>PYHW01010764.1:2514442-2557072 GCA_013186435.1 Turdus rufiventris | reverse complement strand
CCGGCCTGTACCTGACGGGGCCAGGGCATGTCCACCGCCGCTCCGTGGAGCGTCCCCGGGACCGGGGCATGGCCGTCGCCTGTCCATCCGACGTCCCCGGGGATGGGGCATGGCCGTCGCCTGTCTGTCTGACGTTCCCGGGGATGGGGCATGGCCACTGCCACTCCGTGGAGCGTCCCCGGGGCCCGGGCATGGCCGCCACCGCTCCGTGGAACGTCCCCGGGGCCCTGCTTCTCCAGGAGTCCTCTGGCGCTCCGGGTGACCTGATGCCGGCAGGCTCACCCCGTGCCGCTGCTGCTCCAATTTCGGTGGCTCTCCCCTTCCCTGTCCCGGGACCGCCTCGATTTTGGCGTCTTTCCCCGCCCCTGCACCGGGACCGCCTCGATTTCGGTGACCCTCCCCTTCCCCGCGCCGGGGCCGCCCCAATTTCGGCGGCTTTCTACTCCCCCTGCCCCTGGACCACCCCGATTTTGGTGGCTTTCTACCCCACCCCACGCCGGGGCCGCCCCGATGCTGCATGGGGGACGCCCCTATGCCGGCTTTCCCCACCCCGTGGAGCCCCTCTCCCCTCGCATCCCGACGTTGCTGCGGGGCCACTCCCCCTCCCAGCCCAGCACAGCCCCGCGGGGCCACTCCCCCTCGCGGCTCACACTTCTGAGTTGTCAACTTTCGCCGCTTTGTCCCTCAGATAAGGCACACCAGACTATAAGGCGCACTTCCAGGTTCGAGGGAAAATTTTAGTCAAAAGGGTGCGCCTTATAGTCATGAAATTACTGTACTTGACTTTATTGTAAGTTGGAAAATGTGAACAATAATAATCATACAGTTCAATTTATCAAATTGTTCACTTTGTTCAAACAGGATAATTATTATTTCACCAAATAAACCCATAATTCTGGATCATTTACCTATTAAGATAGCAGGCAACAAATACAATTGTAGAATTAACCATTAGTCCCAGTATGGTTGCTTCTTCTTTAGATTAACAGGGATAATTCAAGACAAAGAGCAGCTGAATAGTACAGTGTTACATTTCACTTGAAGTTATTGGTGCTTATTCACTTCAGAATACGAACATTTTGCTACTTGTGCTAATTTTGTAATATGTCTGAGTTGATTCTCTCTAAATCATGAATTTTAAACAGAATCAGCTTTGATTTTCTCCACTCTAGCAAAATTAATGTTTGGAATGTTTTTCCTACATGGTATTCTTCTTTAGTATTTACTCCATGTATTCTTTCATGTAAACTTCATTTTTTCATCATCCAAAATAATTCTAATAATTGGATGGTGCAGATGAATTCTCAGCTGAGTCCGCGTTAAAGGTGTGTTCTAGGACAGATGCATTATAAGAAGAAAAATGGTTTGCAAAAGTTCATACTGTCTGAAAGCCAGGGTAAGAACTGCATGAAAAACTGCTAAATATTTCAAGTGAGATGTTCTTGTACACTTTAGGATGATAGTGTAGCAAACTCCCATAATAAATTAAAATGGAATTTGTTTTCTTTTTAGAATATTCAATTCTGTTAATTTTAAACCCATTTCTTCTGTCTAGGCTACATTTATAATACATAAATTCTAGTCATGTAGAATGAGGATAAAAAATGAGGATGAGGAATTAAGTTACTTAGGAATGAATCCATGAGAGACTCAAGGAGAATAATAATTTTGAAAGGCAATGACAATGGGGTTTTCCTACTTACATACAAGTTAATCAAGTGTGGTGGCTTAGATTTATATTCCTCCCTAGACAGTTTCAATTTCAGTTCATTTAATGGTAACTTAGCAAAACACATTTCTCTAGGTGTGTTTTAGTGTTTTTCCTTAGGGAAAACCTTTTCCTTCCCCTCTCTAGACATAACTGCATCTCTTTAGGCAATGCAGTTTGTGTTTGTGCTCGTGTGGGATTTACACATGCAAGGTTTAACCAATCTGTTTAAATTCAGACCAAAATATATTAAACTACGTAGGATAATTCAACTTTTTGATGTGGGGTAATGGTTTGTTGCTCGATTCCACACTATTGTAAACAGAAATTATGTGTATCTGCTGAAAAAGATGAAACTCTGTTCAACACAGGAATTAATGCAATGTAAATTAAATTGACAAATACATAAAAGCAATCCATTTGCATATAGTGAGTTTTATTTACACTATGCATATGTTTAAATCCAGAAGAATTAAGCAGACATTTTGAAATATTCTTCAAATAGCACTAAAGACGAGCAAATATTTGCAATAACGATCAAATTATGCAACTATCAAATGGAATTTTCTGTAATTAGAGGGAAAGCAGAAGGTGTTGACTTTGTAATTACATGACAATTCTAAAGGAAGTTCCCCTTTAATTTGTCTTAGTAAACACCTCCAATGAAGTCAAAATTGAAATGCAACACAGTCATATGCTTTGATTTTTTGGCTGTAGGGCTCACTAAGCTACAGGAGGAAAGATGGGGGAGCAGAATTTTCTGCCTTTAGGGCAGTCATATGTTACAAAACTTTTACCTAAGAATTATCTGGAATTTTGTCCTACCAAAACTGAAGCAGCAGCTGACTAAATATCTCTGAAATAGTCAGTGCTAAGGGAAAAAGGTATTAAAGAAAGAAGAAATGTACTAATTGCAATGTGGATCTCCAGAGGAATGTAGATAATTGTTACAACCTCCAGGGAAATGAGCGATGAGCAAAGTAGAGAAAAAATGTTGCCCCAAATAAGAATTGGGAATAACAGGAAATAAAAAGGAATTGCTTTCAAGCTGTGGCATTTTAAAACAAAACAAACAAACAAACAGAAAGTTAATAAAAAAGGATATAAACTTAAGTTTGTGTTGCTCTAAGGGAAAAAAAAAGTCTCAGTAAGTTCTACAATGTGAAACAAGCCTAAAAAGAATAGATACACTTGCAGGGTGACTGAATTTTTACTAGTTTTTCTGCAGGAAATAGAATAATAAAATAGAGAAATAATAAAAACTGTAAGCTGGATGTAAAAGTATCTTAAATATTTCAGAAACAAGAAAAGTAGATGTTACTGGGTCAATTGCAGTGGAATAATTTAACAACAGACCCTGGGGGAAAAATCTTTTAGGTCATTACAAAGAAACCCTGAGCAGAATGCTGGGAATTATACTGAGACAGATGCAGTACTTGTTGTCTGTGTCCTGCCATGTTTTTTGCTGTGAAATGAAAGACTCTTCTGTCTGCAGACAAATGTGTTCAGGCCATGACTGGATGTGGCACCTAGTGCCATGGTCTGGTTGATCAGTCAAAAGTTGGGCTCAGTCTTGGGGATCTCTTCCAACCACAATGATTCTGAACTGGAGAGCACTGCCATTTTGATAGTTGTCCAACAGGCAAATGAATTGTGCCTTGAAAATGTTGTAAGTAGTACAGATGACTAGTAAATAATTTTCTTATACATAACATAAGCAAATTTTACTGCCAGTGTTTTGTATTAATTTGAATAATTTTTGCAAAAGTAAGTTACATAATTTATGCTGGTTTTGAAAATTCAGTTTATACATTTTTTGATTTATCTGTGCTATATTATCTTGGGACTTTTTCAGGTTATACACAGCCATACCTCTAAGATATTAGTAGATGTATTGCATCATGTACTTTTGGCCAGATACATTGTCTCTGTTTTCTATGGGAGAAAAAGTGGAAGTTTTAAAGAATATTTAATTTGTTGATTAAATGTAATTGGATAAGGCAGTCATGCAGTTATAATTTATTATTTTTTAATTTATTGCTATTGAAGGTGTGTCCACTACTGCCTATATCAAATGAGAATTTTATTATCTGAATTCCATTGATCTGAAGTCCATGTCAATAAAGGTAGGCAAGAAGAATGTGTAAGTTTATACAGAGAGCTGAAATTTGACTCATGTGTGACTGGAGACTTGATTCTGCTGTCATCTTCCATACAAAGAATCTGGAAAAGTGCCTGTGGATGGGTACATAACTCTGAACTCTCTTTTTGCTTTCATTAATAGTATAGCAATTCAACCAGATAGAAAATTACTTCTTTCCTCTATTATTTGACTAGCACAAAATATATTCTGTGTTATTTAATGCTCAAGTCCAGTTGTCCAAATTAATGTGGTAGAATCAATGTATGTGTATAGCTCAAGCACATACATTTTTCTCAGAAACTGCAAGTTGTTCTTACTTTCATTAATTCAGGATTGTCTAGGAAAGCTGGCTAATGATTAGATTTCTTCCATGTCTTGTTGTGTTCCTTACAACTTATAGGACAACTGCAGTCCATAAAAAATTTTTAGAGATGGTTTTGGAAGCTTTTTAGTATAAATTATTCCCAGAAGTGTGGTCTTAAAGATAGTCTGAATTATAAGAGGTAGATCTTTAGTGGAGATTTGAATCTTTCACTTGCTAGCATCTTAAACCATGCACATATGTAAAAACCCAAAATATTGAGAAAGGGAGAAAGATAGGGAAAAAAAGTGTAAGAAAATTAATCTAAAATCAGTTATTCATGCTGGTACTTTTTATCATGGTTCTTGTGATAGTCTGTCATGAGAGGTGTTTGTTTTGTGATCCTTAAGGTTGTTAATTTTGTCTTTACAAGGTGCACATAATGTTAATTTCCATCCTAATGTTGTGAGAAAAAATGCATTTCTCATTTGAAATAAGAAGGCTATCTTGGGTTCAGCTACAAAAGGTAAATATAATTGAAGTTTTTTAATGCTGGTCAGGCCTCCAGAACTGGAACACATTTTGTGTATATTGGTTGCTGGTAATCTAATCAAAACTGTAATCAAACTGTGTTTTCTTTTAATAAAAAGACTGGTGGGACAGCAACTGCCCCAAGGATTTCCTAAATAGCAGAGAAATTGAGAAACAATCAATTTTGGATAGCTTCTTATCTTGCTTTTCTCCCTGCTAGTTTATATATGTGTTTTGGCAACGGAACAGGCAGTCATATTTCTTTTGTGAACTCTGCCATACTATTAAAGCAAATTCTTGCAGTGGTGAATATATGAGAGCTACTGAAAATTGCCCCCAAATCTCCAAGTTGTTCTCATTGTTCCAAGTATCTGAATATGTGGTGGGGTGACAGTTTGAAGTTGTTGAGAGCATTTTAAAAACAAAACTTTTTATTGCACATAAAGTGCTCTTTTTATCTCGTTATGTTTTGTGCTTTATCCAGTGTTTGATCCTTGTAGTACCTCTTGTTACTGTCAGTCCTAAGAACTGTAACAGCATCCTGAAAATAGGACACATTTTCAAACATATGTGTAGGAAATCCAAGCTTCTGAGTAAATAAGAATACAGGGCATATTTATACTATATATATTATATATATAATACAAAACTATGTGTAATGTTGTAGTAATCACCAGCTTCAAGTGTCTGTATAGCAAAGTATGACCAATAAAAATAAAGTAAGAATATGTTGCATCATCATTATGAAAGTTTAGATTACATTCTCCAATTGCATGAGGAATTCAGTTGGGGATTAAGTGAAGGAGAGGGAGGAGGCTTATGTTCTAATACTTTGAAAGACAATTTTGCCAAATTTTCAAGTTAATTTGTCTTGAAAATGTCTTGACATTATTACGCTTCATTTGTGCTGTACTTCTCAGCAGAAGAGTTTTCAAAGGTTTACTGAAATATTTTATTCACTTTCCAACTATGAGAAGGAACTATAGCTAGCCCCACTGAATCTGCAGGACTTGAAAATATTCAATTGCCTGGCTGTGCATTGCAGTGCTGTCCTTCTGTCAGCATTGTGCATTCCACAGTTTTCAGTCAGTATCAGCAAAATGTCACTATGGCTGCAGTTTTTATTCCAATTGCTCTGGGTTGTCATACCTACATTTTTCCACATAAATTTTCACAATAACTCACCTATGACTTTTTCTACTCCTAGAATCGTCCTCACAGTGAAAATATATTTAAATTCTTTAACTGACATCTTCTATACGTCAATGCTTTTGTTTTGTACAGATCTCAATTCATTGAAACATCTCTTTTGGGGCATGTTACCTTCTTTGCTGCTGTTTTTCCTTTTGCAGCAGAAAGATCAATGTAGTAGGAGAAAAGGAAAAAGAGATAAAATTGGAATCACCTAATATTACTCCTGGACCTTCACTTACTTTTTATGATTGTACATGAGTAATGTAACCTGTTCCATGATTTAGATTGTCAGTGGTTTTTTAGTTAAGAATTTCTTAAATATTATTTTTAAAATGTCTAATTATATGCAACTTCAAAGAACAGTTATGGCTTAAGTATTTTGAGAACACCCTATACATGTTTATTATTTGTGTATAGAACATATTTGTGTATGGAACATGGATCTATTAGTGAACTTACAAATAAGAGTAGTTTTTTTGTGTTTTTTTTTAAAAGAATTCCCAATATCTACATAATTCATATTCAAACTTTTTTTGCTTACTTTGAGATATTAATCAATGGATAAACTCTCTTTCCTCACTACAAACTGGTTTGTAGTACCACAGCTTTGCAGCTATTCATGACTAACTTAAGTGGCAGGATCAGAGAGAAATACTGACATGAGCTATTTACTGAGGAGAGGAGATTAATGAATAACTGCTTTTCTACACCGATCACTAGAACTTGATATTTTATAATGGCTAAAGTGAAGTTCAACTGAAACTACATAGAAAAAGGCTATTCATTCAGAATAAAGAGAATAGATTTTTAAGTACTCCCACTTTTAATCTGTTTACATTGAAGGTTTGGAAGTACCAGCTTTGAAGGATGTACAATGACAGGCTGGCAGGCATTGCAATGATGATTGATAAGTGACTCCTTTTCTATTTTGAGGAGACTGGTTGAGAAGTTGGATTTTGAAAGAAACACTGCCTTTGAAGTAATCACTTTCCTAACTACGATCAGCAGAGTGGGATTTTTTGGCATTCAGTTTCAACATTTGTTCTTTCTTTCAGAAGAACTGATGTCGACATCAAATAAACTTTTTGCCTTCCTGATTAACAAGTTTACTTTTAAAGCCTTTGTAAATATTGTGTATTTTGTTCCCAGTGTCATTACATAGATGTCAGCCATGGAGCATTGGTTATGGTAATGTAATCACAGATATGGGGAGAGCTGTATCTGTTAGTTTTTAAGTAGGTGTAGCTGGGTTTTTTCATTGTTATTCAGATGCTGAGATGATGACAACTAGAAATGTTTACCATGACCTTGCATTATCGTAGAATTAGACAAGAGTATCTCTTCATATAAAGATAATAAAGCAGTAGTAACACCACATTAAGGTAATAATAAAAAAGGAATAGTAAGACATGTAGACTACTTGTATTGTGACAACATTTCCTACAATCATTTAAAAACATTGCTGTTAAAGTTAAATTTTAAGGTTAATCCTTCCCATCTTTCCACAGTTACAAAACACATTTGTAAATTGCCAGGAAATACAAAGAAGCTGTTTCCCATAGCCCTAGTTCTACACTATTTTCAACTCCACCCTAGTGAAACAGAGTACAATTGAATTTTCTGAGCTGAAAGCGTGACACTCAAAGTCAAAGGCAGAATGGAAAGAATTCAGAAAAGAAAATGGAGAGATATTTTTTCCAGTTTTATACTGAAAGTAGTATTAATCAGTGCCACATAATATATCAAAGAATCAGGTGGTAAATGTTCTAGTTAGGTGGTTTTTGTTTGTTTTTTTTTTTGTTAAATAAAATCCAACTGGGTAAAATCCACTTTGAGTTCATGTGTAATAACAAGTTTGAAAATAAGTTGTTCCTGAATTCTTGCATTAAATGTCAATTTTGTGGAAACTTTTCTAATTTGTCCAGGGCTACAAAACATGATAAAATGGAGCACTTTTAGCCTTAATTTTGAAATGATGAAGCTATGCACAAATACTTCTTACTCCAATTTCTTATTTTAATCTCAATAAAAATACTTAATTTCTGAATTTTTTACTGGAAAGAAGAGAAATTCTGAATGTCCTTATTGATGATATAGAATATCTAAAACTGACCATAACATGCACAAAGATAGCACTTCTCAGATTAGTGAACTACATATCTAAATGGATCTGGTGAAATTTCTTGACCTTATTATTCCAAAAAAGTACAGTGAACTGGTACTGTGAATAGTGTTCAAAACCAGGCATAAATGTCATCCTGACTGTCTCTAACATTTCAACCATGTAATGCTTGCCTTTAAAGAGCTTTGAGAGAATTTGGGATTGTACTCAGAATAACCTTGCTAAGAAAAATGAGGTCTGTTTTCACTTTGGCAATAAGAAAGAATGAGTCCTTTGTGGCAAAGTTTATAACTATAAATAGGCAGTGATATTTTCTAAATTTCTGACAAAACATTTTTGATGTCTCCAAATGTCATATGTTTCTCATGACTGATTGAGCTTCTGTCACACAAGTATGCTTAATAATCTTATAGTCTCATTTATTATATTTTGCTAATTCCTATTACACGTTCATACTATGTGCTCTGGCAACCTTGCAGAAACGTAACCCTGTTAAGTGTTACCATTATCATTTATCATGCTTGTTTTCATGTTGTCTCCCTAGAGAAATACGATGAGATGTTTTGTGTCTTATTCCTAGATATGGAAACTAAGGAAAAAGGTTTTTAGGAATTGCCTGTTTTTTGGTCCTGATCCAAGCTCATGAAGTCTGCCTAGTATCTAGTAATTTAGTAATCTCTAATCTACTGTCTCCTGGTAATCTTGCTATCAGGTCTTTTCATTGCCCAGAGGAGTAAAGTTGCCAACTGCAGATTTCAACAAGGGCTTCAAGCCTATCTTTTAGTTTATAAGACTGTTCTATATGTTCTTCAGGAATCACTGATAAACAGTCTTTAAAATGACAACACTAGAGGAGCACAATAATGACAGCTTCACATACATTTAGGGCTTTAACATGTGTGGATTTGGGTTTGGGTTTGTTTTTCTAGTGAAGGCGCTATTTTGGATTAGTTACCTATCATGGTGGTTGGGCCAACCAGCACCAAAAATTAGAAGAAAAAATAAAAGCTTGTGTTCAGCACCTGTGGCCATGGGAACCTTTTAGAAATATGGTCTATCATTATGTGATCTGTCATAACCTGTGAAGAGGCAGTATGTTTGCATAAAGTTTTGTAAACCATAACCAGGGCAAAAAAAAAATCACAATTTTAGTCTTAGAAATATTTTAGATAAAGAATGATAAGCAAAATTAAATCCATCCATATGTATTATTCTGAAATATATAACGGCCTTCTAATTTCATCTATTCAAAGCAGCAGATGACCAAATAGTTGAAACAATATTGTGAACATAATTTCACAGTTTAAAAGAACATGGAACCTTTTGTCTTAAAACAAACAAGCAAACTAAAACCCCACTGAACAGTCCATTTTTGGTGATTGGTGGGCTGGGAGCATAGCCATCACTGAAATGAGGGAGTGGCCATACCTCAGATGTTAAATCCCTCTCACAATCAGAGACATTTTCTGACTCTGATCAGAGTGTGGACATTGTTCCATACCTTGGTCAGTTCCTTTGGTTTCCATTTGAAGCGGCTCTAGTGTATATTAATATAAGATGCTTCTATTAATTATAAAAATTAATTTTAAACAAGCTATATTTTCATCAAAGTATCCAGTAAAGTGTTTTGGGATTTTTTTGTCTTCCTATTTTTAACATTCTTACAGTTTATCGCATTTTGCTGTTGTTTGTTCTTGTTTGCTTTGGCAGGGACAATTAAAAATCATATTCATGCATAAATGGTAATGGTTCATGATACACTTCAACACTGAGACTCAGCGCTTCCAAATCCTCAGCACTCAGACTGAGAGAAATAAATGATCAGCCTATCACTGTGAGGATTTAAAAGCATGAAATCATGTGGATTTCTTATCTAAACAGAACGTCTCTGGTTGTGAATGTCGCTATCACACATTATAAAAGTCAGTTAAAAAAAAAAAACCCAAAGCCACAAAACCTATGACTCAAGAAGAATATCATTATAAAAATTAAAAATAGATGAGTTTGGTATTAGTTCCATTTAAAATGAAAAGTGAAGGACATGGGAGCTGGCAGTAGAATGACAATCAGTATGGGAACAGATGTGGTATCAACAAGATAGAGAAGGATCCAGAAGCTTGGAATATAAATTATTATGATATATGTACAAATATGATTTACAGTAAGAGGCTGAGAAACTGAAATGCATTTTCAGAAAATATTTACATTGTAGATCTGCTGTATAACTCCAATAATCCAATTCCACGCTTTTCTTTGAAAAGGAAAAGCATATAATGCAAAAACCAAAAAACTCATAATGCCTAGAAAATATCTAGAACAATTAAAATTCTTTATAACAGTATTTGTGGCTTTAAGCAATTCATTAATACATTAAAGGGGGAAAATGTAAAAGAAATTGTGAACTAATGAGCTTTGCTATCAGAGTGGAAGATCAAAATAAATCTTACAGTTCTCAGTTCAAGCTTCAAATGTCATGACAAAGGACCCAAAGATTTGTTTGTGTGGCTTGTGTACGGATTTCAGATGAAATCGCATCTTACTGTCTTATGCAACTGTGTCTTACAAGTTCTCAACTTGGAAACATGAATGATTTCTAGAATTTTGCAATTAGTTATTCACACCTGTAAAAAACATGAACCAGTGGTAGGCAAGGACTTTGCCATGTAGAAATTTTCATTGCAGAAGAAAAATTCTTCAATTTTTAAATTGAAAGATTTGAGAAAAAAAATTGAAGAACTAATATGCACCACAGAGTTCAAATGAGGAGTGGGCATATATGTATCCTTTCCAAGCTTTCATGTAGTGATGAAAAAAAAAAAATCAAATTTGGACCCATCTCTGATTGAAATTTTTGATTGTTTTTTTTGAACACAATGAAATGTTTGCTTTCTGCTTTGTTTGCGATGTTCTATCATGAAGAATTTATGTTCTTGGAATGTCATCATATAATTGTATTATTGAGATAATGCCTGATCATGAGGTATCATTATAGAGTTAATTTAAAGCATACTGGAGCCTATTTCAAGAAAAAAAAAAAATAGGTGCAGTCATTGACTTGCTTAATTATTTCCTTAGCTAATATTTTTCTTTCTCCTTTCTTCTCCTTTCCTGTCTGTATAAATAATTTTCTCTTTCCAACTGGCATAGACTAAAACCTGTTGCTTACTGGCCTTTGTCAGGAAAAACAGGAGAATTGTTAAGGATTGCTTCTCTTGGAAACTACATCTGAAATTCAGCTGAATATTGAGCAATTAAGGAATTGCATTAAATAGTTTTCTAAAAGTCCTGTTAACCTTCATTTTGCTGATTGCAGGGCTTTTTGCTAGCTCTCACATTGCGGGAATCTAGTAATAAAGCTTCCATTGATTGTAATGATGCAAGGATAGTGCCTAAGTTGGGAAACAGTAAATGTAACTGGAAACTTGCATGCTTTTAAATGATTTTTTTTTTTTTAATCTCTGCTCTGAACTTCTTCTGAGGGCTTTTTTCATATTAGTACATCTAGCTTCTGTTTGTATAAATATAAATATTTCACGTCCCTTTGAGTATTTTTACTACATCTATATTTTATATTTGTAGTGGTCATGTGGTTTGACCCCAGAAGTAGCTTCAACCCACAAAGCTGTTCATCCTACCCAGCAGAGTGAGGGAAGGAGTTGGAAGGGCAAAAAGGAGAATGCTTATGAACTGTGATTAAAAAATAGCTTAGTAAGTGAAGAACAGCAAATTAAGGCATTCATTCCCTCTTCCCCACCAACAGGCAGGTGTGTTGTCACTTCCACGGACCTCAGCACGTGTTGTGGTGACTTGGGAAGAGAGCTGCCATCAGCCCTCCTTCCTCTTCCTGGCCTTGAACTTGTCATGCTGAGTTTGACATGGGCTGTGGAATATTTCTGTGGTCAGCTGAGGGCCACTGTCTCTATTGTGTCCCCTCCAATCCTCTGTCCCCCTCCTGCCAACCTGTGGGGGAACAGAGGGAAAAACAAAGTGCTAGTGAATTATCCACAACTGCCCAGGCTGCTATAAAATATAAGCAAATATTTACCATTTACCATAATTCTATGTGGTTTTGGCCAATACAGAAGTTATGCATGACAATTTCATGGTTTCCTTGTGTTCCTGGAACCCATTTTTTAAGATGTGCATAATTCCTGCTACTTTTTTGTCTAGGGTTGTCAAGGAAGAGGTATTTTGGGAAAGAGGTTATGGATAGCAGTTATTAGTCGAGCTTTTTAATCCTGAGTCTCTTCTGTACTTTCCTGGGTAGTCCTTAGTTTAGGTGCTTCCTTCTTGTTTACTTTGTTGATTTGTTCATAACTATTTTCACAAGTGCTTTGATTTGAGACAAACTTTTGATTTTTTTTTTTTTTCCTAACTGTCTTGGTTTATTGTTACTTTTGATCTTGCAAGATTTTTGATTCTATTTGGGGGCAGCTTCAGCTTTCAAACAAAATCTCTTTATTCGCTCATTTGTGCTGTGCTGTTTCATTTAGTCTTTCTCAAGTCTGTCTTGTAAAGGGGAGAGACGAGTATGAATTTGTCTTTGGAAGAGTTTGACTTAATAGTCTCCATGCTACTGCAAAGAAATCAATTCCTTACCAATCTTTTATGTTTCTTTTCATCAGACTTGGTTATTTTTCATTACTTGTATTGTATTTCAGGCAATGTAGAGTCTACTGTGTATTGCAGCATTTCATGCAATTTTTATATTTTGGTGACACAGATACAAGAAGATAAGACATTCATTTTGTTTAGTGGGAAGGAGAAATCATTCATTTGGAAGAGGAGAAGAGAGCAAGAAAACGGTGAAAAAAAGCAAAATTTAGAACAAAATTCATCCAGAAAGATGCTTGTACAGTTTTTGAAAAATAAGACAACCTTTATGGGCTCCTTGTCTAATGAAGATTTTGGTAACTCATGTAGACCAAATTATTCAAGTGGATTGGTTATTCCTTTCCTCATTTTAAAGGCAATATGCTAACTTCTTTGAAAAATACAACCCAAGGGAAAGTTATAAAAAAAAAAATTACAAAATTCTTTTATGCTTCCTGTCACTTCCTCTGAAAATGCTTCACTGAGGAAGAGCTGCTGCTTATTAATCTATAGGTTCTGTATAAAGAGTGTCTAATCTTTTCCCTCTACTCCACATCATCCTAAAATTCTGTATTTAAAATCAAAATATCATTTCTTGAGATTTATACAAGATTTGAAAGTTAATATGGAAAAGAATTGGATTTTTTTGCACTTAGATTGGAAGAAGAGCTATCCCTATCATAGTGACTAAAAGCTATATATGTTTATAATTATTTGAAATAGCTGTGGTTTGAGCACCCGCATCGATAGGAAATTGGCCTGTTTGAACTTTTGGTAAAGATGTAGTGTCCTTACTCAACCAAAATTCTTGTTGACTTCCATGTTTCTTTTCCTGAGCTGTTTTAGTATAGGATCTAGAGAACAGGACTAAAATAAATATAAGATGAAAAATAGTCACTAACTGTGATTTAATAAGTTGTTCCCAAAGAGAAAAATTTAATGAGTACTACATGGAACTATTCTATTGAACTAGATTTTTCTAATGCCATTTTACTATACCATGTTCTGAAAAAGCTAATTTGTGGGGAATGAGGGGAGAAAAGATTTAAATAAATGTGAGGTACTGGTTAGATATAGAAATGTCATGTTTGACCCACTATCATTTTCATAGTAATTCATCAGACTAAATGCCATTTTCTGAATTTCAACTGTAGAAGAATCCTTAAAATAAATATTTCTCATCTGTGATGTTTAAATATTTTGCTGTGACAATAATACAGTTCTTCTATTGATGGTATCTTCAAAGTGAGTTGATGGAAATTGTTTTACAGCACTCTAAAAATTTTGACATCGTGTATTGTAACCTCCTTTCATTTTTTATAGGAATTGAATGACAAACCATCCCTTTATTTACTGTGGGTTCCAGTACTGTGTAGATAATGACATATGAAGTTTACTATTTCCATTCCAAGAACGCTCTGCATGTATAAACCTCCCCTCTGGTGTTTAATCATATGTCCTTATTGTATGCACACCAAAACAGAGATGTGCTTCTCTTTGTGCACATGGTGTAATGAGGAACCACTTCCAGAACAGATGTAAAGAAGCACAGCTTCTTGGTAGGCATAGAAATGCACCAGGGGGCTGGTATGACATGAATAATCCTGTTCTTGTACTAAAAGCAAGTTTGTTTTCCCATCACACTGACAATTTGATCCTGAGAAGCTGTTAGGCTTAATAGCATTTTGGAATGCTTTGTTCAAAGTTATGTAAGACATTTGTTGTTCCTTTTTTCTTTTTTAAAATCAGTTGATGCGTGACACAATTCACTGTCTGCTGCAAACACAGAGGATGCAAAATGGGTGGATGTGCAGAGCTGGTGTTTGAACTGTGGCACACAGCACAGCAAGCTTTGTGATTTTGGCCTCCCATTCAGCCTTTCATGTAGTCTCTAAACTAGTTGAGCACAACTGGATTAAGCTTCTCAGTTTTTCTCTTCTCTATATACAGGAAATTATTTATAATGCATAGATTAGTAATGAGCCAGGCAGACAGGAAAGCAAAGGATGTTCTGTTACTTCTGCTAATGAGGCTGGTTTGGTAGTGCACTTGCTGTTGTTTTTAGCCCATTTTTTCAGCAGAACTTTCATTTAAACAGAAGGTTAAAATAATGTTATCATACTTTTAGTTTGCTATTATCATCCATCACAATTTTGTTTAAAAAAAAAAAAAAGAAAAATAAGTTTATGAAATGTAATTTACTGTCTGACACAGAGGCAGAGATATGCTTATTATATTACAAAAAATTATAAGCAGAACATGATCTATTGAACATACTGCATTTCTGAAAATTTACCCATGAACAGAGACATATTCTGTGGTCTGTAAACTAATAAAAAATGAGTTAAACTTACGTTATAATGGATATTTACTCAGAGCACAGAAAAGGCTGTTTTGAAGTTTCCCATCTTGTGCTTAATCTACTTGATTTGCACTTCATCAAAAAAGTGTTTCTGTGACTAGAAAATATGGAATCAGCATCATGCAAGATGTAAAANAAAAAAAAAAAAAAAAGGAACAGATAAATATTAACTTAATATACCATGTTCGTGCTAGAGAAAGATTAAAATCTGAGACATGTTGGGGATTAATATCTGCAAATTCTTATATATATTTGAAACTTACACCATTCAGCCCTAGCTTTTTCTTCCAGATACCTTTCCCACGTGGGGCAGGGAGCTGTAGGCATTTTATATTATGCTTGACATATGTCCTTTGTCTCTCACTTGAGAAAAAAAATACTAGAATAATGATTTCCAAACCCTGGGACACATTGCTTTGAATTCTTAAACATCACTGGACGCCTACATATTCCATTCACTCAAGTGCTCCCATTTTTTTTTCTCAGTCCAGCATTATCAATGAGTTTGTTCTATTTTTCCTGTATGAAGAATTGGAGTGGGATGTTCTTGTGAATAGAGTTGGGGTGACAGCTCTTGACCTACATGGGGAATCTATGAAGCAGTGATCAGAGAGCCAGAAATTATTGAGAACAGGTGAAGCCATCTCACGTTTCTGGTGATTGGCAGGGCTGAGGCTCTCTGCATATTTGACAGGCTCAATGCGTGTTTCAGTTCACGTCCTTGTTTCAGAGGAAAATGAGATTAGCTGTAATAACTGTCTGCTTATTGTAGGTCATTGGTATTGTGTGTGTGCAGTGGTGCATCTTCATTTTCTGAGGGAGCATTGCTCATGTTCTATGTGTATGAGAACTCATTTAACAGTTTGTGAGCATCACAGTTGGGAATATTGTGAAAACTTGTCTGTCACAGTCCTGAAAGATGCCACATTAGTCACAGGAGCAGCCCTGTATCAGTACAGTGTAACCAACAGGTAGAGCCACAAGAGTAGCAATGGACTCATTCTCGTTCCCTTTCTATCACTTTTGTATGTCAAAGGCATGAAGGTGAGAGGGAAAAATTGCTTCAAACTGAAAGTGTGATCAGCGAAACACTGTAAAGCAATGTTCAAAACAGAGAAGTGAGAGTGTGAATTAATGGTAAACAAAAAAACTGTAGAAGGAAATGCACTTGAAAATATAACAGGAGTGACAGAACACTTGGAATGATGCTCTGAGTTATATTCAGATATAATCAAGAAATAACAGCAACATTTTAAAAAGCAGTCATTCCAGGATAATTGAGTAAATTTAAGTGCTAAAGTATAATGAGCAGTTAATAGTTCTGTAGTCCCTGTTGCCATATTTTAAAACAATGCATGCTCTCTTTGGGCTGAAGTTCACCAATGGACTGAACTCTAGAAAATACTTCTGTTTGACCAGGGTTCTGAAGCCTTGTAATATGTTGTTCTGTTCTGACTTCTGTAGCTCAGGAGTATCTTCTTCAGAGTAAGTGGCACATGTGGCTGTTACAGGGAGGTTTTTAATTTGTGCCTATATTGCCAAGAGAATATTTATCGTTTAATTAAAGGTCAAAAAAAGCTCAGTATGTGCTGTTTGTACAAAATCCTCTAAGAGAAATAGCTGTGTAATTGCGGTTATTATTCCTGTGTGTAATACAGTGTTCCCTGTATGTTGCCTAATTCATAGGAGTGGAAAAAACCACCACTGTTGAACAGACAGAACAAATATTTATTCCAGCATGAATACAGAAATTTGGGAAAAAAGGCTACAGCTTCACTAATCAAACTGTTAAAGGACTATGAAGGTTTATTAGCTAATTTTGCAGTTTTATTTTTTGTTCTTCCAAAATAGTAGCATATTTTGTTCTTGTAAAGCTAGGATGCCATCTATAACAATTAATTACTGGGGAATGAGGGTCACAATCTGAAGTTACATAATGTTATAGCTCATTCCTGTGACAGAAATTGCTGTTCATTGGTGTGGTCAGTCCTCTGAGGCTGTTCATAAAGAGCACACCTAAATCAAATTCCAGAATGATGGCTATGGTAGCTTTCAAAATAGAAATAATGAATAGGATTGAAGTGAATTCAGAATTTGCCTCGGTGGAGTAGCTGTTTTCTTCATTGTTGTTTTTTGGGGGTAAAAAATAAAAAGAAACAAGTTCCTAAAGGTATCAGAAGTCATTATTCTGAGAGCAAAATTTTATTTTTTTACACAAAGCAAAAGCAACATAGGAGACAGTTCTGGATGCTGTTGAATGCTGGGGAAACTGATGAAATTTTCAAGTAGAAGGCAAATGTTCTAAATATCTGTGTATATGTAGGCACATATTATAATACATGTAGACACACATCTATACACTTGTGTAAGATATGTAAGACTACTAACACCTGTGTGCAAACCCTCTTTCTAGTGTAGCCATTGAATTGAAACAACTTTTATTGAGCTCCTGCCATCAATAAAGAACATCAGGTTTCAAAATTTTGTTCCATTTATGCCAGATTCAGAGCAGGCTCTGCACAGATTCTGTACTGTAATATATTGAAGAGACTGAAAAAACAGAGTTATTGACAAATCTGGCCTTGTCATGGAATCAGTTTTTTGGAAATGGGACTTGCTCCCAACCTGGTCTGGATTACATCCACTGTTTGAAATGTTTACAGCCCCATAACCTATGGCTCAATAATTATGTATTAACACACAAAGCATTTGACTACACAAGCCAAACCTGGCTGTGAGAGAACTGATAGTCTTAAATTTTATTTCATTTTTTATCTTTATCTTTTTAACATTTGTGATGAATTCCTAGTTTCTGTCTCTGTAGCAGTGCTCAGTTGGTTTTGCTGTAACAAGAAAGATGGGGGAGGTTGCTTTAGCACATTTCAGCATGAAGGAAAAGGGAGTGCTATTGCAGGTATCAAACATTACTCTTGGAGTTGTTGCTCTTTCACATTTCAAAAGCCTGATAAGACAAGTAGTAGTCCTGAAAAGTAAAGTTTGATAAGTTATGAGTAAACAAGCAACAATGCTTTCCCATTTCTCCACTTTCGTTATTCAGTCGTATCTCTTAGGAGTTTGCAAAAAGCTCAAATATCTTGAAGTTCTGCAGCAAAAGTGTAGAGAGGTACTTGTCCATGAAGTTAATTTGTTTCTCAGTGGGTGATGTGGGACTAATATGCTCAGTGTCAGGCTGATGAAATACTCTTCTGTACTTAATTAATCCAAAATCCTGAATACTCCATCAGACACTGTGTCTGTAAAGCACTTATTAATAACAAATTCTAGTTATGGTATCACCTTCTAAAGCTAAGAAATTAAATAAAGATATTTTAGATTAGGAAGGGGGAAGCACGCTTAAGTTCTATATATGAGGTACAAACTTAAAGGAGGAAAGGGATTGTGGAAGTCTTCTTATCACCCTTGAATGAATCATTTACAATATAGAACTTCAAGATGCATACAACATGTGGGAAGGGAATCCCAGTGACAAATAATTAATGTCATGGGAACATTTTTAGCTGATTCAGTCAGTTCTCTTCAGAACACGTCCCTAACCTGTTTTAACGGTTTGAGGTTATCCTTAGAAAAATATAAATACTGCATTATTTTACAGTTGTTCACTATCTACTGCATGACTTCATAGGTCTGTGTATGAGTGAATTCACTAAGACAAGTTGAAAGACTGGAAAGACTGTTAAAAATGTCCTTCTTAATATTCAGTACTAATAGATGTGTATCAAAATATGCATATACAAACTGCTAATATAAAAATATCTGTATTTTTTTATCAGCAAGAGTGTGTCCAGCAGGACCAGGGCAGTGATATCCCCCTGTAACTTGGCACTGGTGAATACACCTTGAATCCTGTACCTTGAATTCTGTATCCTGTTCTGGGCCACTCACTGTGAACAGATTTTCTTTTGTGCAGTGCCTGAGAAATTTTGAAAGTTGTTGTGAATTTCCTTTTTTTGTTGATTGTTTGTTTTTTTTTTTTTTTTTTTTATTTCCCCCCCTTAATGAGCAGAAAATGATGTAATATAGAGGAAAATTGGTATTTCTCGCCATGTCCTAGGAATATAATGTCTATCTGTGGGAACAGACAGGCAGTTTCTTTTGTTATTTTTTATTGTGCCAAAATCCTTTTGGACAGACTCCCTTTAAGAACATCTAGCATCAAGGTTCACATAAGTATCTGTGCATGTTTTTGTTGAGTCTTCATTTCTGACTTGGAAACATAGAGTACACCATACACTTCCTGGAGGAAAACAACGAGAAACAGAATTATTTTAGGTGGCTTTCTAGATTGCCACAGAATACATGGAATAAATGGCCCTGAAATACATAGTTCTAGGGGATTTCTTGACATGGATGGATTTTGTAGGCCAAAAAAATTATTCTGTGAGCTGTTGCAATTCAGATCTATGAAGAGAAACTGGGGGACAGATAGGAGACGCTACTGTTGTAGAAATTTATTTGTATTGCTCTAGCAGTGCTGGTCACAAAAAGAAAACACGATGAAAAGGCTACAAAAGGAATATTAAAACAAGGTTTGACTGTTTAGTGATGCTGACAGGAAAACTAAAGCTCAGCTTAGGCTGAGAGTGAAAAGGGGCATCAATGGGAGCTGGAGATTTGTCTGTAACACTAACAGGAAAGGCGGGGAAGAAACTGCATTGAACAGCAATCTAAACAGGGGTCAAGAGTGGAGAGAGAGGTGGATGCTGGCATCAGGAGAATTAATGGGTGGAATAAATGGATGCAAGGAAAATTTGGTTGGGATTAGGTCTGAGTAGAAGGAAGGAAATTCAGATTTCAAAGGAAATAGAATATAACACTCTACACATAACTGTACAGAATTTTTGATGGCTAAATCACATGGTTGATGAAAATTTCTCATTTTCTTTCTCACATGTTTCGAATGGGACAGAAGAGAGAATACAGAAACAGTTGTCTTCACTTTTTTTTTAAACTCTAAACTGAAATACGATATTAAATATAGGGTACTGACTATCACACAGAAGTCTTGAAGGTCCTGACCAATGATACCTTGGAATACCTTGGAAGTTTGTTAGATTTTTTTTTTTAAATACATGCAGTGAAATTTTTTGTGCAATGGTAATTTCTGGAAATTATTTGCAGAATTTTGTCATCATAATCAAGATGGATTTAATATTGCTACTTTATTTACTGAGACATTAAGGACAAAGGCAGGATTAATGGTATGTGTATGGCAATAATCTGGCAAATGAATCTTTTTTAATACTATGGAGCCTATTTATTGATTTTTATTTAAGAGGAAAAAGACATAAGCTGAATAAATGCCAGAGGCAGCCTTTGTCTAATTTCTGTAGGGAGATACAGTTGATTCACTAGCTGAAAGTGCAGGAAATTTAAGAGCTGCTTGCATACAGTGAACATATTGAAAAGCAGCTGATATAACTTTCCTGTTAAATCAGAGAAACTCAATAAACAATCCTTAGAAGTATTCTTCGATGTAATTTCACCTTCTATAGTCACAATTTAAAGGGACAGTCATTAATCATTGTAACATTTGCTATTGAAGAATATAAGTGTGTTTTCATTTTACTCTAGGAAATGAAATTAGAAATATTTAATTAACATGCAAAATCTAATACATTCTATTTTGGTATCATCATGGATTCATGAACATGATCTAAATTAAATCTATAAAAACTATAAATAGTGTTGTACTGAGCAGCAGTAATATGAAATTAGAAAGATTAACTTGTTTAATGTGTTTTCTTATCTTTAGCATTTAGATTTAGCTGTTCTTTGTTTCAGAGTTGTTTATTTGCACTTTCAGATTTGTAAGTAAATGTCACCTAAGGCTGCACTCTGCTGAAGATAACCCAAAATGTGCACAGGTGTGCCTGATCTATTTGTTATCCTGCCCTTTCTTTTCCTAAATCTCTTGGAGCCATGCCTTGTCGTTATGAGACAGGTATTGCAAAACACAGTTTGGGATTTCAAGCATGTTAGAACTTGGGCTCTACTTCCAAAGTTGAGTCAATATCCCATAGGAAGAGCCCCTTTAGGGGTTTTGTGTTTGCACTGAAAAGTGCAGCAACACTGAGAGAGTCAGAATGAGGGCAATGCCAACAAGAATTGTCTGATTACACTCAGTTTCTGGAGGCATCTATGCTTCCTCAGAAGGGTCACTGGAGATTTTAGCATGGTCATTCCAAAGATAATAAAATATAATGCCAGCAAATCTCAGCCTTCTGATAGAACAGTTCCTTTCTTCCTCTCTTCTGTGCACAAGCCAATCTTCTTTAAAATAATAGCTCACTACAAACAGGGTCCAGAATCTTTGTCAGCTGCTATGATATTCTGTTCTTTGCTTTTGTCCAGAAATATAATTCTGTATACTTCTGGAATGCACACATCTAGGATAAATTCATACATATTTCAGAGACCTACATTAAAACACAAATTACAGTAATTTCACGACCATAAGGTGCACCGGACTATAAGGCACACCCCCTGAGAGTCGGCAACTTTCGCAACTTTGTAGCTCAGATAAGGCGCACCGGACTATAAGGCGCACTAATTTTTTGCAGCAAGGAGCCACGTGGCGCACAACAAAGTAACGAATTACTGGCAGGTTCTCAATTTGCAAACATTTTGTGCTTTTTTGCGGCGATTTTTCGATGATTTTTGGCCACTTTTCGCGGTGATTTTTCTCCGCTTTTTGCCGCTATTTTTTGCTGCTTTTTTGCGGCGATTTTTGGCCTTTTTCGGCCACTTTTCACAGTGATTTTTGGCTGCTTTTCACGGCGCTTTTTCGACGCTTTTCGGCCGCTTTTTGCGGCTATTTTTCGCCACTTTTTCGTGGCGCTTTTTCGACGCTTTTCCACGGTACTTTCTCTCCACTTCTCGGCGCTTTCCCGCGGCGCTTCTTGGTACTTCCCTGCGGCCGCGCCACTTCCCGGTTTCCCCCACCTGACGGCCGCGGCTCCCACAGTTCCTGACTCCCCCCGCACGGCCGCAGTTCCCGCGGGTCCTGGCTCAGTTTGCAGACCGCACTTACGGGTTCGCAATTTTCTGAACTTTGTAGATCAGATAAGGTGCACCGGACTATAAGTCGCACTTCTGGGTTTGAAGGAAAATTTTAGTCAAAAGGGTGCACCTTATAGTCGTGAAATTACTGTAGTCACATGTACACTCATGCTGTATATACATGCATACTGAGCATATGTGATGCTCTTAACCAATGAAACATATGTTTATTTTTGTTCCTTGACCCTCACATTTGGAGCCTTAGATTCAAGTGTCTGCCAAGATTTCAGTTTTCCTGAGCCATTTCTGTGAGAGAAATGTGAAATTTCAGTTATTTTTAATATCAGGCAATGGGACGTGATATTAAAATAAATGACTTCTTAAGAGTTACTCCCTGCCAGTTTTCTGGAAGTGGATTTTGCAACTCTGCCCAGGAAGTTCAGCACTGAGACAGGGTTTTGTACCTTTCCTTCAAAGTTTTATCTTGATAGCCACTGTGACAGGTTTCAAAAGAGCCAGGAGACCAACAAGGGGGAAAAAAAAAGATGTCTCAGTAATGTAACCTATGTAATATATCATGGAAGCACAAGAAATTTGATGAGCTGGGTTCCTGCATCTGGCCTCTTCCACTAACACAAAAACCCCAAGATTTTCTGAGATAAATGTCTGACCTGGATTTCCTCAGTTCTGGATTGCTTTAATCACTTTATATATTTCCCTATGAGAGAGATCCTCAATAATGTTTTCATTAAAATATGAATTGTGGGGATTTCTTTTGTCTTAAGAGGATCTGCTCTTCCTGTAACTCTGCCTCACCGTGACAGACATCTTCTACATTTCTAGTTCACTTCATGGACCACAAGAACTTTAACTTATCTTTTGGTTTGGTTAAAGAGCCATTGCTGGCCATAGTGAGATAGCCCTGGTTTTGTAATAAAAGGTTGCTGTCAAATTTTTGAAGTGTCAGCCACAGCACTTCTACCAGTGAAGGAACTGCAATCCTGTGCAGGACAGAATCTGAATCTGGTGTCTCTGGTAATCTGTCTGCTACTGATTTGCTTGCAGTTATACTCTAGTTTATTGTGTCAGTGAAAATGCCCTTTGTGATAACAGCTACTTCTAGAAGAAGCTTGAAAAAGGAAAACTTTCTGGTTATTTTCTTGTATACTAAGTTCTTTCTGGATTAAGTGCACTGTAGAAATTATTTACAGCTCTCCTAAGGTGATTTGAGAATTCTGGCTGAGCCAGGAAATTAATTTATCTGTCACCTTTTTCTAAACTTGATGCATACTGAGTTTATCCTTCCTCCTCTCAGTGTCATTTAGAGAATTGGTTTTTGAGTTGTTTCTCTCATGCCTTCTTGAAATGTTGAAAAATGCTTCTAAGGCTGTTCCTTTGAAGGCTAAAAAAGTTGCTGTAATCTCTGTGCTGAGACTCTAATTGGATAATGTTTGTTGTGAGATCTCCAAATTCATAGTGGAAGTGAGGACACTTCTCTAGAGTTTGGACTAGATGGGAGGTACCACTAAGAAATGCCTGTCACAGCTGTCAAGGTGCCACCAAGTGTTCCAAAACCAGTTTAAAATATCCCTTGTCATCCTCAGTCAATTCAGGAATGAAACTGGAGTGGACTTTTTCTCTTTTTTTCCTTTCAATGAAAGATTAAGAAATGACCTTCTGTGTAAATATATGTTTGCTCTGTCACTGGAATGCTACAGAGATGCTTTTCTGCGTCCAGCTTGAATTCTTTTAAGTTGTGCAATCACTGCATAGCCCTCTTTTTCATTTTGTACCCCATCTCTCTCAAAGCCTTTCCAAGACCCTCTATTTTGGAATTCTAGTGATGAGATGGACAGAGGTGGTTTTTTTCAGTTCATTCTGTCCTATTTTAATGAGCTGACTGTGAGTAATTAAAACAACAGAACAACTCCAATGCTCACTGATACACACAGCAAATGTACTTGTAAACTTGATGTCTCATGAGGTTTATAAATGTGCAGAGGTTAATCAACACTAGAACTATTTATCATCTCTCTTTACACCCTGTGGCAAGGAAGACCGAGAACAAGACTTCTGACTATTCCTCCTTCACTTTTTATGTAATTGTGATCTATATTGACCTGCAGGTAATCAAGATGCAGAAATACCAGAGAGTTTCTAAGATATCAATTAAGTTTATTACTTAGAAGTCAAAGTTTCCAGTTTGAGGCAAGAAGAATACAGCCTCCCCAATTTTTAAATGAGCAACAGATGTTTAATATGAAGCTTTCTGTCAAGAACTATGTGAATTTTTTAATTTACATTCTTCTTGAAAGGAAATACTCTAACGACTATCTTGAGCATCCCTTGGCAACATTCTTGATTTCCAGTTTTACTAAAGCGTTCTACAGTGTATGTTTTAGTATGGACAAAGAAGTTATCTTCTAATTGGAAATTATCTACTATATGGGGCTTGCTTTATGCAATAACTGGCATGTTGAAAATACTTAGCATTATACTTCTCCGGGTTTTCTGTTTTGGGGGTTATGTTTGTTTTTGTTTGTTTGATTTTTTTTTTTTTGTCTTCTTGTAAAAAAAATATTTTGAGCAAATTCCTTTTATGTGCTCCTACAAAAGTCCAAAATGATAATCATTTTTCTGAATCTGATTAGGCTTTTTCATTTTCTAATTTTAGTGATGGCTTGCAAATCTAAACAGTGAAACCAGTTTCGGTTCTTTGAACCTCCAGTCTCCAAACCTGACTTAGTCTGCAAAAAACCAGATTAAATATATTTGTTTATATTGTAAAGGAAAAATTAATTGGCTTAATGAGATGGGTCTTCTGGCTTATGCTACTTTTTGTTAAGTACTGGTGCTCTAGTAAAATGTCATAGCCAGAGAAGTACCTGTACCTGTTTTATTTTCTCCAAGCATGTTGTTTATGGAGAAAATAAGGGGTTTCCTCTTGATATGATAAATATATAATGGAAATGGAATGGAAAATGAACACTTTTCAGTTTAGTTACAGCCTTTTTCTACAAATAACCAAGACTGGTTAAACATCTGGGGTGTTTTTTCAGATTTATTTACATTATTTCTGCTTAGTCACTATCTAGATTTTACTAGTTGGGGCTTAACATGGCTACTTAAAATCTGTGCAATTAAAAATGTACACTTGACACTAGTTCAAATGGTGATACTATGTGAAGTCAGAAAACTAGCTCTTTTATTTAGTATGGATTTTTTAGACGATTAAATATGAAACAAACATTTTAGCAAACTATTTTTTTACATAAAATTAGAATTCAAGGAAATTAGTTTATTCTTGGCTACATTTTACCAGAATCATCTGGAAGTAATAACTTGTTTGCTTGATATCAAAGACCACATCTTTCCCTCATGTGATACCTTCAATTAAACTAGTGCAGACTTGTTCCTATGTTTTTTATTTTCATTATGCTTAGTTCAAATAAATAATTTCAAGATGGGTTTATAATTGAACACTAAAGTAGCATATTTATATGCTGGATCAATTATTATTCAGTTTTTTATGGGGTCCTTTGTGTGAAATAGATTCTTCAAGCTGATTTGATGATACTGAAGGGATTTTCCAGTTGAATGACTTCTGCAGGGTAGAGAAGAGGGTGGAAGATGCATTTTCTACTCACAGGACCAACATGCATAGTGTGTTAGCCATGTTAGCACTGACTAACTTGTGCAAAACTCAAACTCCTTGTAAGGGTTGGTAGCCAGTCTCAGGAGGAGCAGCTTATGGGTGTTAAATGGGAATTCTGTGTTCTCTGACTTTGGCAAAAAATTATTTTTTTCTACCTCTCTCTCATGAGCTTTATTTCTTCTTGCTAAGCATTTTTCAGGAACAGTTTCACATGTAAGCCCATTCATGTATGTGACACAGAAACATCTGCAGGGTTTGTATTTCTCTTTATTCCCTTCTCTTAGTCTCCCTCCCCTTAGTTTCTTAACTCAGATTGTGTTTTAGCATCTGCTACCAACAATAAGCCATTTCTGAAACTGTTTTCCATTATGAATTAGTTTTCTGTTAAGTCAGCAGTGAAGCTGAAATTAAGCTCCCAGTCATTGCTGCAAGTCACATTATTCATGGAAAATACAATCCTTTAAAAGAGTGTGTGTATGTGTATATATATTATATGTATGTATATCTGTATATCTGTACACATCTACAGACAATAACTTAATGTCAACAGTTAATACATAAAGTATCCAAATTATGGAAAGAAACGTTTAGCTCACCTGTATTTCTTCTGGCAATGACCTGAAAAGAAAAAAAAATCATAGTGTATCATAATGGATTAGGTCAGCAAAGTAAAACTAGAGATCATTTAGTAATCTGCTAGTTCAGTAGGCAAGGTAAATATTCATTAAGAAATTAAGTATGTTTAAAAATCAGTCAGAATATTCTTTATACTTAAGAAAATAGTTTTATTTTTGTTATGGTGTCCAAAGTTTTAGTTTTCATGAGTCATATTAGAAAAGAACTCCTGGATTTCTGGCTTCATATATAACAAGAATCTGTCTTTTTCCTTAGACTGGATTGAATGGGGGATGTTTAATATTCCAAGTATTGGTCTCTGTTTCTTAAGCTGCTGAATCTTACCCTTTTTGTAAACCATATGGTGGAGGAGATTTGAGGAACTCATAAAGGTATAACCTAATATGCAGGAGAAATATTCTAGATTTTGCTGGTCCCTATCCATGAACATGTGCCAAAAGCTAAAGATTAGGCCAAAGTAATTTTAGTAAAGAGGACTGTATTGATGAAATGGCAAGGAAGGTAGCCAGGCAACATGTAATGTGGGAGAGATTAAAATGCCAAAGCCAGACAAACATGAAAATGAGTACATACAGAAACTATTATTCAATTCTTAATATATTCAGGAGTGAATGGAACTTAATTTTCTAATGCAACCAAGTATTTTGCATATTTCATCAAAATATGCAGAAACATTTCCAAATGTTAGATATTCAGCCCTTCCATAAATTCAAACCTTTCAAGTTATTTCAGAAAGATACATAAAAATGTGTCTATTATCAATGTATAATTGATACACCAAGTCAAATACACACACAAACATATATATGACATATATATTAAAATAGATATCACAAACATATATCAAATATCTTGATGTAATGTTTCTAAGGAGGTACTAACCTTTTCATGTTAGGTTCTTTTTGCAACTAATTTGAAAAAAAAAAAAAAAAAAAAAAAAAAATGGAAAGGCCTGTGGAGGTTGTGAATCAGCTGGTGCATTTTAGGATACAGCGCATTGTCTCCAAAAGTGTTTATTCCCTCTGCGTCAATATTTTGTGTGGGATACTGTCTAAAATAGTAATTTAAGTGTGGTGGATGATACCCACAGTGTTAATAGGGCACTGCAGTAATGTGTATATTAAATAATTGTGAATTTTGGTTTTCAATTTGGTTAACTCATAGTCATCCAAATATTTTATAAAATTTAAACTAAGTTTTTTTATAATTCATCTATTTTACTATCTTAGGTGATAGATGTTATCTAAATGTTAAACTAAATTAGATTTTTTTTTCTGCAAATATTCCAAGTTTTGGTTTTTGTTGGTTTTTTTTGTTTTGGTTTTTGTTGGGTTCTTTTTCTGTCTCAGAGCATGCTTCTAATTCCCCTGCATTTTTGGGAAACTTTGTTGGCTCATCTAACCCTCGGGTCCTACAGCTGCTTTCATTGATTTTTCCCACAGCATGCAATGGGAATATGTTCCTCCTTCTCCAAGAGGGATGTGCTCAGAAGGAGATGTTGTACAAAAACACACAGCATTGATCTCAGGGATAATCAGAGAGCAATAAAGTGTCTGGCCACTGGCCCCATAAAATAAAGTTCCATAAAACAAATAAGTAGCAGAATACTAATTTTATCCGTGAAAGAAAAATGTTCAGTTTGCTGCAGCATGGAAACCCTTACAGAATCATACAATAAAGCTATTGCTATTTCTATTCCATAAAGAAATAATTCATTCCCCTATCAAGCATCCTGCCTCACCTCTTTTCTTCTCAACAATTATATAAAAGATGTGATAGGATAATGATTTTAATAAGGATTTTTGTAAAATCCTTTTGTTGTGTTTCTTCCCTTTAACAGATGAAAATATTCAGAGTGAAAAATAAAGCGCTACATTTTTCCTGAGGTTGTAAAAAGATGTACGTAATATCATGTCTGACCAAAGTAACCATACATGTAGAGATGATTCAGCCTAAAAATTTCAGCCTGAAGCTGAGAATGGCTCTGCAGTGTGTTAAAATGCTCATGTAAAAGAGAAAACACCAGAGAACACCTGGGTTCTAGTTTCTGTTCAGTATATGCTTAAATGCAAAGCAAAGATCCTCAGGAGAGAAACTGAGAGACCTTCACCACAATTTGTGCTGTGGCTTTCAGGTAGAGATACTATCTTTAAAAATGGGTGGTCCAAATTCAAATCCCTTTGAGTGTTGAAACTCAAAATCTTGTTAAGGGCAAAATGGAGGTAACATATAAATGTCTCTAATAATTTATTGTTAGTCCCACTGAATTTAAACTGCCTATTAGGTCGAATGAATAGAAGGAAGCCCTAAAAGTTATTATAGAAAAAATCTTCCTGGTGTTAATCACTTTTTAGTAGTTTTCTCCCTAGGTCCTAAGGCTCTCAAATCCTGTATTTAGGAAGGAGAGGTGAGTGTGTCTATGAAGTCACAGGAATCTCCAAGTCTTTGCCAGGAGGAATTCAATGCCTCCAGGGTGTGGGCTCATCCTACTATTTAAAAGAAATGTGGAGATGGTGCTTTCTTCCTTCTCAGTCTTGAGTAAATATTGAATTATTTTTGTTTTCTTATCCATACTCGCTATGCCACATTGTGCTAAAGACCCCAGACCTGCATGCAGTACTCCAGGTGGGGTCTCATGAGGGCAGAATACAGAATCTAAAATAATAAATAATGTAAAAATAATGAAATTAATAATAATAATAACAACAACAACAATAATAATAAATAATAATTTAATTTTAATAATAATTATTATGGTGAATGTATTGTTTTAGCAACTATTTTGAGAGTTTTCTTTGCCACCATTATGTTTTTATGCTTTAAGTGGCTGAAAAACTGTTTAAATGTAACTGAATTTCATGAAATTGCACACATAGAAAATGATACTCATTCAACTTCTTTTTTCTGTTATTTTTCTTACTAAGTATAGAGTTCTATGGCCAGTTTCAGCCAGGCCTGACACTGAAATCAGACTCATAAAATAGCCTGGGTTGGAATGGACCTAACTGTTACATCTCATTCCAACTCCCTGCCATTGACAGGGACACCTTTCACTAGACCAGGCTGATCAGAGCCCCATCCAACCTGACCTTGAATTCCAGAAAAATCAGAGAGAGACAGTTGGATTTCTTGGAAATATGCTGCAGGATAGTTATCTTTCTAAGACACGTGCGTTTTGTTAAGGGATGTGAGAAAAACATATAAAAATATGTTAGAGGTTTCGGTACTGGGGAGCTGGTGGGTAATTTCTGTGAAAAATGAGCTATTGCCTTATGATTTGTCACTAAACCAGCTTTTGATTTTGATTTATTTTTCCCATCAATGAGCCCTTCACATTCATAATTTTGGATGGTATAGAAAGTCCTCTAAAAATCTCATATCTAGTTTTATCCCAGATTTCCTTAGAGGGCTATTTATTCTAGATAAAAAATAATTCAATAGAATCATAGGCAGAAGAAATGGAACTGACTATGATGGAATATATAAGTTAGATTAAGTTCTATTAAAGCTTGAATCAAAGATAAATTTCTGTTCATATGGAAGCAACTTGTAATGTATAACCTGAAAAAGTTTCATAATTAATTTAAGCAGCATTATCTATCACCACCACTGAAATCATTGGTCCTGCTTTGTCGTGCCCCTTTTACTGAAATAAAGTAGGGTACACTGTTTTGGGAAAGAGAAGGGACAGAACTGTTCAGAGGTATAGTTAGAGATATTTTCATGAGTAATTGCAGATAAAGGAAGCAGTTTGAAGTCAGTGTTGAAGTAAAACAGAAAAAATGTAGGCAGGTATTTATATTATAAAACCATATGTTGTCTACAGGATGTTATCCATATATATGTGAATTTTAAAGTTCTATATGTGTGTTTTCATCACATGACTTGTTCTAATTTTTTATTTGGTTTTTAATAAGATGTGTCTCTTAGGAACAAAGCAGTCATGAATCATTGGTTTTGCAATATAAAGAACAGAATTTCATAGGTAACACATTTCCCAATGTATTTTCTATTTAAAATATTGTAACTTGCTGTGTTTTCTAGTAAAATGGAAAAGATACTGAGAAACTAATAGTATTGGGTAGTCTGAGTATATACACATGAGATTTATCTTTGGGGAACTATAATTCAAAAAGGTGTAGAACTGAAGATTTTGGTTTCTTTTGTGTTTTTTTTAATGTTACATCACAATATGTGTGAAATTAAATTAATATTTTTGCGCAGTCCTCTTCAATGATCAGCACAGCATTATTCAATATACGTTGAGTTTGGAGACTTTTTAGTGAAAGTAGAAATACAGCTCTTATTTCTGTTCTAATAATTTTGTAAATAATTACAAGGAAATCTGTTTTATAGCAAATAAACATTTAGCTTATTCCTTGTCTACTTCAAAGTGACATTAAGTGGAAAAAAGTCACAATTGGCTATGAGATATCATATTTAAAAGTGTACTTATCAATCATATCTGGAAATTTTACCCTCTAAAGTTTTGCCTAATGGTTTGTCATTTGAAGGACCCTGATGAATTAGAATAATTTGACTGAGCATTGTGCTGCAGATAAAGAAAACACTGATTGTAGAATTCTGCAATACTGATTAGTCAGATTTCTGACCTGACCTGCTACATGGGTTTTTGCCTGAAATTTAGAGTTTACTTGTGCTTACATACAGAAAATGCTAATAAACTTTAAGCTAGCTAAAACTTGACCTGTAAAAGGTTTAATCAGGGGGATTATGACAGCCTTAATAAATATGTACATAGTGTAATGAAAGGATTGATTTTTTTAAAAATTAAGATTGTTGGGTATATTAGATTGTTTATACTTTTGTCTGACTAATTTAATATTAATTGCAACCCTGTTGGTTCTCAATTAGAAGGCTTTTCAAAGGTGTCCTTTGAGAGAAAATTAGTTTCCTAAATCAAGATAATTAGAGATGGGAACTTGCTAGCACCCATACAATAGCATTCAAAGATCAAAGAGCTTAAGGGTTAAAAGAAGAGCTTGAAAAGCCAGTCTGATTTCCTATGATCTGTGGCAGTGTCACTTATTTATAAGCATTTCCTTGAACTTTTAATTTTTTTGAAACAGAAAGAATATTTTAGATGGAGACTTTTTTTTTTTTAATCCAGACACGTCTCATGAGGCTGTTCTGATTTTTTTTTTTTCCCACAAGTGAAAGAGAATATTTTCACTGTATTAACGGTAATATTTTAAGTTTTTTTATAATACCTCAATAGACAGTTGTTCCTTTCAGGTATATTAACTAGATTTTTAAGTGTTTCTCTTGATCCATAATACTTCCAATATCTAGTGATAATATTGCCACTTCTTTGTGTATTTTTAATATTTGAGTTTTGAATGTTCTGCTTCTTTCCACAAAAAGTCACATAAAACTTTGCAAACATTTATCTCTTATTTCTTTAGTGATTATATTTGAAACAAAAGCTAAAAGGTTTTCCATTGGGCTGCTTTTTTAACCAAAACTAATCTGAAAATTTAGTTGTTGAGAAGCTTGAAAATTGTCTTGATTCTATCATGTCCATAGTTTATATAATTTCTAGCAAAACTTCTGAATCTTTTGATGAAAGACATTGGGAACACCGAAAACTGTATTTTAATATTTGCAAGTATCATCATCACAAGTGAGGCCAAGTCAGCCATTTATCAAAACACATAGCTGATTGTCTTTTTCCTGATAGGCAGTTTTCTGTGTGCAGTTCAAGATCTACGCTGGTATGAGTATTCCCACACAATATAATTGATGCTGTTAAAATTAGTGTCCAGGAAGAATCACCTAATCCCAGGATCAGACTCAGGATGATAGTTCCAGAGCATGTATCAAGGCCACATATCAAGGATGGGGCTCTGAGCAACCTGGTCTAGTGGAAAGAGTCCCTGCCCATGGCAGAGGAGTTGGAACCAAATGATCTTTATGTCCCCTTTCAGCACAGACCATTCTGTGATTCTGTGATGTTACAGCACCTCTTTAACCATTTATCAGTTCCCAATTTTTCTAGAGGTATCTTAGCTGCATGGATCAAAGGCACATCAGCAGAAAACTTGCTTAAGATATAGGAAAGAATTCTGCCAAATTTTGCTTAGTATTGACAAGTAAACAAACTTCATGTTGAATATTTTCTGTGAAATTTCTATTGGAAGTTCAGCTAAAATGGCAAAATGTTGCCACCAGTTGCTTTTATGTTTTGTGGTTTCTGTTTCCCAGGTAGCTGTTCTGTTTTCCTGAATGAATTGTTATCATAGCTAATTGCTGAAAAGACAGTAATAATGCTTCAAAAGCTAAAAAAGATGAGGAAGCAATTTATTAGGCATCTACATTGCTTCCCAAAGTCAAGTAAGGTCTATCTTCCAGTAGGTCTAATGAATTTCTAAAACTTCTCTATATCCTGCATTATAAACTACTGAATATTTAAATAAACATTAAAATGTGATTTGGTACAAAAAAAAAAGAGTATATATGTTTCATACCCAAACACACACAGTTATCTTGAATATAATTTTTAGACATCTAGAATCTCATTTTCCAGATCATGATCAATAATGAATAACCACTTCTTTAGTTAGATTAAAGTAACTTAAAACTAGCTGCCAAATAATTAAATTTTTAGCCTTTGAATATTACAGGAATGGATACTTTACAATAGGACTTGTATTTTCCAACATGAAATTTCAGTGTCAGATCATACTGTTAAATCTTGTGGTTCCTTTTTGATTCCATAGGTCTTGAAAGAACATAGCATATATGGAAGAAAAACTTCATATTTAAAATAAAAACTTTCTTTACTGTAATGGAGTACTTTATGTGTAAGAAATGTTGTGACATTTATCCAAAGATCAAAAGCTTTATCATGTGGTTTGCACTCAAACTTCTTAGTCTTATGACGACAGGAAACAATATAATTAGAAATTCAATCTTCTTGTTTGCATTTCAAATATTTATTATGTAATTGCCAAGGAGGTTTCTCATTAATGTTAAAGTACTTATTTGCATCAGCTAAAGATGTGGTCTATTATTCACAGTAGTATTATAGGAAAAGTATCCTTCAAATGCTCTCCTCATTCTGTGCTGCCTGAGGTCAGTCGATGAGGGTATTCTGACAAGTAGGATTCCATCTGTTGTTCTAATTACATGATATTAGGATTTCAAGCTTGGTTCCTTTTGGCAAACTACCTTTTACAGACACTACCTCTATTTATGGTACTGTAAAAACATCAACTTTCTGTTACAGGAAGAGGGAAAAGACTGTCAACATTAAATATAACCACTTTCTTTTTCTTAGCTATAAAATGCCTGTACACAGCAGTTGTGGCTAGCATAAGTTTATTTGTGTATTTGGATGTGATAGACTCTTCCTGTTCTGTCACAGATAATTCTAATTTGCTTAATTTGTTAAATCAGCTTCTTTCTTGTTTCTGTTTTTCCTGAGAGGCTTTCTCTGAGCTATTGTCTCTTCAGATTAACTGGATTATTTGTGCCCATTCCTTACTGTAACAGAGAACAAGTAATTTCATTTGTTTTCCTGTCCCCTAATGTTCATGATGCTTCCTCTTACAACCAAAACCTATAGGATCTTAATTTGAGAGCATCTTTGGGGCTCACTTCTTGCAATCTCCTCTTTAGAGGAAGATTGTCACAAACATTCCACTTGATCATGGCCTTGAGCTGTCCAACAACATTCATGCTGAGAAGACTTTGACATCCTTTTAACTCTGTTTAAATACGTTGTAGGCAGTTAATATCTTGATACTTTGCCCTCTATTTCCCAGAATAAACAAGCCAGTTACTGGCATAATTTTTTCATTATACATTTTCTCTAAAATCCTAACCATTTGCTGGACTCTTCCAGATTCTACCAATTCCAATTAAGAGGCCCAAAATTTGACACAGAACTGCAGTTATGCCATCCTCAGTATTGGCTAGAAGGCTGGAGAAGATTTTATTCAATGTACCTTATGAGATATCATCTCAAATAATAATTTTACTTTTAAAATAAAATAGAGAATTATCTTTTTATATAATTTAATATTTTTTCTACATTTTTTCTTTTTATGCCATGAATTTACAACTAATTTTAATTGCATTCTAGCTAATGATCAAATACTTTCAGCATGTTCTAAATCAATTGACGCTATGAGGGAGAGTTTTTAAGTCTTTAGAATTTAATCTCTAGTCATTTCAGCTTTTAATGTAAGGTTCTAAATGAACTCAGATGCAAAAGAGAATTTTTTTTTTGCTTGACCAAGGCACCTAATCTAAGTTTGGAGGTAATTCTTGCTTAGAGCTGCAGGCTGGGTAATATAACATGTAGAGGTCACCTCCATCTTAAACAATTCTGTGGTTGTATGTCAGTTTTTAAGAGATATAAAGAAAATGTCAAATTTCATAGCCGAATTAACCCATCCTAAATTTAGCCTGGGAGTTGATGCAAATGACTGTCTTTGTGCTGAATAATAATAGATACCTGTAAGCTAATTGAATAATTTCTGTGAATAACTTATGCTTTATTTTATATAATTTAATATATCTATCTTTTTAATGTATTGATCTGTATACTAAGGCAGCTAGAAAATCTCTTGAAAAATTAACCATACTTTGTGCAATGCTAAGCTGTTTGCTTAAAGTGGATTGAGAGAATTCCTAATTATTGAAGTTGTATGCATAAAAGTCTGTCATTTTGCAATGGACTGTGATGTTTGCACCTGTAAATGCCAGCACATTCTGCACACAACAGCTCTGATATCCTCAACAGTCACACTTCTGTAATAATGATGCCTAAGCCTTTATTAAACAGACATTTATTCAACCAGTTTTCGTATTTGTTCAGGTTTTGACCATTCAGAGTAATACTTCGTGCTGAAAAAATATTTTTCTAAAATATTTTCATTTTTATTGAATGTTGAATATCTTCTAGTCCTTGGACATTTTTAGCCTTGTTTATGCAATCTATGACTTCTTAAAATTTGTTTAGATGGATTTTCAGCAGGGAATATAACAGGAACAAACACATCACTGACTTGATGTTATTCTATTTCAGAACTATGAAAAATTAAAAATTCATGCAACGATAATTCTAGGTTTGGATTGCTTAGAAATATGGTAATATTTTTAAAAGGTTTTGATGAAAGATAAAATATATTTATACAACTAATTATATGTCAAGACGCTTTTGAATAAGATTGCCTATATTATGAACTCTGTGTTTTTAAATTGCTTTATTTGTAAATTCCAGAAGCAGAATGTAAAGGAAAATAAACAAAAATTTCTTTAAGACATAGCTGATGTAGGTAGTATTTCTGGTTTAAGGATCACCCCAAGTTGATAATATTTTTGAGTTTGGATTAGTAATAATGGAAAACTTGAGTACTGGAGTGTGGACCCTTGCATTTCTAAATGTAGGTTCAAGTTTTTCAAGGATGTGATGGAAGGAAGAGAAAATAAAAATAAGGCTTAAAGTAAAAACTTCACTGGGTGAAAAGATGAGTACATAAGTTAATATTCCAGCCAATTTGGAGTGTCTCAATAATTTCCTACTTTTTAAAAGGACCGTGTAAATAAAGTGACTATTTCCAAAAGAAATTCTGCACATTCTTAAATCTGAATTTAGTCACTGCCTAGATCTACGTGTCTGGCAGCAGAAAGTCCTTGTAGCTGTTTGTCCATGCCCTGATGATGTCTGTCCTCAACAGGACAGCAGGCTGTGAATGGGACAATTCATAGTTCTTGGAGCCAATAGTTCATTTATTTGAGATGCCAAACAGTCATCCTTGGATCGCATTTCCACAACCTCTGTGAGCTCCTACAATCAAAAATTTGAGGTTTTGTGTAGTTTAAGTTGATATTCTGAATTCATTATGTACTTCCAAGGAATAGAATGAACTATTACACTTATATTAAAGAAAACTCCTGACAGGGACTGTAACCACTTTTTGAGGGACAAAATGTTTTTGCTAGAAAAGTCCTTTCTCAGAAATAAATCATTTTTGCTTTTTCTTTGCATTTTTTACAATAAAAAAAGACAAACCTCTGAGGAAGACCAATACATTTGTTTGTTTCAAGATTCTTTCTATTGGGGTTAAAATCCTCTTTTTAGACAGAGAATTGATTAGTCAATGTGTTTTATTCAAGATGCCATGACCTAAATGCTGCTCCTTCTGCAGCTGACTTTAGCTTACACATTGTTCTGCTTTAACTTATTTGTTATCTACATGTATATTTCACAGAGACTACTGTATTTTTATCAACACTTTCCATGCAATTGCAATTGCTTCTGTACCAGGCCAACTTCTCATTGGTTCAATCTCACCTAATAACTTCTGAACTCTAAGGCTAATGGCAGCATTTTTCTAGTGAGAACTGAGGGAAAAGGATTCATTACACCTTTTGTTGCAAAGATCTCTTGTTTATAAATCAGTCAGGATGTGCTGATTCCATAAGTATATGATCTGATTTCTTGCCCTGATTTTATTACAGTACCATCTTTAAGCAACTGCATTTTCTTTTTTTTCCCAAAAAAATCCTTAATATAAGCATCACATTAGAAACAATACTGCACATCTCCTTTGCAGAATGTGCTTGAAGCAGACATTTTTGTGAGAATGGGTTATGTATTGTTTAAGAATGGTCAGGCTCTTGGCTTCTTCTAAGACACGTTTGTGTTGTATTATTTCTATTAGTTATTTGTGTATTAGTTCTGTTTGGAGGGTTAATGTGTTTAGCATTCAACAGAAACTTTGCAGACAGCTTTTTGGCCTGAAGTTTGAGAAACAAGTTCTTTGGATTTAGGTTATAAATGCCAAGAAATTGGATGAATGCTGGCTCACTCAATACAATATCCCTCTGCAATTTGAAGGACCACTTGGGCTGTTTGCTGATTTTGAAGGAAGAATTTTAGCAGTGATTTCACTTGGGTTTTTTTGGTTTTTTTTCTTCTTTTCTCAGTGCCATGTTTTCTACTGCTCATCCCCAAGCAGCCCATATGTACCTTTCAATGTCCATGTTCAGTTACTGTCTTGGCACATTTTCAAACTGGTACTGGCTACCATCAATGAAGAAATGCTGTTTTAAAAAGTTTCTTCCTCAAAAAAATCCCAAAATGGTATATAATGAGGAAATATGAGGCACTCTTGGCATGAGTGCTTCTTTTCAGAAACATTTCTAAGGTTTGTGACTTTACCTTCAAGTTTGCAGGTTTTGACAAATGTGACCCTTAGGTGCTTTTTTTCCCCCCTCTGTACTGTGTCTGATTTACAGTTCTATAATGAAAGGCTGCCCAGTGGAGCAAGGAGAAACAAGTTAGATTTTCATGTTCCAAAGATCACAGAGACCAGGGGAGCAGGAAGGCAGCAGAAAACTCCTGCTCCAACCTCCTGCTCAGATTGCTCAGGGCTGTGCCCAGTCAGGTTTTTAGTATCTCCAAGGATGGAGAATCAACAGCCTCTCTAGGCAACCAGTTCCAGTTGTAAAAAAGTGTTTACTATGTTTAAATAAAAGATTCCTGTATTTCACTTAGTGCACACTGCCGCTTGTCTTTTGGAAATTATATTAAATCCATTTTAAACTGGATTTAAAATAAAACAAAGCAAAACAGAAATGAACAAAAAACCCTCACCCAAACCAAAACACCACAGAAGCATTTAGGAAAAGACCTGTAAGATCATCGAGTCCAACCATTTTAACTCAGCTCTGCCAAGCCCAGCACTAAGCCATGTCCCTAATCTCTGCATCTCCGCATCTTTTACATACCTTCAGGGTTGGTAACTCCACCCTTTCCCTGGGCAGGGTTTTCCTATGCTCAATAACCCTTTCAGTGAAGAAATTTTTGTTAATATCTATTCAAAACCTCCCATGGTGCAACTTGAGGCCATTGCCTCTTGTCCAATCACCTTTTGTTTGGGAAATTTAATATTAAAAAAAATAAACCCTACCCACATGCCCATCCTCCCACTTATTCTACTTCTTGGTTGCTATTACTAAAAAAATATTGCTTTGAAGATTAAAGTCTTTATTTTTCAGGTGCATTTTTATTGAGATACTTCTTGGTTTTGAGAAGATTTACCTTGTGTGTAGGAGATATGAAATTAGGAATTCTCCAATTAAGTAATTTTCAGTTTGGAAAGCATGTTCTTTAATATTCATAGGCCCATCAAATATTTTTTTTCCTGTTTATTACTGAAAAAAAAATTAGATTGAGCAGATTTTGTTAAGTCATATTCATCTTTGATAAGTAGTATTCTATAGTACTTTTGTCATCCTTTTCTATACTATTTTTTCTCCACATATGTATCTAAATATGTGTGACACCAGTACACGATAAATGTTCTCCAGTATATTCCTCTGCAGTTAATATATCTTAATATTCTGTTAATAAATGAATATTAAACTTCACTCTTCTTCCCATGCATAATAAAAAGCTCTACTGAATTTAGCTAGAATAACTTAGAATTAAAGATATGCATCATGTCATGTCTGACACTTTACAGCTAAACTCCTCCAATGTTCATCTTGCCTTTCACTTACACAGATTCTAATTAAGTACTAAATCATATTGATTATTTTTTTCATTTGTCAATCTGTTAATCTTGATTTTTTTTATAAGTTTCTAAGCCATGACTAGGAATATAAATATTCATAAATATTCTTTAGGTATTTTTTTAAAATATCTAAGTATGTTTGGTCTTGTAAATTTGTATGTAAAAGTTTCCCATTATCCCATCTTTTTTGTTTTGAAGAATTGAGCTCCCATTATCAACCTACCTGAAAATCTCAATAGGACTTATAATATTTATGTGTTTATTTCTAGACTGTAGTTTGCTTGAATTTTGGGGGAACAGTGGTGAGTAACTTCTGTTTGAGATTAGTTTTGTGAATGTGATTGCAACAAGCAGACTGGTTTATACTTGTTCACTGTCCCTGCTCAGATATTAATGGCTTATCTATTTTACCGTTTCTGATGCAAGTGTCATAGAAAAGAATGCTTGACAGAGGATTTTCTGATTATGGTTCAGTATTTGTTGCACAAAACTGGGTTGTGTTAGTGCTCTTTCATTGTGCATTTCACCCCTCTAACATCTGTTCTGGCCCAGAAGGCAGTTTGAACTTTGTGTGACTTCCAGCTCCTCTCATCAGGGAAAATGACATTTCAACAGATGTAGGAAATGAATTCATGATGACACAAAAACTGTTTTGTCTAACTAAAAATAAAACACTCTGTAATCTATAAGACAGAAATTGGAGAAGGAATCCATAATAATTCAAATAAAATCTTAGAACTTTAAGTCAGAGCTGTATTCTCTACTGACAAATCCAAAATAAGGCTAATGTCATGAAATGGAAAGTTCCTTTATACTGAACTCTTTAATTAATTGTGAAACTTTCTGCCAAGCAATTGTAAATGTAACATTTCTCAGTACTGTCATCATGGAGAAGTGATGATTTATGATTTATTAGTAGTCAGTTCACTATAAAATTGAAAATAACCAAACTGTTTAAGGTTTATTTTTTTAAATTGTCTTTGCAGATGCAGTTTGTCTTTTAGATGTTTTTACAAAACTTCCAGACAAGCATTCAAGGCCATTGAATGGAAGAAGGATATCATTAGGCCAGTTAATCTACCTTTATTCATAAGAAAAGATCTAGAGCTACACTGTTTACAGGTTATTAGGATATTAGGAAAGGATTAATAGGAAATTTTGTGTAGTTTATTAAACGGTTAAAAATGGATGAAAAAACCCTCAAAAAAGTACATTTAAATGAGAAAACATTAAATGAATTGCATTTGAATAGTCTTTTTGGATTAATTTTTCACTGTGTGTTTTCACACACATAGAAAAAAGGTTATTCTTTACCATTCTCTTTGTTCCCAAAGGATTAAAAATGCATTAGGTGGCGGTAACACTACAAGCCTCACCAACTTCACAAGTTCAACAAGAACACCATTTCCTTTTTAAGACAGGATGATAGGATGATAGGATTTTTTCCCCATACATAATTCACTTGGATATAAAAGAGATGTCTCAGTATGTGGTAAAATCCTCTTTTTTCCCCAAAGATTTTGTTCTTTGTTTAATGATGAAAATTTTAATAACTACATCATTATCTATAATAGTCATCTCTTGTGTAGCATTTGACCACATGCTGTTCCCTCTTCAAATATCTAACGTGTTGGAGTCTTTTTCTTATTTGAAAAAAAACAATAGTGCCTTAGGTGACTTAAGGTATCTCCAAACATGGTTTCCATTGGGTCATTCCACCTCTCAAGTACAAACAACTTTAAATAGACTTTAATTCAGATGTATTTTATATTTTTTTTAGTGGAGTTTTCAGGGCAGAGGCATGCTGTTCCCAGTTTTTTGATTAGTCATGGAAATGRCTTAGATCAGACTTTTGCTAATGGCAATGTAACTTTATGACTAGTTTAATGATTTTTTGGGTTTATATTTCTTTTTTTTTTTTTTTTTCTGAATTAGTAGTTGAGAAAGTTTAACCTATTCAGATTTTTAAAAATAACTCAAGCATTTGCCCTAAAATAAATTCCCTTGAACTGTCTGATACTTAAGAACTTCATCATATATTTACTAATTTATGTTTCCTAATTTCAGCTTTGAGGTCCAAATGGTTCTAAAATAGGGTATAAAAAAGAACCCTACTCCGTGTTTTTTTAAATGGTGTTTCAAAATATATTTAAATTAGAAGTTATTAGAATTTTAAGGGAGAATAAATTTATTCAAGGATTGTATAAATTTCATTCAAGGCCCATTCACTTTTATTTGGGCATCAGCACATTTAAAAATAATATTCTTAGAATTCTGCATAATAGATGGCAAAAAGATTAATTGTGTGTATGTTTGCTCCAGGATTAAATTTGATACCTACTAAAAACATACTAATTTCTTCATGCTCAAGGATAATGAAGCCTAGTCTTCTAAGCCTATATTAAATAGAAGTTAAGTAATTTACTAGAAACAAAACTACATCACCCAAGTAAACTTGCTTACTAAATGAAGTCAAAGAACACGAATAGCCAAGGGTATAGTTTTTGTCAGAGAACTTACACTAGATAGAATTAGGACATTCCCAAAGAAAACAGTCCTGTCAGCTAAATCTTGCAGTCTACTTGTTTTTCTTAGAAGCCAGTACCAAAGTTATCCAAATGAGTGTCTGTAGCTGCCACTGCTTTCCTTAGCTCCGTGTTGATCCCAAGTTATGCCTTGCTTTGTCTTCAGAGCTGCTTCCTTCCCTTTTTGCTGTCTTCCCATAAACCTCTCCACTTCAGATTTACAGTCCAACAGATTTAGAAAGACCCCTCCACAGCTGAGTGATATCTAGTGGTTCAAAGTATATTCAAAAAGCTATTCAGATGAATATATGTAGCATTAATCTGTTCAACTATGTTGTACACAATTTATATTGTGGAAACTAGAACAGAATATGTTATGCTTTATTACTGATGTCTTTCCAATAAGACAAAAGGAAGTTTTTTTTTTTCAAATTTTGTCAGTGTTTGGGTGGGACTTTTTTTTTTTTTAAGAAATTGAGTTATCAAGAAGAAGATGTTGGGTGTGTTTATTAGTTGAAGCAGAGTGTACTCAGTATTTAAATGTGCATTTATAGCATTTGTACGGTATGCACTTCGCTCATGGACAGCAGAAGTACACATGTGAGTGACTTACTGCTACAATTTTTGTAATCTCTCACTGTTGGCATCTCACTTCTGTTGCATCAGGTGATCATCTCTGCAGAGACCAAGGCAGATTTGTGATGGTAACTCTGAAACCTGAAGGCTGCTAATGGGACTGAAATCAATTAGTCTACTAGATATTAGTCCTTATGAATGCATTCATCTGTCTCCATATTTAACAGTACAAATGGACCTCTCATTACTGTTCTTACTTATCTTCCTTAGTGATTTTTAAACCCATTAAGGAATAATTGAGCAGAATCCTCTTAGTGTATTACAGCTGATAATAATTCCTTTATAATGACTCTGATCAAAAGGGAAGGGATTGGTTGTATCACCTAATTCTAGGAGTGCTCTCTTACTTTGCTCTGAAATTGGACATATACCAAAAGCTGAGGGAATCCCCAGATGAATTCACTTTTCCCAGAACAGTTGTACTACAGTAGCATTACTCTTCCCAGATTTCTACTGAATTGATCTTTTGCATTTTGCCTTCTTCCCTTTTTTTATTTTTATTTTTTTTCTGAATAGGTAGTTAGGTGATATTCTTTGAAACATGGGAAGAGAAAGTACTTTATCAGATCTATCAAGAAGTATTTGTTTCTGGGCTTAGTTTAACATAGGTAGCACCTCTACTAAATTTTTTGCAATATCTCCACTGATCTGAT
>PYHW01010764.1:2482300-2514374 GCA_013186435.1 Turdus rufiventris | reverse complement strand
AATAATTTGAGTTGCTTAGTACATTTCTGCCATCTTCATCAGAGCTTATAATAACTGTATTTCTTGAGAAAGATTTAGAAGTATGGTGAAATTTTCTGAATGAGTTGTCCTTTTGCAATATTTTGCTTTCAGTAAGTAACAAGTGAGTATTGTCCTAGCTTCATACTTGAATATTGGCTACTAAAAAGCAGAATTTTCCAGAATAATAGCTTGGGCAATATTTTTCCTTCTAGGTTGCATGAAGCAATATTTTTTTATTTGCATCAAGCAGAGCTAGGAAAATGGCAAAGCTGGGAAAATGGGACAGATGATCTTATATTTTTCTATTTTGTGAATATTAAAGTACCATATCTAGAAAAAAATATTTCCTTTTGGTTTCAGAGACATAACTAGCATGTCTCCACAGTCTGTATAGTTATAGTCATGCTAAGAAATGTAATTGGATTTGAGCCCTTTGCCAAAGCTGTGTTACAATCTCAAATATCTATTTAATTTATGAAGGAAAAATATTCTCTTACTTTTTCACCTCTCATCATGCCACCTCTGACATTCTACCTGACATATATGACTTAATCCATTGCATTTATATAGTTTGCCATCAGTTATTGGAATTAAGCAACGCAATTATCCTTGAAATAACACTGCTGAAAACCTAACATATAAATATATTTCTGAAGCAAATGTACAAGACTGCTCTTTAAAATAATATGGTACTGGATTCAACATTTTTACAGTTCCCTTCAGCTTCTTTCTGGACTCTAGGCAGTCCTGCCATCTTTGCGGTTGTCTTTTTGGATTTTAGCAGAGTGCACAGAGGTATTTACCCTTTGCCTGAGGCAGGATACGTGCTTGGTGGCTTTTTGTAGCTATTTTCTTATGGGCACAGGGTATAAGATATTAATATTTACTAATAAAAAAGAAATTCGATTGTGATGATCTGCTTAGGAACAGCATTCACAATTCAGAAAATCTCATGAACAGTGTTATGCACTGTGCAGATATTCTATGTTGATTCTGTTTTTTTGTGGAAAATACCCAGTTCTGTTAAATTAAGGTTGGCGGACTGGTACTGAAGCAATCTTCAGTTTTTTTTGCCTTATTTGGTGTAGCTTTTGATATGTCTATTGGAACAAAAAATTCACATGTTGTCTAATTCTTGCTTATTTGGGCTAATTACATGAAAGTTAATAGCAAGTCTATTTCATTGCAGGTTTCTTTTACTTGTAGTAGTTCTCATGTTAATATCTATGAATAATATTTTGCTGATAGTTTTTCTGTGTTTAGCTTTTCTTGAATTTTTGCTATCAACAGGACTGAATAGTTATGGGTTTTAGCCAGTTTTGAAGTTATAATCAATGAGTAAAATTTGTCACATAAAAAACCCCAAACAAACAAACAAACAAAAAATTTCCTTCCCATTCCTGGCCTTCACTCCCCTTAGCATCACACCCATGCAGGTAGCAGTCCATTCAGTGAGGTGATGGATAATGCAGGAGGCTGGGGTGAGGACATAGTGCTTTCTTCCTGTCATTCCCTCTTTTCCACTCTTTTCTTCCACTGCTCCTTCTGCCTAACTCATTTCCTCTGTTCTATTGTGGGTTATCCACAGTCCTTTCAGGATGTGTTGGCCAGAGTCCTGGAGTGTTATCAATTGTGCCATGGAGCACCTCTTATCACTTTGGCCTTCTTGTCTCTCACCTTGGCGTTCTAAGAGGTGCTACAAACTCCTTCACCCCTCTCAGCTGTGTCCTGCAGTGGGTCCATCGTGACCCAGCGAGCACTGATTGTATCTGTCATAGCACAACCTCTGAACTCCTCCCCTGCAACCAGCCCTGCTAACAGAACCTTGCTTTTTATATCTGATACACTTGAATATTGTGGGAGGGAATGCCAAAAACCTTGATAAAGTCAGGATAATTGCCACCCACTGTTCGTCTCTTGTGCACAAAACTAATAATTTTATTCTAGAAGTCAGGCATGATTTACCCTTGGTCAGTCTGTGTGTTACAAATCACCTTTTTCTTACTGAATTTCTAGTTTTATGCCTATTTGCATCATGTTTTCTTTTTTATTTTCCCTCTTCTTCTTCTTTAGTTTTGTCCTCAGGTTTGGGACATAAGGCTGTCATCATCATGTAACATCCTTATTTAGATTGTTTTCTCTATCTCTATAGGTATTTTAGTTCAAAACATAACAAAGTTTAGTTGAAATTTCATACTTGTAGAACAGGTTCTATACATAGAATAAAAACAATACAAAACCTGACTATATAGGATTAAAACTGATAAATTACCAATGAAATTACAATCTACTTTATCTTTTGCAGCTTTACTTCAAGTAACGATTTCACTTAGCAAAGTTGAGCTCAGTGTGGGTGAATCCAAGTTCTTCACATGCACAGGTATGTATGAATTTTATTTGTAGACATATAATTTTTGTTAAATTTTGAGCTTTTTATGTATTTGTAACTGAAATAGTTGTTTCACAATATTAAATTAGCATATTGACTTCTGAGAACTGTGGCAAATACTAGAACTTCACTGGCTTCACTTTTCCATTCTAGGATCTCTACATTTCACACACTGAATTAATTTGAATTCTCTGTAACAGTACAAGTCGTTTATATGTGTTAGGATGCTTTTGTAGTTAAAATATGTTCACTTATTTAAACTAAGGAATGAAATCCTCTCCAACCTAATAAGACAACCAAGGAGATTTTTTTCTAGTGAGGCAGTAATCAGTCAGGAGGGCAAGCATTTGCATTTGCAGCTGATTGATATGGATCCTTGATGTTGCTGACTTGAGATCTTCCTTTGACAGTGACACATGGCCTGACTACACTGACAGTGCAATTTCCTGATATCTTGACCTGTTGATCCAGTCACTGCTGGACAGCCTGTTTCTTTCCTATAAGACTTTATACTTTTCTGTGGTATTTTTTCCCCTCTGGAGATCCTTGAGCTGCTATTTACCCTGTCTCAACGATTGATTGTATATCTTCCTGCAGTTTTGTCCTGCTTGTCTTTCTTACAACTTGCATAATTTAGCAATCAGCCAAAATTATAGAATCACTTAGGCAGAAAAGACCTCCAAGACTGTCAAGAACAAGTTTTGACTGCTCATCAACTGGTCAGCTAGAGCATGGCACTGAATCCCTTGAACACCTCCACCATCTCTCTGGGTAGCCAGTGCTTGATAACCCTTTCCATTCAGGAAGAAAAAGTTATTCCTGATTTCTGCTTAAACTCCTGACAGTGTTCATTGGTTAGGCATACGCATTGCATGATGTCCTTCTAAATCTAGGTCGGTTTTGGTTTTGTTTGCAGCCATTGGTGAACCTGAGAACATAGAGTGGTACAACCCACAAGGAGAGAAGATCGTTTCGAGTCAGAGGGTGGTTGTTCAGAAGGAAGGCGTCCGATCTCGTCTCACCATCTATAACGCAAACATAGAAGATGCCGGAATTTACCGGTGCCAGGCAACAGACGCCAAGGGACAGACTCAAGAAGCTACTGTAGTTTTGGAGATTTATCGTGAGTAAAATGCTATCGATTTGCAAATAAAATAGTGTGTTATAAAAGCCACTAGCACAGAGAAAGTAAAGCCTCTCAAAATATCATCCTAAGCTCTGAACTTGGTCTTCCAAATAACTGCATCTCCTGCAGTTTAGTAAGTAGACATTATGGCAAAGATTTGAATTAAATGGAGAGCCACTTATAAGTGTTGTGGATTGCTTTTCTCTTGTTTTATGAGGGTGCACTCTATGACCCTCAAAGAATTGAGAAAATAGGAGGAAAAATATAGATCAGTATAATTCATATTACAAGTGTGTATGCAGTTTACAAATTAGATAATATTACAAATATGTGCATAAACAAAAGTGCAGGAAGTGCAACATATGACACTTAAAAGTGGATTTTTTACTGAATTTTTATTTTAATCTCTTTTGCTATTGGCCTTATGAAAGAGTTTTGACATAAAGCATCACCTGGTCAGCTAGAGCATGGCATACTTGAGGAGTGTATTTGAAAAATAAATGTATTCTATTATAGTATGAGACTCTCCGAGAGATTTGAGTAGGTTTTTCCTCAGTGTTGAATAACTGCACTTTTAAGATCAATCAAAAACTCCTAAAAGCTGTACATTAAACAAGTACAGTGAATATGTAAGGCAAGGTCTTTGTTGGTGAAAGGATGGAACATATGCCAGCAGCCATTCAGCTGGGTTAGGACATAATTTCATTGCAGAACAGGTTTTTTAAATGTGAAGGAACTACAATGAGACAGAAAATACAGAGTAGAATGGTACAGTTCTGCTTCTGAGAGGGGCAGATTACTCAGATAACAAAAGACATACATTTTTAAAAAAATCTTCTGATAAAACAGCCAATAAAAGGGTGGTACCAGTTTGAAGCAATTACATGATGGCTTGAAACCTATCAAATCAAAGGATTTGAATTTTTCAGGAATCCATTTCTATGCAGAAAACTTCCAGTTACTTTACTAGCAGAGTGCTGAGAAAAGAGGAAGTCTTTAGAAGTATTTGAATGTGATAATTTTAATAATTCTGAGCTCAGACAAACCTGAAAAGCAAGAAATGTCAAGGTTTGTGGGAAAAGACGTAAAATTTCCTTATTCATATTTGTGATTAAAGAAAAAAATCAGGATAACTTTTTGGTAGTTTTAGGGCCTGGTTCTTGGGACTCTCACATGTCTGTGAGAGGTTTTTTTAACTTCATTTAACAATGATGAGAGATGTAACAACAAAACTGTGCTCCCTCTGCTGTGGGAAATGTGTGGACTATTTGAGCCTGCACTCATATGAAAAAAACGGAGGTGAAGCTGCATCTCTGGCTGAAGCTCCCTAAAGTTTATTCTGTAATATAATTGGCCATCCTTGATCTGAGAGAACATAGGTGGGTTTGTTTATTCTGTGTGCAAGAAATTCTCCCAGATTTTTTTTTTTTTTTTACTGTTATTCAACTATATTAGATCTTGTATGAGATCATGGATTAATACCATCTTGGACTTCTAAAAATACTGAATTTATCTAACACATGTGGAAAACCAAATATCATTTGGTTATTTGAGCTTTGAAAAATTAAGGGCCTCAGTGGACCTAAACCAAACTTGGTAGTTCCTAAAAATACTACTTCAACTTCTTATGACCTATTGGTCATAAGTTTGTTGCTGACTTTTTAATGTTTTATTTTACTTAGCTGCTTTTTTTGTCAGTGAGACAAAAATTCTACTTTTCTAGTGAGAATTTTCCAAATTTTAATGTTTTTTTATGGAAGTTTTGATAGAACAAAACCATGAGGTTTTTATTCAGTAACAGAATAATGAAGAACAAAACCCACAGGAGAGTAAATAAATTATCAACATGATAGTCAAACTTCTGAGACCTAGAGTTGAAAAACTGTGTTTGGAAACACTGAAAAACAATGAAAATACGTTTATAAAACCTACAGGATTTATACAAATAAGCAAAATTTTGCATAATACAAAAAGATTATAAAGTAATTTTTACAGGGAGACTATAAGTCCAGACCATTTTAGTCTTGTGTGAGAAAATTATATTATGGAAATAATACTGTATTACCACAATGAGAAGATTTAATAATGATATTTATCTTATTTGCTGTTGTATATAATTTTAATGCTAAGTGTAAGACTCTTACAGTATTCTGTTTTCTATTTTTTTTTTCTTTGTTCCTTTTCAGAAAAGCTCACTTTTCGGGACATAGCGTCTCCTCAAGAGTTCAGGCAGGGAGAGGATGCAGAAGTTGTTTGCCGTGTCACCAGTTCACCTGCTCCCATGGTCAGCTGGTTGTACCGGAATGAGGAAGTCACAGCTACTGCTGACAGTTAGTATTTTGGTAACTCTTGAAGTTATACATTCCAATTAATATTAAAATATTATTGTAAAAAAAAAGGAAAAATCATATTTTAGTGGGGGATTTTGATTAGCCCATCAGCTTTAATGTAATTTAACCAGGTTCTGTGATATATAGTGAATATATGTACAATGGTTTCCCCCCCATGTGTCTTTTTTTCAATTTGGGAATTTTGCCTGGTGTAACACGAGTGTCCAAACACCCAAAAGAGCTCCCTGCCAAGATCTTCCTGGCCTTTTCAGGAGGAGCTGAACATGTTTAAAACACACAGAGATGAACTTCACTGCCCACCAAACTGTGATACTGACCCTACACAGCACTGACCTTGGGATACTTGCCCAGTTGCTCAGAGAATTCCAGGTGGAGAGGCATGTTGCATTATTGTGAGAGGTTGCTTGTATAAGGGTAAGTTACCCTCTGAGTGACAAGTAACTGGGATATAAGTAATCTTCTGAGGCTGGACTGATAAATCCCGGATTAAGATAAACCTTGCCTTCCCCATAGGCAAATTCTAAGTCTCTAGGGAGGCAAATAATTAGGCAAATAGAAGTTTTTTACTTACCCCTGCAAAAATAATTTTTTTTTCAGTGCTGTCTTAATAGTCATCTTTGCCAAAACAGGACTTTTTCACATTTTCTGGGAATGGAACTAACATTATTAATTTTCTAACTTCCCATCAGCTTTTCTCTCTGCATGTAATGAAATTCAGGCTAGTAGTATGCATTTGAAATTCTTATTATTTTTCAATTAGTTGTTATTTTTATTTCAAAATTAAAATTGATTGGGGGCTTTATAGTCAAATAAGCAAATATAGAACAGTTGCTAGCGGGGGAAAAAACTTTCTTGCTATTTCTGGACTCACTCTTAAGTTCCTCTCCATTGGGAAAGAGAGTTTTGATAAATCTTCTTTCTGATTTAGTATATTCTATTTCTTCTGTCATCTAGACATGGAGACTAAAAGGAAACAGCCAATTTCTACACTAAAAATAAAAAGTTGATTTTTAAAAAAAAAAACATATATGTAATTAAACAGTGAATGTAGGTGAGACCCAAAATTTTCAAAAATAAGAATAGTGAAAATATAACAAGAATTGGCAGTTTGGGAAAAAGTCTTTTGAGAATGATAAGGCTTTAAAAAGTAGAATTGCCTCAAAGATCTCTCTCAAATTTTTGCTGCCATTTTGGATTTTAATCTCTAGGATTAGTGAAGCAGCTGAAGCAACATTTTCTTTCTAGTTCAAAATCATGCACTTTGAAAATTGAGGTTTTAAAATTTTAATGCAGAATTTTTTATTTTTTAAACCATTTTCTTTCACAGTGCTAAAAAGTACAATGATAGAAATAAGTTTTAAGTTAAATAGTAGAATACTTCCCTTTTGTTCTGATCTAGAACAGTATCTAAATACAATTCCAGTCATGCTTGGGAAGAAGCAGTTTTAAATCACATTAAGATAACTTTGTGGGTGTTGTTTATATGGGTTTATAATACTGGTGAAAAACAGCATGCCCACTGTCTTACAGTTTAATTTTTTCCTGCCTTGTGGAATAAAAATGACTCTGTTTTATAATTCCAGTCACAAAATCTACAGTGGATGATCAAATTCTCTCTTATTCTGAAAGGTGATTTAAGGCAGACTTCTAATGAGCCAGACTCACCCTCTAGATCATATTGGGCAGTCCTGCTGCTTCCTCAGTGTAGCACAGTCTCTGACATTTCTTTTCCACTCCAAGTCAGTAGCTTGTGCAGTTCTAATTCCAGTGCTGGAGAGGTGGTACCATTGCCCTGCAGAGTCCATGTAGACCATCAGAATACATTTAACCAACATGCAGATGTGATGGCTTGCTTTAAAATGGTTAATATAATGTGTTTGTTTTGTGTTCAGAAGATATCACAGTCCCTCTTGTAGGGAATGGCCAGTTGTAAAATAAACAGGTTTAATAAAAGTCTTGGTCTTCAATGTTTTCCAAAAGTTTCTATATTTTATTCAACAGCTCTTTCGTCATGTCTTAGTAATAGAATGTGCAGTATTTTGTTGGCTCAAAACCTGGTACATTCACAGCAAAATTTGAAAACCATGAGCCAAAAATTTCTCTAGATTGGCTTGAGTGGAACTGGAAAGACATAAGCCCTTCTTGTCAGCCACACCACTTAACATGTGATTTGACTGAAAGGGAAGGTCACAGACTGTTCTAAATTGGTGATTGAAGTTGAGGGGGTTCAGTCCAGTGAAGAGCTGGTGTAGTGTAATGCTGAGTTACTTCCAGATTCCTCAACTCAAATCTGTTTAGTAAAGGGCACAAGTTTTATCAAGATATCCATGGCACAGTGAACTTCTGGTATACACATGGGAATATCTTCTATTATATCCATTTTTCTTCAATGAAAGTTGAAAAGTTATCCAGCCAACATTTATTCTTTATTTCCTGATACTAATTGATTGCTTGGTTTTTCAGTGTTTTATAGAAATGGAGATCACCTCCAGCCCTCTCGTTCATCTCACACATTGCATGTCTACAGTAAAAGAAAAAAAATAGTAAAAGGTTTATCTTAAAGGCTTAAAGAGAAACTGGATCTCACCTTTTCAAAACATTTGGAGGCCCAGTTCTGTAGGTAGTTGTAGGTGATTGTGTAGGAGCAGAACAGGAAAAGATATTATATTTTGTATGTGGTAGTATATGTAATGGCTTTAATATTCAAACATGACTTTAAGAAACCAGCCATAATTAGTGTAATTTTTTTTTTTTTTTCATTTCTCTCTTCATTTTATGGTAGAATTCTAGCTACTGGTACAGAAGTAATTTGTTTGCTAGTTAAAACTGAAAACTCCTAAATCTTATCCTCCAATACTGGAAGGTACAAAACAGAACAAGAACAACAGTTGAATAACAGAGGTTGAGGTTTTTCAAAATCCACTTTCAGTGAGGTACAGAAAGTCATTCTCCTCAGAAGTGTTCAATAATATTGACAGTTTTTGGTGGCTTGACCTTGGTGAGCTTCCAGGCACCCTCCCAGCCTCTCTGTATCACTTACCCTCCTCAAGAGCTGACCTTGGCTGGATACCAGGTATCACCAAAGCTGCTCAATCACCTCCTCTGCAACTGGACAGGAAGGAAAATATAATATGATCAGGAAAATATAAAATTACCAACTCATCCAGGGGCTACAGGTGGATCTCTACTCCCTTGTGGACCTGATGGGCTGCAGGGCACAGCTGGCTGTCTGTGGTCTGCACCACAAGAAGATTGTGGGAGAAAATTAGACAAAAAATGTGTTGAGATTAAGACAAGGAGAATGCTCATCAGCATTAGCAAAATGAACTTGACAGAGGGGAAAATTAATTGAATGTATTGCCAGTTAAATAATGTTGAATGGTGAAACAGAAAGACAGAATTAAAGCAATATCTCCCCTCTCCTTTTTCCAAGACTTTGCTCTTTCATTGCTAACTCCTCTACCTTGCCCACCCCAAGGAGTGCAGGGAGATTTGGGAATGGGGCCCGTGGTCAGTCTGTAACAGTTCCAGTGTGGATCCTTTCTCTGCATTGCAGTTGTTCAGGGAGAATTTGCTGCAGCATGGGGTCTTCCATGGATTACAAAAGGGATATCTGGTCCAACATGCTTCTTCTTGAGGCCAACATATCAGCACATAAACCCAATGGACTAGCTCAGAGAGAAGGAAGAGGAAAAATTAAATTCAGGTCCAGTTTACTCCTGCAGATTATAATTTTTCTGCTGCACATGCAGGAAAGTGTCTGCATGGTTTTCAGAGCCTGATTTTACAGCGTCCTTCAGCACCGTAAAATGTCTGTTGAATTTCAGTTTATACTGGCCTTTGCAGAAGATAGAGTGCTTTCTTTTTTTGGATTATGTCTTTGTACCCATTTCTGTGAAGTGTTAGATGGTGGTGAAATATATCATTGACCAAGAGTGAATGAAGAAAGGAGCAGGAAGAGGGAAGGAGGGCAAGCAAGCTGAAAATCATTAAATGTTGGGCTGTAGAATGTGCACAGATAGTCTAGATAGAGAGGGAAACAGCACTTTCTTGCTTATTTTATTATAAATACCTCAATTTAATTTTTGAGTCTTTTTATTCCCATTTTATCTTTTTATTATTCTGTATAAATGCTCATGAGTTTTCCACTCATTTTGCAATAAATTGTAATTTAACTTGCAGTTTATTGTACCTAAGTAAGAAATGATGGATGGAAAATCTAGATTGAATTAAAGGAATTTCAACGTGTTTTGGAAAGAAGAAACCCCAAATTTCTCAGCCTATATTTTCCTTTTAAATATACAAATGTTTTGTCAATGAGCCCAACATTTTACAGAGAAAGTACTTAAATATTATTAATTTAAATTAGTATTCCTGATTTTGTCTTGATTTACTTGATTTATGCCACTTGATCTCTTATTTTCCTTTCTAGATCGATTTGCGATATTAGCAAACAATAATCTCCAAATTCTTAACATCAATAAAAGTGATGAAGGAGTATACAGGTGTGAAGGAAGAGTGGAAGCAAGAGGAGAAATTGACTTTCGGGACATAATTGTTATTGTGAATGGTAAGGAGTAAAGTTGATGAATTTTCTTCTTGCTTTATTTGATTATTGTCACCTATTTTTTAACATATATGTACTTCTAAAAAGCCCGTATTAAATTTGTTAATATAATTATCATGTCTGTTTAGTATTGATTTCCTATAAATCTAATTGCTTAATATTGAAAAAAATCTACTATACTGTGTAAATAAAATTCATTACACTTCATAATTATAAGTAAATATAAAGCATGGATCATTGTTATTAATAATTTACATAACAATAATTACTTCAAGACTTGCATTTCAGATTATGGTAGTTCAGTACATTTTTCAGTGTTTTGTCATTTACTCTTAAAAAACATGCTTGATTGTTCATAATTATTCACCTTCACTGCGTTAACATACTTTATGAGCAGTCCCAAAAGTCACAGATACATTTTATTAAGTTTTAGTAACAGATTTTTCCAAATTTTATTTTTATGAGGAATTAAATATGTGAGGATTTACCTGAAAATTTGCATGATACATTTTATTAGTTTATTATAAACCTCTAAGAAGGAAAATCAATGAACTGAGACAAGATGGAGCATTTAACCCAGTGTCTTAAACTCTGCCTTGACTTGTTGAAAGATAACTATCTCTTCATATATTGCCTGGAAGGACACTCTTCATAAAGGGCATTTTTTATCTCTGCAGTCTGTTTAATGTCAGCTTTTCAGAGGAATTCTTCCACCATGTGTCTCAGGTTTGCAGCTTTCAATGCTTTGCCCTTGGCTGGTCCTTCTCAACAAACCCCAGTTTACATAAGTCATTATATAAGGTGAATTCACAGCTAGTTTCAGCAGGAAGAGCAGATTTTGGCACAGGTTTTCCTTAGTCCACGTTGTCAGGCAGCAACATCTGAGGCAGAATTCTCTGGATTGTTGCAGGTATTACATTCTGGTGCTGCATTACCACGACTCCTGGTTATGTACAATTCCAACAGTGCATCTGGTAGCATTTAAAATGCCAAATAAGATTTTCTTCTGCTGCTATTTATGTACAGGGTTATGAATCCACCTTCTGATTACCTTTCACTTCTATCTGATATTTATATGCAGTTGAGCTGAGAGTCTGTATTTAACCTAAAACATTGGGTTGCAAATCATGGTCTGACTTCACATCATTTATTGCTGAATTACAAAAACAAATTTGGTCCTTCGTATATTTATTATGGTCCTTCTTATATCTATTATGACTCTAGGCAAGAATGTTAACACTCTTCTCTAAACTCCAGTCTTGGCAGAAGGAGCTGCCAAATAAGTGATTATGACATGGTTAGTCATGTAGAGTGACATAAATTCAGAGCTATTTCCTTCTTCATTTATAGTAATTGATAAGTTTCCCTACATAAAGTTGAATGGATAAAACTTGATCCAAAATAGCTTTTAGAGTAATATTAAAATTCAGCAAAAAAGAAAAATCATAATGTTTATGGGTGAAAAGGAAAGCCTATAAATGAAAATAATTCAAAAAAGAAAAGAAAGAAAAGAAAGAAAAGAAAGAAAAGAAGGATGAGTCTGTAGGCTACCAAAAGCTACATGGCTATATTTTATTGCATCTCCTTTTCCAAAGGAGAAATAAGAAATAATGCTTATTTTGGAGGACAATTTAAGCTTGTGATAAAAAGATTATCATTAAAGTATTTTTTATGTAAAAGCTATTCCAATTTACCATTTATTTACTCATCTTATAATAGTCACTGTAGAATCTAGAGGAATATGCAAGATCTATACTAACTATATTTCTGTAATAAGAATCAGAGTAAGGTGAATTGGAAGGGACCCACAAGGAGCATTGAGTCCAGTGAAAAAGTTATTCTGGTTTCAACTAAACCAGGGTAGGAGCATGTGAAGTCTCCAAAGCAGGAAAAACTGTAACAAAGGAATTTAGGGGCAATTTATGAAAGGTGGCACACCACGTTAATTATAATAGTTGTTTTGTTAATTAAAAGTTTGCATGTTAACAGTTTTCAAATTTGTTCAAAAATAATTAAATCTTGGAATAAAGTTTGATATCAGGGTAATTTCTAAAGTATGGAAATACTTGAAAGGTTATAATGGGTAAGAAATTGACAGCTGGATTATCTCTTAGAAATTGAATGTTTATGTTTATTTTCTACTTGCAACACTAAAATTTCTGTAGCATTTCTTTTCTAGTTAGTCTAGTTGTATTTACAGTGAGATCTGAATGTCAGGATTTTCTGTGGTTACAAATGTTTAATGTAGAAGGGAATTTAAAAAGTCAAGTCCTCCTGTAAAATATTTCTTTTACTTGTTCTTTTCTCTTTATTTTTTGCTATTCTTTTTTTTTCATTTATTTTTTTAAAATTATTTTCCCCTAATGTACTACTTAGCTTAATTTTTTACTTTCTGAGAAGTTCCATAATTAAACAGTCATCCTGATCTCAGTGAAATTAATGGAAGAGAACTGTTTGCACAAGTAAATGGAACCGAGTTTTGCAGCTCTGCTTTAAGTAGGAAATGTGAGAGATTTACCAGCATATCTTCGTTTCCCTGTTCCTCTTGTAGCTTTAAACTATAGATCCAGCCTATGAAGATACAAGCTTAAAAAGAAAAACAGATTTATTTCTTGAAAAATGATGGGCAAAATAAAAATTTACTTTTGAAAAGAGAAAATAATATTTCATTTAATTGTCATTGCAGTATCTCTTGGGAGATTGAAGCACTTAAGTAATGCACTGAAGCAAGTCACAGTTCTGTAATTCTTAGTGGTGAACAGTGAAGAACCTGCTACTTCTAGCAAGGAATTATCTCCTCATGTTCCCAGCTATATTTCGAGGTCTAGACATCAGAATGCACTGTAAAATAGCTAAAATGCATTAAAAATTTTCTAAGTGGCATTGCACAGTTTTTTATTGGAGATGGATAAGTTACTGTTGCACAGCAGAAGGGTTTTGCATGCTCAGTAATGGCTCGTGCAATTTCAGATAGGAAAGAAGTGATCTGTAAAACACTCTAAGACACACCATTAAAAAGTGTGAAAAGGACATAGCAACACACAATTACTGATCACCGATAATTATGGTGTATGATTTTATATTACTTTGCTATATTTAAGATTCAGAAGTGAAAAAGCTTCCGAAATATTTGGCAGAAAGCCTCAACATTGGTTTTCAAGGATGGGTGAGAAAAATCTGGTGGAGTGCAATGGAACACTAAAAGCAAGTTCACTGGGGTTGCCTGTTTCATCTTTTCACTAGTGAAGAGTAAAGATAAAAAGGATAACTGAGTCACCCTGTCATCTCACTGGATGTTCTTGCAAGCTGACCTCTAATTCTGTGAAGCTCTAATCTTTTCCCTTTCACCTTCTGTGGCACTCTTTCTCCTCCACATATCAACTTCCATCCAATCTGCTTGGATTGTATATTTCATAGAATCATAGATTATTTTGGATTGGAGGGACCTCAAAGACCATCTAGCTTCAAACCCCTGCTGTGGGCAGGGACACCTACTAGATCCAATTGTTCTCATCTCCATCTAATCTGGCCTTGAATACTTCATCTTTGTTTGTTAATTAAGGAAGTAGATATATAAACAGATATGTTAAATATCAGCCTGGGAGTTGTTGCATCACAAAATATTATTGCTCTTTTTCCTATCAGGTAGAGGGTCTTTGTGAACTGTTATGATTTTGTAAAAGCTATAAAATGTTATTATTTTATTATTATTAATTCTATAGATGTTATTATTATTTTTATAATAATTTCATCCCATCAAGAAAAGAAAACATTTGTCACTGTTAGAACAAAATTAAATTATTGGAAATACAAGTAGATTGCATCCATTGGGCTTTATCACATTTGGCTTTTGGGAGCTGGTGATATTCCAGCCCAGGAAGTATGCTGGAGCTCAGTAAAAGGAATTAAATATGTATAATCGACACTCCTGCGTACTGATCCCTCTTTCAAAACCACTTTCTAACATCAGTACATAGTTTTATGTCTTATGTGTGTATTATCTTACACGTTAGGTGTAACTTAGAATATGCTGTAAGAAAATTGAAGAACTGCTGAAAAAGACTTTAAAAAATGTACTGCATTAAAAAAAATTAAAATGTTCTGATAAAATTAAAAATCTTGTGTATAAGAACAGTAAAGAATTACCACTAACAATTATTAATATTGTAACTTGATCCCAAATTAGCAAAGGATCCTACATTTTAAATTTCTGCAGAAACACCTAAAATATTTTATTATTCATTCATTGGACATGTTTTTTTTTATTATTTTTCAGTTCCCCCTGCAATCATTCTGCTACAGAAATCCTTCAATGCCACTGCAGATCGAGGAGAGGCAATAACTTTGTTCTGCAGAGCCACTGGATCACCTCCACCTGAGATCAGTTGGTACAGGTGAGTTCAGTCGAGGGCTGCACATCAGAACACATTGTTTTAATGTGTCCCGATTTTCTATCACAGTCCATTAAGCTGTGCAACCTTAATTTCTCTATGGAATTTAAAAAGAATTTTCTGTCCATTTCTGTTCTAACTGCTAAGGCTGGATTAAGCATTAATGTGTGAATGGACTCACACAAATTCAATTGCACTCAGGTTGCCAGCAAGGGAGGTAAATGCAAAAAGGAATTAAAATACCATATTTTCATAATTTTTTCATGTGTGAGTGGAGAAGAAATAAGTCCATATCTCAAAAACAGCACAAAAACAACTTAAAAATAACTTTTGCACATAAATGGACAGATATGCATTTATGCAATAAATAAATATCCAATACAGACCAGCAATGCTAATTAAAAAAAATTTAAAAAAAGGTAATACTCTCCACATTTGTAAAAATAGATTCTACTCTTAACTGTCTATTTCGATGAGATTCAGAAAGAGTATGAATTTAGATGCTTGTAGGACCCAGGAGTGTTTCACTGAATAAGTTTCAGTGTAACTTAATGTGAATTTATAAGTACAAAATACTTTGAAAATGGAATTGCTTTTAAATCTCATGTGTGTTTTTTTCATTATATCAATGGCATGAGAATAGTATAGCTATGTCATTTGGGAACACTTACCATATAACATTTATAAAAATTTAAATATCTATTTACTCTGTGTTCTTTCAATTTCAACAAAAGTGTGCATCAATCCTGGGATATAAAGTATCTCTATACCTCATACCACTGTACATTTATATTTTAGACCTGAATAATTTGCATCTGCTTATGTTATTTCAAGTGGATTAAAAGGTCATCCCATTTGCAAAATGTGCATAGAAGTGATTTCCATCAATTCTTCACCTCCTTTGGAACATTTGAACAATGTTAGATTAAGTTTCTCTTCCTCTGACTGATACCTTAGTCTTACTATGCCATAGGTCAGTTGTGAAGCTGAATTTTTCTCTCATGCACTTTGAATCCCAGGAGATGTAAATAAATGGAATGAAAGTTAATTCCTTGATGTGGCTTAGAATTCAAAATTTAGTGAAGAGGAATCAAAAAAACCCCAAAATATGTACAGCCCAAATCAAAGCACTGATATTAAATTCAAATCATATTATTTTTGTTTGATGTTTTAGAAGTTATTTTTAAAATGTCTCTCCTATCTTACAAAAATTCTTAAGAGTTGCCTGAAATCTTCTATCCTAAATGACTTTGGTGTATGACATCAAGCATTATGGTATATGCTAAGGAAGATTACACAAATTTCCACCATTTGTGGATATCTCCATTAACAGTTGTGGGATTTTTTTTTGTTTTATAAATATCACAGTATGTACACATTTTTCTCTATGTCCACAGAGCAGAGCCCACTAAGGATTTCCATTTGGTTTGACAGCCCTTAAAAATTTTTAAACCATTCATTAAATACCTTTTGTAAAGATTTTCCAGAAGTTTGTCAGGCTTTTGAATGGGATATTGAATCATACATGTGCAAACTTCTGTTCCTCTTTCAGGAACTATCTCATAATGAGGAATTTGTGCCTCTCTTCCCTTCTGATTTTTTTTTCCCTTTTGATTCTAATTTAATTTCATCTGATTGGAGTGCAAATTCTTGTCAGTAGAAAATATTCTTGGTTTTTCTTATTAGCTGAAACTATGATTTTATAAAATTATGCATCAAAAAGAACATAAATCCCTGAGACAGGAAATTATTATTGATATGCAAGCCAGGAAAAAAAACAAAAGAGGCGAGAAAATTCCTTCCGTTTTCAGAGGAAGCAAACAATTCTAAATGGCATTCCAAGCCTAAAATTGTTCCTAAAATTTCTGAAATCTTTGTCCTGAAATTTTCAGGTCAATTTTCACTCATTTAGTCAATTAAAATAATTCATAGTCAGCTGATCTCTTCTCATGTCCTTGGTTTTATCTAAGAAGTATGTTAAGATAAAAACATTGGTTTTCTACAATTGTTCAGACAGGGGTTTTTTTTAAGACTTTAGACTCAGCATAGGGATAACAGATCAACATTATCTGTCTTGATTTTGAGAAAAATCTAGAAAGCATTGTCAGTGAATGTTAGGAAAGTTTATCTAAACTAATTTATCTAATATTAATATGCTTGTCATCCCCTGAGAAGCAAATTTAGTACGTCAATTAGAATTAATGGCAAAGTATTCCCAATTTTCTCCTGTTTAGTGTGCTTTTTGATGTTGAAAATAAGTTAGTACTAACCTGAGTTTTATTGTGTTTCTATTTTAGTAGACAAGTGGAATTATGTCTTGAATTTGATAAAGTTTTAATAGTGATTTTGGAAGGATTGTAATTATTGTTCACAGCAAGTTAAGGGAATTGTGTTCAGTTTTAAACCCAACCTCACCTTTTATCTATGTGAGTTCAGTCATTTTATTTAATTTGTCTCAGGTTAACCATTTGTAAAATGGACAGGTGTAATAAAGTGACTTAATGGAAGCCTGTTTTCTGAATTCTCTGAATAGCTCTGTGTAGCTAATGGCCTCAGAGAGATGGTGTTGGATATTCTAACAGAAGCATTTGCTGAAGTCTCATTGCAAAACATTCTGAAGTATATTCAGTATCCTGGAGAGCTGTGGAAAAGTACTGATAAAAAGGGTGGAAATTATTTTTTACTCTATTCTGCTGCAGGGTTTTCACTTAATGATGTAAAAAGTATATCTATGCCTGTTAAGGTGGTTCATCAAGAGTGAAGACTTGTGTTATTCACATTTCCATGTTCTTCTGTCTTTGTAGCCTTTTAAAATGGACTCTCACACCAGTTATTGGCTCATTCATTGAAGTTTCTTTATCAAGGCCTGCAAAATCCGGATCGATTTTTTCAAAAGTAGTCTTACAGTCCACTGCTATTTTAGTCAATTAAAAAGTAAATTATCTTGATTTTTACTACCTTTGTTTCCTTTTTGGTTTCCAGTGAACTGATTTTAACAGATCAACTTCAGATAGGCCATGAAAAATATCTGTATTTTTAAAATCAGATGATACTGCTGTTGTAGGGACTCCTATCTCTGTGTGTTGACTGTAAGCAAGATGCTGGACAAAACAAAAGTCTCAAGCTTTTAAGACAGTAGCTAATGTGGTGAAGCTTGAACTTTTTACATTAACCATTTTTATTTCCAGGTGCTGATGATATTTGGATTTGATCCGTTTAAAATGGATGCATCCAAACTTATCTGTGGCAATTCTTGTAAAAATATCCTTTAGTGCGCTTGTGAAAATTAGTCACTGTGAGACACCTTGTTAAGAATAAAGGTTATCAAAGCTTAGCTGCTGCTCTATTTAATATATGTATGTATTTTGTTGATATTTTGTGGACTAAGAGAATCTAATTAATTCTCCATTGAACTGGTATCTCTATTGAAGCTGATATTACATTGCTGTAAAGCATAACCTTCAGGGAGGCAATGCACTAATGCAATTAAATTAGCCAGGACTGAAAGATAAAGAGTCTAATGTAACAAAAGGTCATGAACTGCAAGTCTTTCCTGGTGCGAATAGTGCTACTGAAAACATTGTTTATAGCTGTGGAGATAATTTACACTGCTGTAGTTTAGCTGGATCAATTTCCTGGTCCTTGCTGACAGGACTTAGAATTATCTCACAAAAGAAATAATCCACTTTAAGTATATTATTCATATTTTCCTGTCATCTAATAACAGCTTCAATATGAATCTCTCAGTTCACTAGTGGGTTCAGGGAAATGTTCATAATCTCATTTCTGCTGAGAAACTGCTAAAGATATCACTGATTGTGAAAACAGGTATCTGGAAATTACTTCTAACCTTTTGTATAGACTTTTGTCTTCTAAAATAAATTGCTAGGAGACTTTTTGTTGTTTGGGATTTGCTCCTGTTTGTTTCTTTTTTTCTTGTTGTGTAGTGGGTTTTGGTGACTTTTTCCGTTTGTTCTGCTTTTGGTTTGGTTTTCTGTGAGACTATCTAATATGGAAATTTAGACCTTTCCTGTACTGTAAAACAATTTCTGTGATTTTTCTTTGGAAAGGAAATGAACGAGTATCATAATTATGTCTTGAAGCTGGTAACTAAGTCAATTAGATTTATTTACAAAAAAGTGTTACTAAAGTGCAAACTATATAGGTATCAGGGGAGTCCTTTTAGACAAAAATATGATTTAGGACAATATGAAATATATGTATTTATCATCATATAAGAACAAAATGGTAATCATTGTTGTTCAAATCTTGAAAAAAATAAATGTCCTAAACTGGAGGTATTGAATAGAATAGAATGTTTGAGTGATGCCCTCTTGAAAAAGCCAAGGTGCTCCAATGGACTGGTCAAGGCTCAATCAGCCCTCAGAATTGCTTTTAGATTTTATTATTTCTGTACCATCTGGTCACAGCTCGCTCTAACATCTGGAGACATGCCTGCTTGCTAAGTTGTGGCTAGCCAACAATAACAGAGAGGAAATAATTTGGATGGGTCCTTGATGTGCCAATAGGCTCCACGTGAATGTAATTTAATTATTTTATAAATTGCTGCATTGTTGTTACTGTGAACTTCAGCAGTAACACTGAAAAAAAAAAACAAAAAAACCCAACTTTTGATAGTTTCTCACATAGAATATATAACCAATTTCCTTATCCCTTCCTTGAGTGTAAGCCATATGTTAGAATCCTATTCACAACCATTTTTCTAATATTAGGTCAATATGAACATTTAGGAATAAAGGTATTATAATATTTTTAATGCATATTGTTTAACCTGACAATTAAATTTTGATTTTTGAGATTGGTGTAGTAGCAGTCTCTTCCATCAAGTATTATTTTTGGAGTATTGATGCTTCCGTAGCACGTTCTTACTGGAATGTAATGGTTGATTTATACTACTGTTTATTTATTTTATTTTTTTTTAGGAATGGTAAACTCATTGAAGAAAATGAAAAATATGTCCTGAGAGGAAGCAATACACAACTAACAATAAGAGATATAAAAAATATCGATGCAGGTCCTTATATCTGTAATGCTAAAAACAAAGCTGGAAATGACAAAAAACAGACATTCCTTCAAGTTTTTGGTAAGTACTACATAATATGGTCCATCTTTCCTTTTAAAATGTAAACAGTAAGGAAATAGGTCTTAATTCACAGTTTTCAGTGAAATAGTATTTCTGCAAGGTGCCTACTGATGCAGCAAAGTGCCTTCTGTATCATTTTACAACTTCTTTCCTCCCTGTTGTACTTAAACCTTTACATCTGAATACCAATTTGAAAAGGTTATCTTCAGCATCTGCTTTTCTACTATTCAAAATCAGTACAATGGAGTGTTAAATAGTTAATTCACTCTGGTTTTCATTTAGAAATTGACTACCTGCAAGAAAACCAAGAGAAGGAATGGGGAAATTCTGAAAGGGGAAAAACCAGTTTGTTTTGACTTCTGAGTAGTGAGGGTTTATAGTAAGGCAGTGCCATGCACAGATCTTCCTGTTTTGGTTTTTAGTGTTTTTTGGGGGTTTGCTTTTTGTTTGGTTTTTTGTTTGTTTGTTTGTTTTGGGGATATTTTTGGGTATTGTTGTTTTTGTTGGTTTTTTTTCTTTATTTCTTGACGTCTACTTTTTAAGTGCAAGTTTGTAGATGTAGCCACAAAAATATTGTGTGCCCCGAGCTTCAAAGGATAAAAGTAATAACCTCAAAACTCTTATTTCTCTTTCTATGCTCCACCAGCCCAACTGTGTTAATGATTCCCTCCTTCACGTAGAACTGATAATTTATTTGATGTTTTGTTGATATATTGCCTAGTGAGAGTGGGTATTTGTGGGAATGTAGAAAACATCCCTCAGAACCACTGTGCAAGAAAAAAGGCTGTAACTTACTTATGAAAAACCTACCAAAAATGATTGAGTTGGAGTTTATTGCATTAAAAATAGCTTGTATTATAAAGAAATAAAATTTCTGTTTGAACAGTTAAATGCCCTACTTAGGATGGAGGAAATTAACTTCCTGGTTAAAAAAAAAAAAAAAATTAAATATTTAATGTTTAACATTAATTCCCAACTAAAGCTAATAATAATTTATAAGAGTGAGAGAGTTCTAACAAGAGAGAGTAATCTGATAATTTACATTGAAGAGGATAGATGTTGGATTGTATAACGCTGACATTTGTGGTCTGGGAACCTGAGGATGAAGCCATGGTGTCGGGTGAACATCTCACTGCCTCCTCTTTGAGAAACTCTTTATGCTGTGTTGTCTCCAGCTCTGTACTGTTCTGAGGTACTTGAGAGTTATTCTCAATTTCTTTTCAAAGGAAAGAAGATGAAATAAAATCTTAAATTCTATCCCAACCTCAAGAAGTACAGCATCTTGGTTTGGAAAATGAAACATTTCATTCAACTCTATTTCCATACTTAAAAAAAAAAAAAAATTGAAGGAATAGAAATATTGCTTTCCAGTTTTAATAAGAATTTAGTGAAGTTTCAGTCAGAAATAACTGTGTGTATTATTCAAGTAATTTTAAGTGTGACTGAAATTCACTTGGTTTTTACCTAGAGCAAGTAAACTTTTTAATGAAAGGGATAGGGAAAAGGAGACACCAGACTAAAAGTGAGGATTTCCTGTATATGTTTTTTCGTCTTTTAAAAACCACTTTTCTGGGGACTCCATGGAAAGCTAAATCCTAATGTTTTAATGCATTCAAAGAGTTGGTTAAATCTATTATGGACCTACACATCCTTAAAGTTTCCATGACATCCTAAACTCCTAAATTTCTTATGTCTTTTCTTTTTTGCATGGAAAATAATTTCTTATGTTTAAGTTTACAGAGAACTCTCTAGAGTGTCTCCCACATCTCTGACCTGAGTGGTTATACTTAATTTGTAGTGGAGCAGGATTTTAATGTCTCTTACAATAAACTTTGCTTTTTTCTCTTTCACACAGATGAAACCCCCAGTCATATATCCAGCCAACAACTACTTATCCTTTTTCCATTAAATGTGTTAAAAAAACAGCAGTTGAAAATGGCAAGGCAGATGGCTGGTTATTATAGCTAAATAGTACACAAACAACTATTTATGTTAAATTGACCTATTAAATTGCATTTTTCTCTCCCACTTCATTACCTTATTTGTCTCATATGTCTGCTATCTTTAATTTTAATTTACAATGCAAACTGCTTAGGGCAATGACTACTGTTTTCTACAACATGGCTCTGGCAGTGTTGAAACTCATAATAACAGCAATATAACCATAATGCAATAAAAATAATAGTAACATTATAGAATTCAGCACTAAACTTTCTAGGATGCAGGACTTTTGAATAGACATACTCATCTCAGTGCTATGCAACAGCTACATATTTAGTTTCCATGCATGACCTAGATTCTTTAGTTTAACTTTGGGGCTTTTTTCAGTATCAATGCTAAAAACCTTTTTTTTGTTCTGGTATAAAATGCTTACTCTGACAGGTTTTGTACAGCTCTGATATATGTGTGGAAACCTATAAGCACATACCCTACCCTCCCCAGTTCATCTGTATCAGTGCTGTATTCAAATTTCTGAAATCTCTTTTTTAGATATTTCCATGTTGGGCTCTGACTTTTAACTTCTGAACTTCTAAGTTCAAATTGTACCAGGAGTTTCCAGGAGGATGGGGTTGCAGTTTTGCCACCTGATTCAAATGTGTCTGTGCAGGAGGACAGCAGGAAAGGTGTGATTCCTCCTGGGATATATTAATCAAGAGATTAATCAGGCAGCCATACAGACATACACTCTCATCAGTACAAACAATATCAAACTGTTTAAAAAAAAATTCTTTTGATTAGACATAAGCAGGACTATCTCAAGCTTTATATATATGTTGCTTCCCAGGTCTGATGAAACTTACTTAAAGGTATGGGTAGAACTCTGTGAATTCAACAAATTGTGTAGCTTTTCCAAGAAACTGATTGCAAGCAAAAGCTTCAGACTGCTATCCATGTTCATCACAAGCTTTATGGGGAGGCTGTAGGTACACAGCAATGAGACAAATCCAGAACAGTTCAGTGAAGGAATCTGAGAGAAACTTGCTTGCTGAGAAAGTGTTAGAAAACTTAAAACCAGCCTTCTTGGCTCAGAAAACACACTTTCCAATCAATAAATGTTGTTTCTTTACTCGGCATCATTACTCTGTTCATATTTAACAATGCATGTCTAGTAATAAAAGTTCCTTACCTTCAATAATTTTAATGAAGTTTATCTCCTTTCTATATTCAAGCATTCTTTCATTTGAGCCAGGTAATTTAGCTTACAAATTTTTTAACTATGTCACAACATCTGTATTTCCATATTTTTTGGCTGAAGAAAGCAGCATATCCCTGAAGGCTTCCTGAATCTGCATTCCAAAGCTCTATATTTTTATTTGCTTCATATTTTCTAGAATACAAAAAGCAAATTCAGATTGACAATGACCTTATCAATTTAGAAATAACAGTTTAAAAATTGGAGGTGGGAGGGTGGGGGAAATGAGTATTTCATTATTTCTGTCAATACCAGTCTTGACATTTTCAAATAGTTTTATTTACATGTACACAAATGTATTTTAATATTTTCCAATGTCCAAAATGTCATTGAAAAGTATCCAAACAGTGTAAAAAACTTCTAGTCAATAGTAAGTTATGACTTGTGACCTACAAAAATGAATTAATTAAATAATATCCCCCATATGAACTCTCTTCTTCCAAGTAATAACTGTCAGTTAGATGTATTTGATGATTAATCAGTCCTTATTCCTTTAAATGTCAGGTACTCTTGTCTAAAATGTCAAGCTAAAACTTTTTGTCATGTAGTGATCCATTTGAAGAAGGTCTTAAAGGAGTTCAAAATATGTCTAAGGTTAATAATTATTTTTGTGTTTTGGAACATGCATCATCTTCAGCAAATTACATTGTTTGTCATGTTGTCCAGATGGGGAACTCACTTTGATGGAAACAATTCTAAATTTTGAGAATTTTTGGCATGAAACACAATTTATTATCCCTCAAAAAAAGGCTTTATGTCTGCTGTAGCACTTTCATTTTTTTCAGGAATGATGATATATCAAAGGAATGAAAGGAGAACAGATTATTTTGTAGCCAGGTGATATGGCTATAGAAATAAAGCACCTGAGTTCCAAGGTGAAATATTTCAGAGGCATTTGAATGATCCTGAAAATTAGAGTAATAATTGAAGTTATTTTGAAGTTTAACATAATTACCCTTTATTTCTGGAGGCGTTTTGTTAGGTCTTTCCACTGATATCCCTTTTTGTCCCACAGAGAACTTTTGCATTTTCTTGGCCAAATTGATATCCTGATGTAATGATTTGCTTACTACCTTCTACTGCATCCAGTAAATCTGGATCCAGTTGACATTTCAGGAATTCCTGATCACTGAGGGTGTTTTCTTTCTTCACATGATATCACTCACCATAGATTATATATTAATGAAGCAGGATAGTAGTTCAGTGCTGCCTTGGATAAAATGCTACTTGTTTCTCATCTCTGCGCAGTAAACACACAATAGTTTATTCATAAGGGTGAACAGACAGTAGAGAAGCAGCAGAAGGAATATAGAGAAAAGGAATGAGAAGTGAGACCAAGAATAGTGTGGAGGGAATGGATAAAAGGTAAGGGATGTGCCTACATATAGAAATTTGAACCTGTTTTTATTATTCTTCTTGGTGATGCTGAATGTAACATCTGTGAGACAATGCTTCTAAATGAGGAGTCATAAAATGAAGCAGGAGACTGGAAATAAGATAAAAAACCCTCACCAGGACAGCCAGGCTCTGCAAAAGGCTACTGAGGGGTTGTCTAGTCTCTGTTCGTTACGTTTTTCAAGATAGTGCTTGACAGATCCCTGAACGATCTGACCTGAACAGGGTCTGTGGTGCTGTGTTGGTGAGGGGGTTGTTCAAGAAGCCCTCCTGGTGCCCATTCCAACCTGGATTATTATCTTTCCCATTTTAATCCATGAACATAAACCAGTGTTGCTCTTCTGCACAGCACACACTTTAGTAACCCCATTAGAAAACAGATTGTATCTCTTTATTTTCTGTTTCATGATGAGCACAGCACAGTAGTGCTTCCTCAGAAGTGAAGCTCAGAAAAACTGCTTAGAAAACACCTTGCTTTCAACAAATGTACTTAAAGGTGATGAAGTCAGTCGTAAGAGCTGCCCAATTTTGACTCACTCATGTAAATTTTATTCACTGCTTTTGGGAGTATACATATTGAATCATACTCTTATTACAGTATTGCGTGTTGGCATGAGTGTATTCTTCAATGTATAAAGGCAATAGGTCCAGAGAAACTTATTAATCATTATGTATAAGGTAATATATAGGACAAAAAAACAATTAATGAAGATGATTGAATGTCATGGAAGAGAGTAATATTCTATGCACAGCGCTAATACAGAGCTCTTGTGATATTGTACAGATAAATCCTTGATGTAAAAGTATTCACATGTACCAGAAATTGCATTGAATGTATAAATAATCTGGTAAGGTACAGTATAGATTGAAAGATGTAGCTGCTATTTAATTGAGGCTATAAAGTGGAATGATTTGAAGAATGCAAACTCTATCTGGATTTTTAAAAATGTATCTTACCACCAGCTTACTTGGTAAGTAAGGATGAACACCTTCGTATCAGAGGATTCTTCAGTTCTCCATAGTATTAATACCAGTGAAATGTATTTGCTGCTGGGGGATTTTGTTCAATTCTGTAATTTATGCAAGCCAGTGAAACACTGATAAAGATCAAAGAATAATAATAATACCTATTTTTTTCTGAATAATATGCATTTGAAGACAAACACGGTTTATTATAGAATCAAAGAATGCCTGAGATAGGAAAGCACTTCTGGAGATCATCTAGTCCAGATTCAGAGAGAATAGAAAAAAGTTGTTTTTAAAGATAGATTTTGATATGACATTCTTTGTGCACGATCAGTAATGCAATTTGTATTTTAAACAGTGCAGCCTCAAATAATACAACTTAAAAATGAAACCACGTTTGAGAATGGGAAAGCAACCCTCATCTGTGAAGCAGAAGGAGAACCTGTCCCAGAGATTACTTGGAAAAGGGCTTTTGATGGAATGACTTTCTCTGAAGGTGACAAGGTAAATCTACCTCTAATGTACAAAATATCTAAATATGTATTGTCTGCCTAATCTTCTTCTTGTAAGCAGAATGTTAATTTAGAGACAGATTAATTCTAGATTTCTCTGGAATGATCGACAATTGCAGTTTTCTAAGGCAGTAACAGAGGGAGACATGCAGATTCTAAATTTTAAATTAAAAAGAAAAAAGAAAAAAGCAATTAAATGCTGAAATACAATTAATCTCTGTAGCTTAAACTGTCATATGTAGTCCCTAATGGTTTCAATTTCATCTTGATCATAATGGCTACATATAGCCCTTCTTCAGAATATTTGGATTCTGTCCAGTAATCCTCAAAATACAGTGGAGCTTAAAGATACTTTAAATTAAAAAAAAAAAAAAAATTAAAAATATTTTGCAGTTCTTTATTTCCCACTTCTTTTTTCTATTTTTCCCTGTCACAGAGGACAAACTGAGCCTATTTTCCCATTTTGTCTCCCCATTTTAATATTTTATTAAAAAAGTAAGTTGAGTGGAGAAAGACTGAAGTATGACAATGGACAAAGTCAGAGTGGGGAAAAGAGCTGTAATTAGGTGGAATGGTGAAATGAAAAGGGGATGGTGCAATACAATTCCTGACCATGCTTATAGAAAGCTGTGTTTCTGCAGAGTTTTTTTTTTCCCTTTTTAATAATTAGTTTAGTATTTGAGCAAGCATTTTCTTCTTCATTTCCTGACATAGACTACAGAATTTCTCTGCAGTACTTAAAGTAATAGATACCATCTTTCTGGATAACTAATTCATAATCTTTTTACTCTAGATAATTATGTAGCAAAACACCTTCTTCTTGCATATTCATAGCTGTAAATTAAAAAACATACACAGGTATGTACCTAGATAGTAATCATGCCAAAAAAAGGAATTAGACAGTAGTATGTCACTTAGTTTATAGGGAATTGCTATACATTAAAGAAATATGCACTTTCATTTTTTGTGTTTTAAAGCAGAAGATCTGGTCTGATCTAGTCTCTGACTTGACCTTTCCTGGAACTTAGGCAGTTTATGTGAGGTTCTGTCTACCATTTGCCTGTTCTGTGATTTCCACTTTGGAGCAATATAGCAGTATTTATATATTATTTTTTCTAATAGTTTTGCATTAAGATAAAACAGTTTCTCTCTTCCTTAAATATTTCAAGTTAAAGGTCATCTTTCTGACTTGCAAAGACTATGCTTTATTCAAAGGCTACAAATGTAAGCCTCTCACTTATGTTTGAAATGTTCCCAAATTAACTTTCTATAAAGGATATTGAAAATGAGAGAAAATAGCAGAAAGAAGTTCAAAAATGTTGGTGCAGTTGAAACCTGAAATTTATCCAGTGCTTGTATGAGACAGTCTTATATTCTTAATTCCAGCTGCAGGTGGTTAAACTGATGTGTTGCTGGAGTATTTTCTGAACTGTGGTTCAACTCAGTAATAGTGACAACCAAAAGAAAATCTATATTCACTTCCTACTGGTGTGCTGACAGACTCTGTGTGGAAGATAAAAAGAATGAGAATAAATACAGCTATGTGGTTTCCTTTGTTCTTGCCAAAGAAAGAACTCTGTGTATTGCTCATGGGAGAGTTTTTGCTGAATCTTGAATAAACGTTCTGAAATACTGAATATGTCCTTGACCTATAAAATATGCTGCTACGTTTGCCCCGTGGTCCTCCTGCTCTGGGTTGCCAAAAGCTTGGCTTGTGCTTTTCTACCAAATTAAGTGTATAGGGAACAAAACTGGCAGTGATTAAATTATTGAATAGGTGTTAAATAATACAGCAGTGTTTTGCATACAGAAAGAGAAAGAAAAGGTGAATTGAAGAAATTGAGGGGAAGCAACATAGAACAGTCTGAAATTGAAACTATTACTTATATGTGACAACTTTTAAAGTAATACCACATCATGCAACAACATAAATTATGCATAAATATAAAAATTATTGTCTTTATTTGAGTGATTAATATTTTGAATTTTTGCGCCAGTTTTTTCTTGGTATCAACTGCACCTTATTTTTCATTTCTATTGAATTAAAAGTATCTTTAGGAGATTATGCCCTTTAGGAGATTTTTTTTTTCCACAGAAGATGGAAAAGCTGCTCAAGCAATAATATTAACATGATGATCATTTAAAAAATACATAAAGTGCTGTTCTTATTTTTTTAATTTTACTTTTTAAACTTTAGTATGTAGCTCCTCAATCATATGGTTATTACTTAGCTAAAATGTAAATGTAACTGATGTGGGTAAGGAAGACTGCTGAATGTGAGATCATTCTGAGCCTGCATGGATTCAAAATGTTTTCTATCCAGTGATAGATCTTATAACTGGGACATAGACTTTCCTGAGTTTTGACTTTATTGTATCCAAAAGAATGGAAAATATGCACCAAAGTCATAGATCAAAGAAGTAACCCAGCTGGGCTTAAACAGGATAATATTAATGAGTATGAGCTCTATAATTATCTCTTTGGAAAATACAGCTTTGATAAAGGATTTTCAGTACCTCAGAAGTGTGTATTTTAAAGCTGAAGCCAAGTGAGTTCAAACCAGACGCAAAGAAGTCTTTTCCTCTCTTCTTTTGTCATTGAGCTCTTAGAACAATCTAGCACACAGTGTGTGGTCCCTCTTTCATTAAGAATTTGAAATATAGGGGTCTTTCCCTTTCCTCTGACTTCTCTTGAAAGTTAAATCCAAAGTTTTCCAGGAGGTGACATTAGATGACCTTTGTAATCCTTCTGTGGCTGTATAGCCCGTAAATACATGGGGGGTGGGTAAGGTCGAGTAAATGAATGGCAATAATGAATGGCAATGCTTGCTGGAGGGTGTTTGTTTTGTTTCACCATTAAAGGTGTAAAAATGGAGATGGAGGCTGAGCCCAAGGCTGAATCTTCGTCTGCTCTTTCAGTGTCAGGCTAAAGCTCTGAGCTTGGTGCCCATGTTCTTCCTCTGTCCTTCCAGTCCCCAACTCCCAGCACTGCCTGTCCTTGCTCTGATGTGCCAACCTGGCTGTGCCCCTTTCAGCTGGGATTTGGAATGGCACATTCCCACAGACCACTGTGCATCCAGCAGGCCTGGCCCTTTTCCCAGGAAAAAGAGGAGGCAGGAGAAGGGGTGCTTTTTTTAGAACGGAAGGAAAGATAGTGATTGGATTTGATTTGGCATAATCAGTTATGAAATGGATTTTGGACATGCACGTACATCTCTACACACGTCCCTGAAGGACAGCACATCCTCTTTGCTGATACAAAATTGTCACTGATTCCTGTGCATGCTGCAGAAGTGGGAGGGCAGAGTTTAATGCCCCACTTTCATAGTATCTAATTCTAGCAGAAATATGGATGCTGATCAACGTTATTTGTAATTACCATTTCAAGCCCTGATTTGGAATACAAATCACAATGACAGATGGGGCTTGATATGACACAGTGGCTCCACTGTATGCAGAATGTGTCCAAAGAGGCATATGCTGCATACCCTGAGGAGTTTGTGATTTAAACACAAAAAATGAATGAAAGGAGCCAATACAGAGAGGTCCCAGTTGCAACTTGTATGTTGGATTTAAGACAGAATTTTATACTCTATTTTTTACTGTGCTTTGTACTCTACTTCATACAGATTCACTGGATGTCCACTAATTACCTTATGCTATTCTCCTTGTACCCCCAAAGAAACCCCAAGGTGTGATTTTTAATTTTATAATGAACACTGCAAAAACAGTTTGAATTCTGCTTTCTTCCATTGCAATAATAACCTGGTTCTCCCTGTGAAATTTCCTGTGACATTGTTTCTAAATATTGCAGAATTCAGACTAATAATTAAGTTATTTTATAAGTTTGAATTCCCTTGGTATTGGTATGCAAATCATAAATATTTGGATCTTGTAGGGTTTTTCATAGTTTTCATGATCAGGCAATAGGCAAAGGTTATCTTTTTCTTTGAAAGGTCAAGTCTATTTTTTCCCCTATTAACTTCAATTCAGCTATTACAAATGTTAATGAAATTTTTTTTTCTCCCTGTTTATGTTGGGTTTTCCCACACAAAAAGAAGCAGTCTTACAGTGTCAGTGAAACATGTTGACCTTTTTGAAATGTGAGCCGTGTTAAATTCTTGCTCATCAAGGATCAGGTCTTTATTTGAAATGAATCACAGAAAGCAGAGATGTCTGTAGAGTATTTTAATTGATTCCAGGAATATCTTAATTTTTCTGAGCTATATAAATCCTACTCTGTGGATAATTCTCCTTTGAATAGATGGGAAATATGCATGGCAAATCTCTGCTGTTTTGGAGAAAAATTTTTATAACCCGTTTCACCTACATATTGTGTGAAAAGCTCCTACTTACAATATCATAGAATGTTTTTGTTGCAATATTGGCACAAGGCCTGCAAACCAGAACAATTTAAGTAGCCAGCCACAATTGTATTTGATTATACAACTGAAACACTCTCCAAACAATTCAATCAGGCATCAAAATTTTCTCTCCTATTTTGTTTTTAAGCCCCAAATGAATTTTAGTGGGCTTCACATATTAAGACTATGAAGCTAGAGAGCAAGAATATTGTGACTGGAAGAAGGTAAATAAATGAACTTGACCAACAGGGTCATTTATATGTTAGGTAATTGGTGCTGTTGAGAATATAAAGTTTTACAGCCTGTGCCATAGGCAAATAAAGGGCCATATGTGAGCACTGAATACTAGAATTTCAGGAGTCATCTGATGCATGGAAATCTGAATACATTTTGGTGTTCCCTCATCTATCTCTAGTTTTGCGGGGTGACAGTGTTTGAGCAAGAAGATTGATTTTGCAGGAGTAGGGTTGTATTCAGTTAGAAAGAAAGAGCAGCTTTCCTGGGTGACCTAAGGAAGAATGAAAGCTGTTAGCCAGTGTGGATATTTCCAAGTTCTCAAGTAGCTCAATCAGTTGTCTGAGCTCCACACACTCCTTTAGGTAGCAGTATCTGCAGTGATGTATAAATTAAACCAAAAATTAAGCTAGTTATTATTTTGAGATATTTGTATTGACAACGCAGTGCTAAATATTTGCCACACAACCAGATGGTCATTCAGATTTGTTCCCTTTTGGGGTAGAAGGTTAACTATCTGATACTCAGAGTAGCACTTGGGCCATTAGCAGAAAATGACTCGCTGGAGGAAGGATGGGTTGTGAAAAGATAAAGAACACTGCCCTACCTGGTTTCAATGGATGGCCCATTAGCAGAATATCTACCGTGGAGATAAGGATCACTGTTCCCACCCTCAACAGATGGTGATAGAATAGATACCTTTTATCACACTCTGTATTGTAGCATGCGGCTTATAATCAGGTGTGGTTTATATATGGACAAAGAATGAAAATGCCGACACCTGGAAGTGCAGTTTATAATCAGGGGCAGCTTATAATCATGAAATTAATGTAATTTAAGAATATGACTAATTTAAGCAGTTCTTTAATGGGATATCTTAAATTAAGTTCAAATTTGTTATTTGTTCTGTAAATGGATACACTTTTTCCCACCTAATTTATATTTAAAATTTTGAATCGATTTTCCTTTTAATCCATTTGGTTCTCTACTACCTATGTACCAAATAGGTATTTTTTTGATACTTTCCATAGGTTGCAGTGCTGCATTACTGGCTGAAATAAAGCTCTAAAGGCTTAGAAATGACATTTGTTTCCCATCCAATAGTTTTTGCTATTTAGTTATTGAAGATTCTAGGTCTGTTACACATGAAATTATCAGGGAACTTTCCATGGACTAACATTTTCTACCAGTGCATCTTGGATTAGAATATCCATTCATTTTTTCTACAACCCAAACTGTTGTTTCATGAACTTCAGCCTAAGTGTCACATGTGTTATTTTCTAATGGTCTAAGAAATTCCAAGTAGCTGTAGCTTGTCTGGTGAAATAGAGAATCTGTACCTGATGATTCACTAGGTAATACATCTATGCTTTAGAGACTGGAGTCAGCTGGAGTCATTATTCCCTGAGGTACTACAGGACCCTCTCCAGACACTTAAGAAATTTTTCATTTTCTACATTCT
>PYHW01010764.1:2462036-2482206 GCA_013186435.1 Turdus rufiventris | reverse complement strand
ATATTTTCCTTTCACGTCCTCACTGTGCAATCTCTCCATATGTATCTACTCATAAACTATTTTTCCTACTAATACCAGTCCTCAGATTTCAAGCACAGTGTAATTAAGATACTTTAACAGGAAAATGATGATGCACCAGTGATTATCTTGCTAGTTAGGAGGCTGTGAAACTTCATCTAAAGCATAATGCAAAAGTCTTATTTCTGTATATTGGGAAAAGTAAAGACTCTTTGCACCACTCCTTACTGACAGCTTATAAAATTCAGCAAACAATATTTCTTAGGACTGCATAAATGGGAAATAGGTCTGAGTTTTGATTTATGGTCAAAAGAACTCCCATCTGTGCATAGGTTCAACCTCTGTTATTAAAATTTCTAAGTGTTGCATGAATAATGTCATTAGCAATAATTTATTTTTTTGCCTTTCTATAAATTCCTGCTTGTGCAAATGAAATTGTAACATTTATGACAAAATTCATTGAATTAATAGCACATGGAAATCATTACTGCGAGATAATCATCTAACATGCTTAAATATGTCCTATAGGTAGCCTATACATAAAACTCCTCAGGATTTTAATACAAATCCTCCAAATATAACTTGGTTAAAGTGCTGTTTCTCTCACTTTTTTACTCACTTCTCCTTCTTCTTTTCTTCCTCACACAGAAAATGATTACTTTCCTCCATTTCCTAGTATTCCCTCCCAATTTACCTACACACCAGAGAATTCTAAGCTGTGACTAGTATTTCAGTTGTCATTAATTTATCCACAATATCTTCAGTTAGTGTGTTGTTACAGACCTGTTTCTTCAATGATGTACTAATACAGAACTGCTGATAATTTTAGAATATATTCAGTTTCCTAATGTGCAAGCTGACGGAAAATAAGAAATAGACTGGCTTAAAGGTTTTATTTCTCAATGAGACTTTTCCCCAGGAGAATGACATAAGAAGCATGATCGTGCTACCATGCTTACTAACTTATTTCAAGCTCCAGTAGCATGACATTTTTCTGTAATAGCAACATCCAATTTGGCTGAAATATCCAGCATAAGCTTTTATTTATATCCATATTTATCAATATAGATGTGTAAATAGAGAAACTGAGAACTGTATTCAGGACATCAATTAAATAAAATTGCTTGAAAACTTATGCTTTTTCAGTGATGTCCAAGTTAGCTCACTTTCCCCGTTTTTCTTGCTACTTCAATAATTTCTTTTTTTTCTTCAGTTGGGAAAAAAAACCAAAAAAAACCCCAAAAAACCTCTCCAGAATCATCAGGGTTTGTGAGCAAAGACTTTGTGATCTGTGAGGTTAGGATCTGTCCTGTTGACAATTTCTTCACCTTGTGACTCAAGCTGTGCCTCTTTCTGCCCTTCCATGACTTTCCTTCCCCTAAGGGAGCCTTGTTGCTTACATATGCCCCTGCAGGTCTCTGACTCAGCCCGGTTTCCAGAAAGATTTCCTATCTGCTTTCTAGCCATAATAATTTTAGTAAAATATGCATCAACTTCACAGTAAACTGGGTGGGATCTCAAGCTGCATACAGCTACTGAACGACCCAGAAATTCAAATTGTCACTTGTTTTATCTTTTCTTTTTTTATTCTACTTTCTTTTTTCTGCATGCTCTCACTGCATCAGTTATCCCCTGTAAATAAAGCTAGACTGTGTCAAGGTTTGAATCTGAATTCTGTGAAAATGAAATTAATGTATGTATACATGCATTAAGCTCTGTTTGAAATTCTTGTAGTAGTAGTAGTAATTTTAAAGGTTGTCATATATTACAGCAAAGTTTCATGGGCAGGAGAGATATAACACCGGTATATACCTAAGAATTTGTTATCAGTCCAAGTAATATAAGTTTAAACAAAATAAACCAAGTAATTATTCTTAGCTCAGCTAAAATGACTTGAACATTTCAATTCAAATTATCTAAGTAATAGAGGGGGGAAAATGACACTACACTTTAAATTGTTATACAAAAGCCTCCTAGTTTTCCTTTCTGTGTTTTAGAAGCTTCCTAGTTTTCCTTTCCGTGTTTTAGTCACACATACACAAAAAAACAAAAAAAAACAAAAAACAAAAAAAAAACCCAAAAAAACCCAAACAAACAGGAAAAGAGTAAGGACTGAAAATTCATCACCCTGCCTTGGGTTAGCTTCAAGTTATTTTTTACCATTATGTAATGCAGTAAGTTGACATGATTAGTCTTTATGTGTGCCCATCCATAGGTTTCTTTGGTTTATTTCCTCTATAAGTTTCCCCATGTTTTCGCTTGCTGGTCACTAAAATTACAGGACAAACACCTCCAGTCCCAAGTTACAATAGCATCTGATTGTCTAAACTGATATGCAATTGTATAGCAAAACCATTATTTTTGGTGGATGTTTTATGTGAGGTCTGTATTGAATAAGAGCACTGTACTCAAAGTTCTTCTCCCTGAGAATTTTGCTGGTCTGAATCCATTTGAATCACCTATTTTAATGGCATCATAGCAGTGTTGGAGTAGATTCAGACCAGCAAAATTCTTAGGAATAAAGCCATTAAATATAGTATTTATGAGTGAAACAGGATTTCTAATTTCAAAGTGCCTATGCAATTATTAGAGTTATAGCATTTCTGCTATACTTATTAACACCATTGTGCTTACTATTGTTCTTTATCATGGCCAACACTAAAGCTTGTTCTACTCTACAAATTTATTTGATATGATGCTAATATTTTGCCATTAAAAATCATCAACCATTTATTTCTTGTGATTTGCTTCATTAGTACATCCAGGATTTGCATCTTTAGCAGAAGTAATCTTGAATGGATGCTCATCATTTTTTGTCTCTTAAATATTTTTTATACATATTCATTGTTGAGTAAAAACCAATGAAGGAAAGAAATTCAGTTTTCCATTTCATGTCTTAGAAAGTGTTTGGTGTCAGGATTTCATCTGTCATGTCTTTGCATAATGACTTAAGTTTGAAAGAAATGCCAGCATGAATCAATGAAATATCAGTTCATAATTTCAAAAAGTTGTATGAAGCATTCAAGAACACATTTTTCCTGAGACTGTACATGCTGCTAGCAACCTGCATAGAACCTGCTGCCATTTACAATCTGAATTCTATGAAAGTAACTGGTGTGTCTGCAGCTGAACAGAAAATCAAAACAACAATATTTTTTTCTTCAACATTAGGTTTTCTTGAGACTTTCCTGGTGCTACGATATAGATCTACAAACAATAGGTGCTTCAATAATTTCTTCTTTGTGGAAAAACAAATCCTTAGAAATTCTGGAATTTGCAGCATGCTGACATGTATAATTAACAAGATGAAGTTTTAAAATATCACAAGGTCTCCTATAAAAATCACTGAAGTCCAAGACACTGCTGTAGCATTATTCTGATTCACTGGACATTAAGGCATATGCACATAGCAATACTCTGGAATTTTCTGCTGTCTCCAACAGGTGCATGGATAGAATACATTTACCTGAAGAGAATGGGAAATATTGTGAATATACCATCCATAATCCAGAAGGGAGCTTCCATCAGCTTCTACACGATGATGGCTGTTGTGACTAACAGCCCTTTCTCTCATCATCAAAGGTAGATTTTCAGACTAGGAATTGCTGGTCACGTACATTTAATAGACTTCTGGAGTTTTATCATCATTTAGTATCAGCATGGCAGGTTGCAGAGGTTCTTATCTTACATGCTGCTTCAAGAAACATTTTAATGGGCAATTCAGATGTGCTTAAATCTCACATATAAGAAGCATCAGCCTGAATTATATGACCTCAAGTTACCCCTCATGTGGATGTGAACACCACTTGAAATCAGCAAACTTCCTAAAAATTGTGAAATTCCAAAGATGATTCTATTTATAAATATTTGTTTTCTCCATGAAAATTCAGTGATGTGTACTGAAAACATGACCAAGACAACATAATGAATTGGTAATTTTAACAATTTGATCCAAAGAAGGAAGAATTATGTTTTGTTTTTTTTTTTAATCCTTCCCCCTGCAGTATGAGGATCTTCGACCATGTACATCTGAAGCAGAACCTTTACAGGAAATTTAAAATACCTGCAGCTTTTACTCAAGTTACATGTTCTTACAGTGACTGTTCTTTAGTATGTTGCTCTATGTTTTGCAAAAGAAAAAACAGTCTCAATTCTAAGCCACTACCTATTCATCTTTTCTGTGGTTAATATCAGTGCAAATCCAAAGTAATACTAAAGTACACAAAGTGTCAGAAGATATATTTGATAAATATGACAGGCAAAACTGACCTGTAGCATTTTAACTATGGACTGTTACGACACTTTGTTCATGAATAAGCTTTAAGCATTAGAAGAGAAACGAAGGTGTTCCATCTTGTCTGGATTTCAAATTACAGGATTGTTTTGCTTGCAGTCTTGCACTTGGACTTCAGGGGTTGAAGGAGTAATTTGGCAGCCAAATGGTAAACTCTAGGAGGGAAGTCAGCTGCTCTAACCATCCAAGCAATAATACTGAAATCCAGCTACAAATGAGTCACCAACTTCTGCAACTGTTCTTGCCTTCCATCCTTGTTTTCAGCCAACTCAAAGTGCAAATTTTGGCAGCCCTACAACTTCATCTCATTTGGTTCTACTTCTCCTCAGTGGGAGTTGGAGCAAAGGTTGATAAATCAAACTTACCCACTAACACACCATCTCCTCTGCCCTGTGCAACTTTCTGCAGTTAGCAAACGAACAACAAATTTTGAGCATCATAATCTGAGAACTCTCTCCACGTGAAAAATTGTGCTGATTTTACTAAAATGTTAGTGGAATTTTGCAGATTGAAAACTCCATGGTACCTGAATAATTTATTCTGTTCCAGAAGCTATCCTTGTCTCCATGTGGATTTGTTGTCTCATCACTTCCTCATCCTCTCTGCGAGTGAAATCCTCGAAATTCAGAGTTGTCATTGTTCTGATGCTGCCTTGGGAGCTCTGGTTCTTGACTTTGAAGCTGTGCATAGACCAGTCAGGTCAACACCAGCTGGGAATATTCACATGTGGAACTACAAATTATGGAAGACATTCAGGAAGCAGGAGCATGACAGAAGTCAAGGAGTAGAATAACATGTATAGTATGACAAGAATTTTATCAAAACCAGAAATATATATTTACTTTTACAGAACCTGCAGCATTTATCTCAAATTATGAAACGTCTCTCACTTTTTAATTAGCATAGGAGTCATTTGTGTTTCAGTACTTAATATAACTAAGAATATTGCTAGTGCAGAAAATTTTAACTTTTTTTCTTTTTTTTCCCCCCCTGTATGAAACTTTTGATGTGGTATAATTTTGGATAGTTTTACTTTCAGAACCATATAGGAGAGTTTTCTTTAACAACAGCAGAGAACTAGATTGCTATCAGCATTCAAAATAAAAGGGCTTTCCTTTTTCCTGATCTAAGGAATGTGGGTCTTTTCCTGTGCATAAAATCACAAAGTGACTTTACCTAAGTAAAACATTTTTCAAAGTCTCTACTGAAGATTTTACTTTTATGATGGTGATGAAGTTATGGGGAAGTAAAAAAAAAATAAAACCAGCACCAAAGCCTCAAAACCTCCACTTTTTTATGATCTCTATGAAATTCTCCAATGAACATTAATCACAAAAAAAAAATATTTATTTCTTAAGATTTTAGTATGATTTCTAAAATGCTGTAAAAATGCAACTTCTGAAGACTTTGTCATTCTACCAATGTTTCAGAGTGTATGGGTTTGTTAACATAAGTGTGTAAATCTGTATGGAACTGTCTGAACCTCATGGTTTTGAGACCTCAATGATTGTTCCTTCTCCATGGGAGATAATGAGTAATTCAGTAAGTGAGTACAAATCATGAGTGTTGGGGCCACAGATACTATTCTAGGGGTTTGTTCTGTCCCTTTTAGGTTCTTTATTATTATTAATCAATAAAATAAAATAGATTCTGCATCACTCATGCATTAACATTTGAAAAAAAAAAAAGTCCCAATTTAGTAAGTATCCATTATTATCTCAGGCAGGTTTGCTGATATCATTGATTTATAGAGATGGTATCTGCATTTTGGTTTTGGCCCATTGACAGCTCCAAAGCTTTCTTCCTGGTGGGGATTTCTCCTAAGGATTACTGGGCATGTTTAATGTTCCATAGTCTGCCATATTCACATGCACTGTTATTGTGCTTTTTTGTGCTATCAGAACATATCCTTGAATTGTTTAATCAGATCTCTCTTGCCTGATTTATACCATAAAGAAATATAATACAGCCAAACCAATTTTTTGAAGTCCTTGTGGAAATTCACCATAATAACTTGTGTTTTGATTTGCAAGTGGTGATCTCCCACGTATTCTGGGAATCCTCTCACAGACTGAGGCACCTTCATCAAAACATTTCCTTTCATTTATTTCTTCATTTAATTAGTTGCTTCTTTGTTTGATAATGGAATTTTCTTGGTCTGTATTTAGACTCTTGTCTTCTTTCCTGTGTATCTTTCTTCAGGAAGGCCAGTCTATGAGTATATATTTAATCAGGTATTGCACCATACTGGTTAAAAAAAAAAAAAAAGATGGATATGTACACCAATCCATCTGCAGAATAGACTCAGGGAACAGAAATTTTTAAACTGTTTATTAATAATCCACAGAATAATATACATTGTAAGCAATGAAGCAGGACATATTTTAGAAATTTTGTTTGATTGATTAAGCAATTTTAACACAAGAACTTAAAAAGTAGAAATTATCTCTAGTAAATGCATATTTTTATGATATTCTAGTGACATTTTGTTGCCTACAACTGTTTTATTTGTTTTATGGGCTTTTAACCTAGTAAATCCCTCTTATAATATTTCTTGCCATATATTTGATTATGCAAATAAATTATATGTGAAAATCTTCTGTCAGAGTTTTTATTCTCTTGGGTTTTGTCCTACATATAAATCTAAGATATATTACATCATCTACATTTGTATAAGAGAATGTGAGATCATAGGAAAATTATACTGAGATTGAGAAATTACTGTCAAAGTTTTTTAATGTAATGTTCTTTGTGCTTATTTTCATTATTATTTTCTTTTATAACGTCTTTTAGTGTTCATGTATGACTTAGGGATATATACAATTACTTATAGTCAAATATGTATTAGTGAATTAAAATATTTGGGATTAGTATTGAACTAAAGAATTAATAATAAGTATTTACTATTGAATCTATGATTCATTGTCACAGGTTATTTCACTGTTTTAAGTGTAACTTCTTAAGGAAATATTTGGCATCAAGGTAAAATCAGAAATTAAATTTCTGAAGGGTATAGACATTTTAGATATGAATAATGTAGTTTGGTCATGTAGCTTATTTAAATAAAGAAGAAAATACTCAAAACTGTATTAACTATGTTGTAGAAAGCACTGACTTTGCATATAAACAATATACATAATGCTATATAAATAAGTTTTTTTAATAAACTTTATATATATATATATATATATATGAAATTGAATCGGAAATTAGAAAACAACTTAATGCTTTATTTTAAAGTAATTGCATTTTAATTAGCTCAGGAATTCTACCAAAAGCCATGACGTTCACTGTAGTAGCATTTTTACTAGCAATATCATAACATTTATTTTCCTTTTTTGAGTGAATTGTGGAAATAGAATTTTCAGTATTAAATGTAATAGCTATGTGGTCTAAGTGGCTAATTTTTACCAATCCATAGAGGTTAATGTTGGCTCCTGGGTTAGAATTCAATAACTTTAATTTATATATCTATGAGGAGTTGTTTTCACAGGAAACAAAATCCAGTCTACTTGTACTCTTACACAGGATCAGAATAGTTTCTATAGAAATCATGATAAACAGCATGCTTCATTTGACTAATGTATATCAAATATTTTAAGGTCTCAATTGTGGCACATTTCCTTTATTAATTCCAGGAACAACTGTACTGATTTAAAAACTCAACCACTTAAACATCAGCTGCCACTTGGTGACTATAGAGTGTAATATACACTAAACTTGAGTGTGTATATAATAGAATTGAACACAAAAATCTACTTCAAGTTTAATGACATGCAGTGATATAGCTACTGGGTTTTCTTCCCTTTTCCACCTTACTATAATGAAGTCAGGTAAATATCAGTATCTTTAACCACATTTGGAGGTATTTTTTCCCTTAAATAAAAAAAAGTGAGATGACAAAGTGCAATGAATTTCCCAAAGGTTGTCCAGAGAAGCTGTGCCTGTCCCATCCCTGGAAATGTTCAAGGTCTGGTTGGTTTGGACTCTGAGTAACATGAACTAGTGGAAGGCGTCCCTGCCTAGGCAAGGGGGTTAGAATGAGATGAGCTTTAATGTCCTTTCTAACCCAAAATATTCCATGATTCTATAAATAAAGTACAGAATAAACTAACTTATTTTTCCTCAGGCATAATACTTTGTGAAATTTGAAGCATCAAAACAAGGATTTTTTTTTCCTTTATTTTATTTAGTTTTACCTAATATTTGTATATCCTTTAAATTCAAATAATTTTGTGGGGAGGGATAGGGAAGGAGAGTCATTATGATAAGGATTTTAATACTGTGTATATTCTAAGATATAGTGTTGTATCTATACATTTTTCTTAACAATGTCAAAGCACAGTGAGTGGGATCATAAAGAAGTTTTGAATATGCAGTTCACTATGGCTCTCATAATTTGATAGATTTTGTGGTTTCCTTTGACAATGTTCCTTTAAGCATGTACTTATTCCTTTTATTAAACTGCCTAGAAAGAGAACATGTTTTTCTATAATTTTTTAAATTTATTTGGAAAATTTAGAAGTTGCTTAGCTGTCAGTATTAACTTCACCATAGGTGAAGAGATGCTTTCAGTCATTCTTATCAGTAGTGTTTAATATATAAATTCTACACTGCTATACATATATAAATATGTAAAACCTTCTTTTTTCCTGAATCAATGTAAACAGAGCCCAGATGGCCGTATAGAAGTCAAAGGGCAGCATGGAAAGTCGTCACTGCATATTAAAGATGTGAAGTTGTCAGATTCAGGGAGATATGACTGTGAAGCGGCAAGTAGAATTGGTGGGCACCAAAAGAGCATGTACCTTGATATTGAATGTAAGTTCTAATATTTTGTTTTCTCTTTTAAATTTGTTAAAAAAAAAAAAAAAAAAAAAAGTACATTCTTAATGGAAGGTCATTTTTTTTCCATGGTAATTCTTGATTAAACTTGCATAAATGAAGAAAGCATGTCTTGTAGTTCATTACTCTATGCAAGAATCCTGTCTCTTCTGAAGTTAAGAAGACCCTTGTTGGTGTGTTGGTGACTTAAGCAAGACAGGATTTCTTCTGAAATTAAATGTCAGTGTTATTATCCATTGGTTTAAATTATTATTATTACCTTAATAACTTCAAATCTCTGGGCTAGCTGAGACTGCTGGGAATGAAAAATATTCAGCAGGATAAAGTAAGGACTGATTTTAGCACCAGCTAAGCCTTGAGCTCAACCTTCTAAGATTCAACAAAGATTCCTTTTTGTTTCTCAGTCCTCTGATTTACTAATCCCTAAAAGGTTTCTAGCCACTGTAATATCCCCTCCTGGAGTTATCATGTTTGTAACAGCCTCTTTTAGAGATTGTCTTTATTCCAAACCTTTGCATTTTATCCAGGAGAAAAGGAGATAATTTTTATTTAGAAGAGGCTGATGCTTGAGAATCAGAGGATATAAATCTGAAATGTAAAGAAAAATCATTGGGTAATTGTTTCTTCAAATTGTTCTTCAAATTCATGAGCAAAGGTCTTTTAAAAATGAAAACAGCAAAAATTTCTTCGTTTTTTATTTCATTGTTGCTCCATTTATCTAGAAATTTCTAGATACAGTTATTTCACATCTCCAATTGAGTTTGCACGAGCCTGTTTGAACTGGGTCTTTGAAAAGAAAAATTCTTTCCAGTGAGAAGATAAAAGCTGGAATAGGATACTGTGGCACAGAAATAAAAGTAATGATTACAGACCATGGAGTGATTTCATGAGGAGTTCTGAAAATGCCTTCATTATACAGTTGTGTGTTCTTTTTTTTGTAGGGAAGCATTGAATTGTGGCATATGTGTTCATATAAATCTGAAAGTAAAATGAGGAATGATCAAAAGAATTTTTAGGTGTTAGGAATGGAGAGATATGCCAAGCCAGAAGACCTAAGAAATTTTCCTAATTTGCTATATTTGTTTTATTTAAAGCATGCAATGATAATGTTTTGTATGTATATGAAGGGGGAAAAAAATAGATAAAATTACAAATTAAGTGAATTTTATTTAAAATCCTTCCAACTCTCCACATAATAATATGGTTTGATTATGGTGGTGTTGCCTCTATGCTTTAACATTAAACAGCAATATATTTTGAATTTTGTGTTTAATAATATATTTCATATTCACAAGAGAGAGATATGTTGCACCATATGTCATGAAACATGGACAATTGAAATTTAAGAATTTATTAGCAATACAGAATTCATACCAGGGGGCACAATAAAACCTCTTCATTGATACAATGCATTATTATAAACCAAGACACCTTTGAGGGAGAAAGTTTTGGAAGAGGTGGAAAGAATTTAAAAGTATCAGAGTCTTTTTATGTTATGGCAAAATTAGTTTTGAATACGTGTGGGAACGATCAAACATAGTACATGAGGAAATGGAATCACTTAAAGTCTGAATTTATGCCTTGGCAGACACAGTTTTTGATACAGCATAAAATTTTCTACAGTTCTAAAATCCTCTGAGGAAACATAGTTGATAAAGAACATAGAAATATTATTCTACCATCAGAGAAATCACACATTGTAATAAGTACTTTAATATATAACAGAAGATTTTTATTATGGTATTTCTAAAACTGGAGTTTTAAGTTTTAAGTACTCAGCTGATAGTGAGCGTTAAGCCAAATGTTGGTTGTTCTTTTTTTTTTTTTTTTTTACTAGCACAGGTTTGTTTGACTAACATAAATACAACTTTCCTCAATTCCTTTAAGTCAAGTAGTTCTGTTATGCAAAGCAAGTATTTCTGGGGTGATGCAATTTAGGTCTGTCTCATACTCTGATTAATGAGTCAGAGAAATTTTTGCTTTCCTTTGCAAATAACTTTTCACTGGTATATAAGCATCAAATAAAACTCATTTGTCTTGCCCAGGAAAGAAAACACTTGTTTAATGGTAAAGAATTCTCCTGTTCTTTAAAATAATGTCCCCAGGAGAAAGTGTCTCTTTCCAGCCTCATCTCCCATCACAAACATCTGTACCAGAACAGCCCCTTCAAAGAATCCTCCTTGCCCCCATTTCCATCCAGTGCTGGGTTGTCCTAAGCTCTGGCAGTCCCTTCCCCAAGATCTTCGTGTTTGAAGCAGTGTCATGGTTATCTGTCATTCTAGTCATGGGACTTCATAAATTGCAGGGTAGGGAATTTCAGCAAAAGATTCAGGTTCAAAAGCTAAACAACTAATTTGTATTTTTGTAGCAAACTGGCAATAATGGGGGGGATTCCATGAAGGACATTGAATAGATTTGATTCTCGTTGTCATATTTTCCAAGTGGCATTTCATCAGCTAATTGCAGCTACAAACAGTGCTATCAGGACTTTAAAAATTGTCATTTAAAAATTGTGTTAAACCCTTCAAAATATTTTTTTTTTCCTCTTCCATTAGTTTGGTTTTGTTCTCCTCCAGACAGGTTTAGAGAAGAATTTATTCAGGTATGGCTATCTCTTGCAGTTAAGCCATTTAAAAATATATATATTATATTTAATAATATTCTCATTTAAACCCTCAATAGTTATTTTAAAATTAAAATATAAATAGATAAGCAGGACTTAATTCTTGATATTGTTCTCCAGTTTCTAGATGGAAGTTAACAATGCATCTATGCCTTTCTGTGAGTTAGTAAGAAAACAACAGCATTTTTTCTTTATATTTTATTGTATTTGACAGATAGTGTAGTCAGGAGAGGAAGCTGCTTCCATCACATCCTTAAATGTCACCTCAGTCAAACAGGCCTAATGAAGGCACAGAGTGCTCTGGTGTCACTGTCCCATCCTTTCCCTCACTGACCCCTATCAGAGATTTAAACTGACACCAGGATTCCACATTATTTCCGTGCTTTATCCTTGTTCTCTGTTGGGTTGCTCCTGGTGATAAGAGAAGTTCTGTGGGACAGAAGGAGATTATCAGGTTTGATACCAACAGGGCACAGTTAACCCTGACTTTTATCTGAAGGAAATGCTGTTCAGACATGAATTGAAGGGAACCAGGGGGCATTTTTAAGGATTTCTTCCTGCAAAGTAATTTTTGTGTTTAGTTATGTTTCATTTTCCTTATAAATAGTATGAAAGGTAGTTCAAAATTACATCAAAATAAAATGCCATTTAAAATATTATTTATTAGTGGATTTAATTAACTGCAAAATTTGGTTATAAATATGAAGCCTAGCATTGGATGAGAGTAATAATAAGTAATCAATTTAAAAATTACTACATGGTGGAATATATGATATATATTGAGTATTAAGATGTGTCTATAGTTAGCTGTGTATTTATCGTAGAGAAATAACTATTTTTTAAATTAAAAGCATCATGGAAGTACATTAAAAAGATAAAACAGGCTATATGTTAAGATGAGGTTTTAAGACAGCCTGAAGAATGTAAATATATAAACCATAGTGCATCATAACTTATTTTATATACATTATCAGGTGTCTCTCAAAGTTAATTTTCCTATACAAATGTTTAAATATCTATGTGGGTTCCTTTGTCTTTAAAAGCATAATACAGACCTGACTAAAAGAAAAACTGTGATGAGAGAGCACACGTCTTGGGTTTCACAAATTTTTCACTGCAAAATTAACACTGAAGAAAATTCTTAATTTTTACATGTTCAGTGTGTGATCATCATTACTAAGTTTGGAAAAAGCTTTAAACAAGCCAGTAATGAACAACATTTATTATCTTTGAAAGACTCTCTATGTGCCCTTACAGTTTTCCCTTTGTTGTGTTCAAACTGTCATTAACTTGTAGGAAATTTTCACAGCCCTCACTTCATTTTGTCCTCCCAGGTGCACACATTATGTGAGGTGCTACTGTTTCTGACTGCTCTGGATCACCAGGTGCAAATTCCTTTGGACAATACTCCTTTTACTGGAGAAAAGGCATTGAGCTATGCCCTTTGGAAAATTCTGTTTTCCCATACACTATCCAGGAAGCATCCTGACTAAGGGGCCTTTTTAGCTGGAATTACCAGTTTTCACATCACTATTTTAGTTAAACCTCTCAATTTCAATACTGATACTGCAGCTATTAGATATGCTGGGTGGTCAAACAATGCTTATTTCCTCACTGTACTCAAAGAGTGATGTTTTGAGATAGAATCATCTATGACAAATAGATTACATTGAGTAATGTGGCATGATTTTGTATGAGATCAGCCATGTGAGTAGTTGATAAAAATGATTACTTAGGAAGCAATTTCTTAAAAAATCTAAAGTATTTATAGTATTTACCAGGAATATAAAGTTTTCTTAATACTTCTTTTCACTCAAACATGATTTTTGCAGTTATATTCCTTTTTAAATTACCAGCTTTGAATGGTAAAAACAAAAATAATCATGCAGCATGTGCAGTATACTTTTTACCTGTAAAGAAAACAGTGCAGTATCCGTTATACTATTGTATTGCTTATTAATAACAGTCTTTTCCTTTGTGTTTGTTTGTTTTTTCCCTGCCACAATTTGAAACCATCCTCATTACTCTTGCAATACTGAACTTGGTTTTGTGAACTGATTGTTCTTTTGCTTTGTTGTGTGTTAGCTGTAGTGCACTGCATTTCAGGGGGAGGTTTTGGATTCATGCAATTTAATTTTATATCTTTGCAAAACATATGCGACATTACTTAAAGTGGATTCAACAGATTGAGCTACAAATTGTATTTACCTTCAAGGAAGAGAGGTTTTCAAGTGGTGAAAATGCTGCTACTGTGTAGAAGACACCCCAAATGTTCTCATGGAATCATAGAATGGTTTGGAAGTGATCTTGATGGTCATCCAGTTCCAAGCCCATGCCATGGGCAGGGACAGCTTCCACTGGACCAGGTTGCCTAGACCCTCTCCAAACTATCCTTGAACACTTCCATGGATGGATCATCCACAACTTCTCTGGGAAACCTTGATGTTTTTAGATAAATGTCACAAGTTTCATCTGCCTACTGCTATCATAAATCATGATAAATTCAAACAGTTCATAATTTGGATTTGGTTTCCATTAGAAGAAATCAGTGCAGCAACATCCCATCACTACTCACAGAATCACAGAATGATTGAAATTGGAAGGCAATGCCTCTTTTTGTCACTGGACACCACTAAAAAAAACCTGACTGTCTTCTTAAAACCTTTCCTTCAACCATTAGTCATGAGGACCCAGCTCTATCCTGCCATCACATCCAGAAAACAACACTAATAAATACACTCATATGGCTCAGCAAAGAAACAAATTACAGGAAAAACAATCAAGAGAAACAAAATATTGAAATAATATAGAAAAAAATCCATCTTTTTCTAATAAAATACTGTTGGCTTTAGTTACATTTCTTCCTGTCAAATTCATAGGTTAAATTGAGAAAGCAAAGATGGAAAAGGTCAACCTTTAACATCCCAAAATAAGTGTGATAATTTTGACATATTATGAATGTCAGTTGTAATATTTGCTATTTTCCTTCTTTTCACTTGTGTACTTGCACAAAAGGAAGTTTAGTATGCCATTGCAGTGATTTAAAGGGGATAAGAAACTTGAATTCTGTGCAAAAGATGAGGTTTATCACATAAAGTCACTGTCCAAAACCATTTCATCAAACTTTTCATAGTGAAGCAGAGTTGAATGCATCCATTGTCTTTTTCTGGTGTTACAATAGTGTGGTAAAATGGAGAAATTATTAATCTATATAATACATCTATCTATTATTTAGCCCCCAAAGTATGTAAAATACTTTGAAACAAAAATTCCATCCCAAAAACCTTTTGCTTAAATATGCATTAATGACTTGTAAACATGATATATCATATTAGAAATTTCTCATATTATTTTTTTACCAGAGCTCTCTACTACATGTTTTGGTTAACCTTGAAATTAATTTGCTATCATATAAAATAGATATATATGCCTCATCTTTTCTTACTGTCATAAATCTTCACATGTGTAATTATAAAAAGTAAAGGTAGGAAAAAAAAAACAAAACAAAGCAAGGAAGTATTTTCTGATGCTTCCTTGAGCATGGTTCTACACTGCCAGTTGGTCTTACAGACTAAAAAATTTAAATATTTCCATTGATAATTAATGTGATAGACTTTAAATGATTTCACAAGTTTTTTCTCACTATATAAAATGTAATTTCTATTACACATATATTACAACAAAAAAGTCATTGTGGTCTTTTCCCTTTTATACCTCCATGACAAAGCAGAATCATGGCATCTGTGTATAATGAGGGAAATAATCAGGTGATAAGTGTGGTGCTGAAATTTGAAACTTGAATAAACAAGTTTTCAGAGATTTTATCTATTGCTTTCTGGACAACACTGCATGTAAAAATTAAGAGATGAAAAGGCTAAAAGTCCTTACTCCATACAGTAACTATTATGATTTGGAAATGTATGAGAGATACAGAAATTAGGGAATGGAGGGAGGGTATCAATAAGGAGATATGCTGTGGAGATAAAGGTGACAGGTAGGAAAATATGGAAGCTAAATGCTGGATTTTGTTCTGAAAATGTGACACATAGGACAGGAAGAAAGATGGGGTTGGGATCTGGGTTTGAGAAAAACATTGCAGTTTTTCACTTATGCCTTTTAAGACATTTATGTAATCTAATATTTGACGGAGAAGTCAGACTATGTCCTTTGGAAACTTCTGTGTTTCTTCTGCTTTTTTCTGTTCTAAATTATTCCAGTAATTCTATCCTGGAATTCACGTAACAATTGAAAATTTGGTACAGATTGGCACCTTGAGAATAATGTGTTAACAATTGATAGCACCTGATAATTTTATTATTAAAATGAAAATTGCTGCTAGTGTGATGGATCTGTAGGGGAGTCTTCCTGATGGTTGGTATTTTATAGGCATAGTGTTGGTGATTTACAGGCATACAAAATGATTAATAAGCATATGCAGGCAGTTTCTTTTACATATCACTAGTGGCAGACTTTGCTTATTTTACCTAGCTATGTTTCTTTATAATTTCTTCTTATAATTTAAACTAATTTAAGCAATTTTAGAGAGATGCATGAATTCAAAGCAGATATTTCTATAAAATTAGTTTCTTGAGGCTTTAGTTCGGCTTTTGTGTTTGTTTTTTGGGTTTTTTGTTTGTTTGGTTTTTTTAATTTTGTTTGTTTGTTTGTTTTTAAGTAAAAACAAATACAATTCTTTAATATCAAGTGAAATTCAAAGAAAAATAGGCACATTGAATTTATTCAACTCTGGCTGCACCAAGCAGCTGAGCCATACATTCATCCATTGCCCACCATTATTTAATGTGCAATTATCAATGTGTTTTGCATCTAGCAAAATATTGTCATATTGTCATGAATTTTGAGAGGAGACAAGAGAATGGGGCAGGGGAAAGGAAGTTTTACAGAAAATGTGTTTTTTTCTGCACTTGTTTTGAAAGAAACATGTACCTCTCAGAACTTTTGAAATAATGAGTTGGATTCCACAAAAAAAGACCTCTCTGGTTATAGCTAATAATCATGGCAATTTAAAACCAATATATGATGAGTTTCATTTGCTTTCCTATTTGGAAACCTCCTATGTGTGTCTTGGACATTTTTCCTTACAGCCACATGATAGAGATAGTAGCAGTAAAGTCAAAGTTAGTAATCCTGAAGTTATCCGATTCCTGTCTTCCTTTTAAGAATGATTTTAGATTAGAATAGAGTCACCTAACCACATTTTTAAAGTCTTTCTAATATTATTTCTTCTTGCAAATGAATATGTGACAGTTATTGTACTTGTCTGTGGAGGTTCTTCTATTTTGTATCCAAGGAAAAACTATTCATTTTAAAATATTAACTATTGAAAAATGTATGAGGGAGAAAATACAAGAGAAAGATAGATAGCTGTTAACTAAATTGTGGCAGAGTTTCAAAAAATTGAGGCCCTTTGACAGGATAGATGGCAAGGACAGTACTAGATTTGCCAGAGGATGTGGTTTATTAAAGTCCTTGATGATGGGAAACTTATGCCAACATTAATCATTTTAGAGCAAGGCTTCCAATAATATACTGTAGGAAATGTCCCAGAGTCTTAGACCTGACAATCTGTCACATATTTTTATTGCATGTTCCAGAGGAACAAATAGACAAAAGTTGGAAAACCTATGTTCTTAAATTAAGAGCTGCAAATCTGATTCTGCACACCAGTTTTCCATTACAGTTGTCTGGACACATGTACTGAATCAGGTAATTTGCCGTATCTAATTTTGTGTATGACACCAAACATACACCAGAGCTGGATCTTTGTCATCCTTAACTTAATTACTTTCTGGACAAGGCAGGTGATGTATTAGTCTGTTGCTGAATCTCTGTTCCTGGACATTATAACTAACAAGGATATCTAAATGCTAGAGACAGCTTTTGGGCCAGAATTTCCTTCTCTGAAATAATCTCATTACACAGGTTATCCAGAGCTCATTCCAACTGGAGTTTCGACCTGTCTGTTTCTCTCTTACTTGGGAAAATGATCAGCTTGAGTTCAGATGATGCTGGTACCATAACATTAACTACTCTAAAATGCCATCCCAGATTTATAATTTCTCACAGTGATGAGATTCTGGCAGAGGTTGCCCAGAGAAGCTGTGTCTGCCCCATCCCGGGAAGTGTTCAAGGCCAGGCTGGATGGGGCTGTGAGCAACCTGGGATAGTGGAAGGAGACCCTGCCCATGGCAGGGGATTGGAACTGGGTGATCTTTAAGGTCCTTTCCAACCTAAGCTATTCTATGATATTTTGTGCATCTATTAAATATTATTAATGGTAAATTTTGTAATCTCTTTGTAGATTTTTTGTTTTATTTTTTTTTTTGTGTGTGTGTGTTTTGTTTTGTTTTGTTTTGTTTTGTTTTGGGGGGTGGTTTTTTTGGGTTTTTTGGGGTTTATTTTGTTGTGTGGTTTTTTTTTTAATTGAGTGTATTCAAGCTCCTACTTTTACTTATCTGTTTAGAACTCCAGCATGTGATTTTAACTTTTTACTTTATGTAGAAAAGCTTAAAAGGAACAGTTCATTTGCACCCTGCACTGAATTTTGTCAGGTGTAAATTAATTTTCAGTTACACAGAAACTAGGCAGAGTATATTAATATTTTTAATGGTTCTAATTTTCTAACTGATTTCCATTGAATCTTTTCTTTTTTTTAAACAATACATATATTGCATTTAAAGGTCCTTTCATGGGACCAACTTCTCCTTTCTACTTGGTTTTACTTCATTTTCAATTCATAGAACTTTCTGATAAACATTCTTGTGATTAATGTAATTAGTTTGTTAGTTATTTTATGAAACTGGTGGGATCAGATTTTGTAGAAAAATAAATAGTTAGACATGTTTTCAAAGACTTGACTTTAAGGTTTGTTAGTCTTCATAATTATTTTATATTAAATTTAATGAGTGTTTATATTTAATAAATAATAATTATGTAACCATTTGAGCATACTAAACAGCAGTTAGTGATGAAAAGCAAACAAGAAAAAGTTTTTCTTTGTAAACAAATTATTCCCTTCCAACTGATTTTTTGTTTCACAAGAAATGTAAATAATTTTTTTTATTTCTACTATAAAAAGAAAATAATTTCCAGAATTATATTATTTTTGTAAAATATCACTCCAGGCATCTTAATCTACTCCTGACTAGGAAATCAAAACATCATCTGTTTTAAGACCATTTCTCTGACTGAAGTCATTACCACAGTCTCGTTTTTTTATATTAGACCTCTTGACTGCTTGGGAAATGGCTGCAAAGCCTTTTACACAGGTTTTTTTGAGAGGGGAACTGTAAAGGTCTTTTTTGAGAGGAATACTTTACAATTGTGAGTTGTTTATTTTGGAATATATCTTTATTAGACAGACTTCTAGTCCTATTTTTAGCTTATTGTGTTTATGACTGTTAATACCTTTAGTTTTGTACAAATGGAAGTCCATGACTCACCTATTCTTTTAAAATATCAACAAATAGATGCTATAAGCATCCAACATCCACCTTCAGAAGAGAAAGAAGTGTGAAATGGAAGTCTTTATTCTCTTAAATGCTTTTATCTGCAGTATAGAAGTGTACACTACTTTTTCACTTGTGAGACTTGAAATAGGATATGAGCTTGCCACCCGTATATTGAGCATCAAGCCACATAACGTTGTCTAGGAAGGAGGATTTATCAGATTCAGAGCATCTTTTAATCTTCAACATTCATGCCAGTGTTTATAAATTCAGTGAACTTTTTGTGAGAAATTGCACACTGGAAGACAGTGCTTACATAAAATTTGTGAAATAACCACATTTGGAATCCTCTAATGAGATTTCCAATCTATTTGTTGAACATGCAGAAAGAAGTTCATAGTTTTCCTACAAGTGAATCCCACCATGAGCTTCATTTCTGGAGGAAAAGTCAAGGCTCTGAGCCTTGATGTTCTGAGAATCTTGACCATAGCAAACCATAAAGCACACTTACTCAGTTTGCTTTTTTCTTCATTTTCTCCACTAGTGTGAGATGTCACACTCTGAAGATTCTTTGATAGTCTGTTCTTGGCATTAAACTGTTTAGCTGCTGAAATATGGGGTATTAAAAGGTCTGTGAAAATCACGATCACCAGAATCACTTATTAAAACTCTTGGAGCAGAAAGATGAGCTCCTGTGTCTCATAAATAAATTCATAGCCAGGCAGGCTTTACTTATTTAGATGAAAATGGTTGTTTTTTCTCCAAAAATAAGGGCTGAACAGTTAGTAAAGGAGATGCTGCTGGCCTTGAGCAATGTAGCAGCTTTGATCTGTGCTTTAAAACTTCTATTGATAACAGTTCTTTTTGCTCAAAGCCTGTATGCCTACATGCAGCAGCAGCATATGTCATCAAAAAGTTCTG
>PYHW01010764.1:2436725-2453543 GCA_013186435.1 Turdus rufiventris | reverse complement strand
CCCAGAGACAAGGGTTTCACCCATCCTCTAGTTGCTTCTAGCAAGTGGCACATGTGCACCCCCTCCCCTACAACCCCAGTATCAAGACAGAAATCAAAACTAAATTGGCTCCTCACAATTCTTTAGTATCATACATGAATATAGTCACATATTGAACTGAGAAATAAATGCTGTGCAAAGAAGATGAGGTTGACAAATGTCTGTCTCTTGTTGGGAATTTTTATGTCATTAATTTAAAGGCTGAATTTGTGATTAATTATCTCGACAACAGTATAAGGATAAAAAAACATAGTAGTGGAATTTCTAAGGAAGTATTCTGGAATCTTTACTATCATTAAATGATATCTAAATAACAGAAACTAAATCCCCTCCTTTTTCTACTACTTAGTCTTTCAACTTATATTTACAATAGTATATGTATTAGTGATCACTGCCTGTATCAAACCCCCTCTAGGATGCATTTTGTTTGTTGGTTGGTTGGTTTTAGAAGGAAAAAACAAGAAAAATACACAGCTCTATCCTTCCAGTCATAGACTTCAGAGTACACAACACTGCAAATTATTCTTCACTCCTGCTAAACATTGATCCAAAAGCCTTGCAATTCTAACATGAAAACCACAACAGTGCTCCAAGCAATTGCATCTGACAGGGAACAGCTTAAATGCAGGAATGTTTAGCTGGATCAGGACCAGAAGGCTGTATGATCAAATTAATATTCATTAGAGAACTACAGAATTAGATTCAGTTCATTATGCTGTTATTGATCTTCTTTGGGGATAAACGTTACAGATCTGCCTAGCTGGAAATAGATAGTAGGTATTTTATAATATCTTGATGGGATTGCTAGTATTTGGTTCTGGTTTTCACCAGGAATGTGTCTCCTGCCATATTTTCTTCAAGTGATTCACTCTCTTTCTTAGAACTGCCATAGTTCAACTTTGAAAACCCCATAAAACTTACCTGCACATGTGGTGCCTTGGAATTTGAGACTCATATTTAAAATAGTATTGTGGATGTATTTTACACTTCAGTGAGTTCTAAACAGATTGCATTGTGCTAGTTACACAAAATATCACTCTGTGTTTTCAAAGGAGCTTCATTTCATGCTTATTATCAGCTGGAATCATATCTTCCTCTGACAGAAATTGTACTTGAATCTGCAGTAGCAAACATAAGCTTCTTCCTGAAGGATTTAATCTTCCCTGTGCCATGCTTATTATAGTTAACCACACACAGGCATTAACACACAAGGAAAAGAAAGTCAAGAACAGAGTGGATATGTAAATAGAACATTTTTGTTTCATACCATAGATCAAGTAATTGTTTTGATGCAGACAGAAACATCAGGGAATTGCCTTATTAATAAATATCATCCCAAAAATAGCATTAAAATAGTATGAATGAAATTAAATATTCATTCATCCTCATTCTTGTGTGTTTTATTTTGAGCGCTTTTAACAGGAGAAAAATAATTTTCACAAGTTTAGAAGCTATTTTTGATACTGTAGGTATCCACAGCAGCTTTTAGCTTGTAATTGAATCTAAAGAGCATTCATCTTCAGTAACTGAGTATTGATATTCATCTTCCCAAGTGATGGTGTTCCCATGATTCAAACAGTGCCATTCTGCTTAGGTGTGGCTGTCCTGGATTGCTTTGCTGGGATTCTTACACTGTATTTTTCCCACTCCTCTCAGAGTTACCACTTGAGCTCAGGAGAGAAGACTCTGTACACGGAACAGTGTCTATGTACTTATTACTGTGGTGGGGAAAAAAAAAATATTTTCTCTCAGTTCTAAGGAGAATCTGAATTAAAGGGATTGGTCACAAGTTGGTTCAAATTCTCATCCTCTTTTGATTTGGGGGTGAATATTGACTTAACAGGCAACTCATATAATTCATTCTTTTTCTATGTCGTCACAGAAAATTTCAGTTTGTATGTTTTTTGAACATAATTTCTTTTTTCTAAAGAACTCCAACTTTTTGGTCTATTTAGAAAGAGATCCAAAAGCCAGGTCTGTGTTTTCATGGGTTCATAAGACTGGTTACATTTGTTCATGTTCTATCTGATCACAAATCTTCAATCCCTTTTTAATAAACATGAACATTTCTTGCAAAATCCCATATCCTGACAATTGTTTTCTGAAATAGGAAGGGGTTTGAATCCCCAAGCTGAGACTTGAATTCTACAAAAATAAGTTATGTCATGGATTCACATAGTTTTGTTTTTAAGTAAAAGACATTAAAACTTCGTTATCCATATGAATAAAGTCTATGTTGGTTTTAACCCAATGAACACCAAGTATTGGAGATTTCAGAATACCTGGAATCAGAAATGCCACCTGTAAGAGGTATTTGCATTAAAACACTCGACAACTATCAGAGATGTTCTTTTGAAAAAAAAATAAGTTTCTGATAATTATGAGGTTATACAAATCAACCCTTTTAGACCAGATTTGGCAGTGTCCTTTTCCTGAGAATTTGTGGCTGAATGTGTCATTAAATCTGTTCTTTAATATTTTGTAGAAATTTTTGTCTCATTTTCATTCAAGTACCAATGCTGGGTGAAACTCAGATTGATTTCTTTTTATTCACAACTGTCTGACAGCCTTTGAATATAGACAATATTTTATGTAAATGATTCATTACCCACTAACCAAATTACAGGCTTAGGCTGAAATTCTGGCATGTTCTTACAAAAATATCTTTTATAACATGGAGACAAAAGCTATGTCAAATCTGGAAGAAGCTACGTAAATCATTTTCAGATGGATCAGAAAAGAAATTTTTAATCATGTTTCAAAACCCTGGTGTTCTGTCCACAGAATTAAAGTCTTCCTATCGTTTTCAATATCATTTTTTATAATTACAACTCTTTAAAATGTACGGCGATTAGAAAAACTAATTTTTTGACTTCTATGTTTTTGATAACAAATTGTAAAAATAACGTAATACTTCTGTTTTTAAAGATGTACTGACTCCAATGTTGTTTTTGCTTTTGTTTCATAAGTGGCATTTCAACATCTACAAACACCTGCTTAATTTTCATAGATATTTTCTACTTTGAAAGGTCTACTCTTGCTTTTGATTTCAGAGAAAATGCTTTTTTCAGCCTAATTTGCAAATTAGTTCTTAAGCTGAAGAGAGGATAAGAAACCTTCCGTTGGAATATTTTCTTATGTTTTCAGCTGTCTTTCAGAATTCCATAAAATGGCCAAATTATTTATAATGCTGTTTGTCATAAGCTTATTTAAAAGAATTTAGACTCTGAATGATCTAATTAGCTGCAACTGTTTGTTTTGTTAAATTTGATATAAAGTTCATTATTCTCTTTTATATCATTATAAAGTCAACAAACTGATCTCTTACATTTTTCTGTGATAAAATTGGCTATTAAGGAAGATCATATTTTAAAAGAATGGCAAAAATGGAAAATATTTTTGCAGTAATTTAGCATACAAGGAAATGAATGTGGTTTTCTTACCACACTGTAGTAGAAAGCTTAAGTTGTTTATCTAACACAAATTTATTACAGCATTTTTTTTTTTAATATTATTTTTTTCTCCGTTGAGGAGTCTAAGGAGACCTTTGTGGGTAGATTATCAGCTGCTCAGGTCTGTCTAGCTGCTGCTGATTTCTAAACTGTGTTTGTACTTTTTCAGATGTGCCGTCAAATCCGTACGGAGTTCGAGTCGTGGAGCTGTCCCAAACCATGGCCAAGGTTTCGTTCAATAAGCCAGATTCACATGGAGGTGTGCCCATCCACCACTACCAAGTGGATGTGAAAGAGGTAGCCTCGGAAACCTGGAAAATAGTTCGCTCCCATGGAGTTCAAAGTAAGTATACAAAAAATAAATGGAAGTGTTTTAACTGAGAAGAATGTCCAACAAAAATACTGTAAGTATGCCTTAAGATTTTTTTTTCTTTGTCTTAGTCCAGTGGCTGCATCTCTGTATTAGCACAAAGCTCTCTACAACAGTTAGAAACAGTCCTGCAACTTTGTAAAAGTCAACTGTTGCTTTCTATTTTAAAAATATTTTGCAGTTGTTGTCCATGTTTCATGTCCAAACAAAAGCCAGCTTTTTGAGTCTATATATTTCAAAAAGAGTTAGAAATGGCATTTGTGTTTGAGAATGTGAGATAAACTAAAAATTTTATGTATGCTATTTTATAAGACTTAATTCAGGGCACTAATTACTGATTTTGAGCTGATTAGTAACTTTCTATATACCTGCTAATACTCAAGACACCTGTTTATCAAGATACCTGTTTCAAAAGCATATAATGTTTGTTCAAAAAGCATTAAATACCCTCCAAAATGGTGCTTACTTGCTTGTCTCTTGGCAGAAAAGACCATAAGCCTCCCCAAACAGAGTTCTTTGGATCCCTGATGAGTTAAGGAGTTCATACAGAGTAATGTTAATTCTTGCATCCAAATCTGACTTTTGGTATTTTTAGTGCAAGTTAAGACATCCTCAACAGTCTTCTGATTAATACTTCAGGAGGTAAATGCTTTTGCAGTGATCAGCAGAGTCACGGGAGACAAAAATGCAGAAAATCTAATGTGTGTTCTCTCTTTCCCTTCTACATTCTGTAATCATACAAAAATTCTACACTAAACTGAACATGTTCAAAATTACAAAGAGATATATAAAGAAAATAGAGTTAACATGTATTCCATAAACAGGTTTATAACTCCTTACGTTTTGTTTTTCTTAGTTCAACACAGTAACTGAGTGCATAAATGTAATGATGTAAATCATAATAACATTAATTTTATTCTAGTATAGCTTAAATTTCTTTCAATACTAGATGATCTAAAGAAGACATTGAGTTTCCTTTATTTGCAGGGCAGGCACATTAATGGATATTGGTGTACGTCTTCATGCAATGTTGCAGGTCAAGTTAGGACTCTTATTCTCTTAGCTATTTCCTTCAATGTTTTTAAAATATTTTATTCTGATATGAGCACTAAACCTGAAGTGATCAGTCTGTGTAGCAGGGTGCAAGGTACTCAAATGAGTAAAAACCTAGTGACTGCAGAGTCAATCAGTCAATCACACAGATGATTAATTTCATTGTGAAGCCAGAACAAAAAAAGTCCTCACTCTTAGCTTAGCAAAAAATATATTCGCCTTACTCCCCACAAAACTTTATTTCCTATTATTTCTGTTGATGTGAAATTTATTAAAATATTGATTACAGTAGGAAAGGTGCAATTTGACAAACCCTTGTTACTAGAGTTGACTGGAGTTGCCTTCTTCAAAAATTCACTTTCGAAATATTCTTTCAGCATGAGTGTTTTAAGTTGTTGCTCATTTTTGGGATTTCTCTATAAAATGAATTGATCTTGGAATCATTTCAGTTGAAGACTTGTTTGATTTCTGTGGTTCTAAAATTGGAGTAGAGTGATAGGTGCAAATACCTGCAGTCTTTATGCAGATGTTACCACCATAAAGTAGATTGTGAGTATTTAAGTTCTCTGCTTCCATTCCTACTCTTATTAAACATTTCTTTGGCAGAAATCTGCAATACTTCCTCCATACTGTCAAAATATTTTCCCACATCCTCCTTTGTACACTTTACTCTTCTTTTTCACATGGATGATTTCAGGGGGTGTACTGCCTTGCAAGCATATGTTTTGCTGCTAATTTCATTGTCTCCTAACTGTATGCTGAAAGGTTTTGTTGAGAGAACAAAACAGATCACACTTACGATTTTGGATGTATTAAAGATGCTTCTTAATAGCATATGTTAGCAAAAATTGCTCCAAATGATGACAAAAAGTAGTAAATATGAAAACAACATGAAAAGCCATCTTGGTCTACAAAGAGTGATGTGGTAACTACATAAATATTAAAAAGGACAGTTGGCAATATTAAAAATTAATATTATATTCATAATTAATTCATTATGTTTTCTGAAATCTCTACTGATACACCCCTGAATAGAAAGATTGATACTGTATATCCCATATTCCCCTGAATTGCTCTCTGAACTATTTTAGAAATCAAAAGCTACTTCAGATTGTCAAATATTTACTAAACAGAAGGCATCTTGTTTTCATAAATCTTATTGAAGCTACCTTAAGTAGTTTTATAGGGAAATCAAAAGCTGCTGCATTTATCATAAGTTCCTGCAGATAACTAATAATAAGTTGAAAACTTGTTCTATTTGTGAAGTACTATAGGACCAAGCCAGAAAACCAAAACATGTTACCAAGGCACAGATATAAGAATCCAGATCAGAAAAGCTTTTGCAAATGGAAATGTCAAAAAACAAAATTATTGCCCTTTTTTAAAAAGGAAATGCTGCTAAAGATAACTTTGAGATAATCACTATTTTCATTTCCTGGAAGGCTTTTTTTTTTTTTTTTTTTTTTTTTCTTTCAGCTTTTTGAGACATTTAGGATACTTTATGGTCTGTTAAAGGATAATAACAAATACGTGTTTTTGAGACAGTTTCTGATTGTGCTTAAGTAATGAAGAACCACTTTGCTACCATGCCTCAACATCATCTCAGCTAAGTGAGAAGGATGTTTAGAATGGAGTCAGTCTTCTGTATTACTCTTTGCAGTTGCATCATCATAATTTCCACACTCAGTCAATATTCCTTAATGGAAACAAAACCACTTTTTCCATCTGTTCACATTTTAGGGATGGTTTATGGCTAAGATTCAGATATAAATGCTGTTTACACAGGGACAGATAACTGCTTGCACATCTCAAGTGGTGGTGCATACATAATGCATGGGCCATGATTTTTTCCCAGCAGTAAGTGACAAAATATTCTGAAATTGCACAGGCTGGTTATTTATCAGTCTGATTCAACTCAGGAGTGGTAAAACCACAGACTTTTCTTGCCACAATGTACAAAATGTGCAAATTTCCAAAACATCTTTCAAGGGAAAGAGACAGAAAAACCTACATGCAGGAAAATGTTGTACCTGGAAGACTGTTCAAATTCCAATACAGAGATTTTCAAGGCTAAACTGAATCTTCTGCTCCCTCTCTACTGTAACCTAAAGGAATACTGTAGTTGTTTTCACACAGTAGCAAAGAACAACCATAAAGTGATAAAATCAGGACAAAATTCTTTTTAAAATGAAACAAACCTCACAGAAATGTGGCTACAGGAGCAAGTTTATGAATAAAGTATTAATAGGTGATTAATAAGTGTTTCAAAAACTTTTTGAGAAGGGATGTTCCTAATGCTAGCAAGTCATTCATTTTCATCTGGTTATGATCCAATAGCTATGTGTAAAACCTTTTACAACTAAGACTAAAATTGCTTTATTTATATGAAAACCACAATAGATGCTTATCAAAGTTGCTAGGTATTTTTCTTTAATCAATCATCCAGTAAATAAAAATTAAGCAGTATGAAGTGGATTCTATGCAAATCCAGTCTGCAATTCTCTTCATTTGCCATTTTCTTCAAAGAATCCCTCTAAACATGACTTTTGTCTCAAACTTTTGGGTTTTTTTGTTTTTAGTTTGAGCTGTTTTCAGGTAAGGAGAAAATTCTAGTCTTGGAGCTGTAACCAGGAATATCTATTTCCCCATTCTCTCCCCTTTGTCTTTTATAATGAAGAAGATTTCATTTGAAAGTCTGTGCTGATTGCAGCTATTGAAGCGGAGCACAGAAAGTGAAGCAATCATCTGATACACCAATTTCAGTCTATTAAGGGATTTAAAATCATAATCAACACTCTCCTAGTTCAGCAAGAGATCAGGGAGCAAATGGCAGTGAGATTTTTCTGCGCTTTCTAGGTGCTTCTCTGAATATGAAAATAGTTTTGTTGCAGGCTACCAGGAAATCCAACTGTAGAGTGGAGTCCTCTGTGGACTGGAGTCCCAAGGGGGAGTGGTTGAGCAGTGAACACTCCCCTCAGGGCCCAGACATTTATGATTCTTTCAAAAGTGAAAAGAAACCCACTAATCTCAAAGCAGCAGAAATGCAGAGAGCAGTGGCAAGATGAATTCTCCAAGGAGAGTCGGCATCCTTCCACCCAGACAGGGGGTAAATCCCTGAGGTAGAAGGTATCTATGATGTAGGCAGCCCATAATAAAAGTTCTTGGTAAAAACATAAACCAGTAAATTTAAAATAAGTTCATTCTATTTGCTCTTTTACTTTTTATTACATATATATATATTTATCATTCCAAACTCTGAAATGGTGTGTTGTGTTTTGATTTGTTTGGGAGAGTGGTGGGGTTTGGGGTTTTTTGGGGTTTCTGTTTTTGTCTGTGCAGATCAGGTTTTTGGCTAAAACTACTAAAGTTTGTTTTCTGTCCTTAAGCAGGACATTTTAGTGGACATTCTTTCAGAAGACATCAAAATTTTATTGTATCATAGAATTATAGACTGGTTTGAGTTGGAAGGGACCTTGAAGCTCATCTCATTCCAAGTCCCCTGCCATGGGCAGGGACACTTTTCCCTAGACCAGGCTGGTCAGGGCCACCTCCAGCCTGGCCTTGAACACTTTCAGGGATGGGGCATCCACAGCTTCTCTGGGAAATCTGTGCCAGGGCTTCACTGCCCCCAAAGGGGAGAATTTCTGTGTAGATTTCCTCTGAGATTTCAGAAAAAAAACATTATGCAAAAAGATATCATTTCCTATTATAGAACAAAGCAATTACTATTTAGTGTTATTGAAATTGAGAAGAAATCTAATAGATGGGTTAGCAAGAATTCTCTTTAATTAAATCTTAAGTTGCAGGCTTTTCTGGAGACCCCAGTGTCCTTACTGCTTCTTTTATGTTGAAGCATGAAAGTATGTACCCCACTGATTACTAAAACAGTTTCCCAGTGTAACAATGCTTCGCCATTAAGCCAGGAAGACTTTCAAATAGATTCCTTAGAGATACAAACCCCATATAATTTAGTAATTTTCTTAATGAGTTTAATGATTAAGGAGAATATATCTGTATAACTTGTAAATCAAACAGAAATAAATTGCAAATAGTTTAGTAGGCTAAGTCAGCACTCAAAATTACTTTCAGAGTTGAAAATCTTCAAGGCAGAATTCATTAATTTTTACTGCATGCTACAAAAGCAGAAGGAAAAATGCATTCATCAGCCTGTCCCAGAGGGAAAATACATCTTGAGACATTTAATTCCTGGGCATATCTGTCAGATTTGACTCTCTATGACATGAATCGTGATCATATTCAGTTCAGGAATAACAGTTACTATTCCTGAGGAATGTTTATGCCTTTCAGGAATACTATGTATGTACTCCCCAGATCTAGAAGTACCTGAAGACTCAGAGGTTTTTGTGTCTGTTAAACGATGGCATAAGCCATTCAGAAAACATTTCTTTGTCGTGAATTGAGCTTTAGGATATGTTTCTTCATTTATCAGACTGTTAGGCAGGCAGTTTAAGAACAACACTAGACCCCAAAAATGAATTGTTGCTTTATACCCAACTTTTTTATTTTCTCATCTTTATTGTCCCATTGTCAGATTGACTAAAATAAGTGTTTTCATTTCAGAAATTGTCCATTTTCAGTAGGCAAGAATTGGTAATATTTTCAAAAAATTTGTCAGTCATTCTTCTTATCAGTTGATATACCAATGATACTTTTGAGAAGTCTAAACTCTGTTTTGTTTTTTTTTTCCAAATAAACTGAGCATTTGGCTTGATTCAAAAATAGTTTTCTCAACTTAAAACCAGCTTTGAAATTACAAGAAGGCAGGAATTGCATATATATATATGTACATATATTATTATTTATAATCTTGTGAGACCTGATACAAATAATATTAATTTATTTTTTTTTTTCTTTTTAAATCCTAATTCTTGAGATAAAATGGCATTATGCAATTTGCCAATGAGATTTTCCATGGCAAGTTGTCATTAAAAAAAAAAAAGTGAAAGAATATATGCAGTTTTATAACCACTATAGACTACAGTTACATGTGAGGACAAAGACCACTTTTTATCCCATTTATTTTGTGTATATATCTGCATGTAAGAAAACTATTCAACCTTTTAATTCTGTCTCTATACTAATTTTGGCTTCCATCCAAATCTTTGCTGTAAAAGACTTTTGTGGTTGTAAAGGTTGGACTGTAAATAAATGTCTTAAACTAAATTACATGGATGGATTAGAGACTGAAAAATGAGAAGTGTAAAGGGAAAACTGTGTTCAAACATTTCAGGTTTTTATACAGACCTGAAATATCAGGACAAAGAGATGTACTTTCCACATTTAAAGATGAATAAAATGTCATGAGAAGTGAAGAGAATCCAGACAATTTACTGCACAGCATGAGTTCAGAACAAAGAGCAACTGAGTTATGCAGATATAACAACTATCTGAGATTACTCCTTTTTTCCTTGTAATTCTGTGTTTATAATTGCATTTAGTTAACCAGTCAAAGCTCATTGCAAAATGTGTTTTATGGTTTTCTCAAGACACAGACTTGAAAATCTGCAGCAACAAATAGAAGATACTTTGATTTCAAGTGCATGTAGTAAATATTTTGATCAGAAATGAAATGGAGAATCAGTCATTCCGAATGTATTTCACCTGATGCTGTTGTGATAACTCTGGTCTATTTCCTATTTAGACCTTTCAGGCTTTTCATAACTGCACACTCTCAAGCAAATTTATGGTGAACAGCTGATCTGATGTAAAGGTCTTGCTGACGTGGCTTGTAAAGGTAAATCTTATTAAGCAATGAGTGATGCAGTGCAGTATTGGGTATGAATAACTGATAAATGAGACACATGGTGCAGCTGCAAATTTTGCCTTCCAAGTGTGTATTGTATTCATCCACATTTATTGTATATTGCTTGTCTACTTAGAAAATGATAAAGTACATTTATGGAATATTTATGTGTATATAAACTTCTGCTGCCCTTTTGTAATACAAAATAGAAAAGTGCTCCAGGATAAGAGAGTATTCTTTAAGTATTTTCAAGGTCATTGAATGGCAGAGTGGTTATGAATAGAGCTCTCTTTCAGCCACATGCAAGAATAGCATGTCTTGATCTGTACTACATTTCACAGTATCTTTAAATTGATCTCTTTTTTATGACCTTTCATCTGTCTCTCCATTTCTTTCTTCATTGGTAAGAAATAAATTATATTATACAGGAGTAGGATGGGGATGAAGAAGAAAGTTATGAAGGAAAATTATCTTTGCATGTAAGAAGCAAAAGAACAGTTCTTGAAATCATCATTCATGTCAGTCTTGAGGTCTTTTTGTTTACAGAGTAGAAAATGTTAGGAAAGACACATTGGGAAAATGGCTTCTGTGGAGATAGCAGAAATCAGGAGCTGCTTTATTCTGATTTCAAGTGGTGGTGGTTAGGTTTCTGCCAGCTCCTGAATTGGGTAACAGAGCAAGTAGACTCACACTTTGTGTGCGCCACTGTTGAAAAGGGCATGGCTTTAGAAGAGTGAAAGGCTGCAGCAACTTAAGTGAAAAAAGTCATGCAGATTTTACATATTCTGTTAATTACAGTTAGGAATAGAATTAGAGGGAAATTGAAAATGATGGAATTTTAAATAACAGTCTTAATTGAGGGATAAATCTTGGTAACAGATATGAATTTACCTATGAAAAATTCTCTGCTTCTCTGAGCATAGTATTTAAAACATTCATTCCCTGTGCTCTCAGGTATTCCTTTGGCTTGCCATTAGGAATTTCTGAATTCTCAACATCTGCTTTGTTTCACTGTCAGAGTACTAATATATTTGCAGTAACGGGAAGTTCTGGTCCATCTGGTTAAGGAAGGCCACCTCTAATTTGTATATAATATCACAGTACAGTTTTGTCACAACATAAGAAAACTAGTGAATTACATTTTGTTACACAAAGCATCTTTAATATGTTGTAAAGCTTCATAGGAAAAAGAACATGTAGAAAGGAAGAAGGTGCAGTTGTTGCAGGTCTTTTTTTTTTTCTTTCTTTTTTTTTTTCTTTTTTTTTTTTTTTTTTTTTCTTCTTCTTCTTTATTTTCTTTAATAAAAAGAGAACATATTTGGCCCAATAATCAATGACTAGTTCAGGATAAGTTGCTAGTTTAGACCCAAGTTTCACCCTGATATATTAAAAGCAATCACTAACATCTTCAGATGACAAACGATGTGGATTTACTACACCATAAACTAGTGCACACATTCAACAGGATGTACTGCAGGTGCACCTCATGCTTAGAAGATACAACTTTTGTCTGCTGTGAATTCAGGGGAAGCCTACCTCTCCTTCTGCTCAGGATCTTTCAGAAACAAAGAATTCATGGGTAGAGTTTTGAATGTAACATGCCATTTTCAGCTCCAACTTTGCGTTGCAAATACCAAATGGGATGGAAGACACAACAGGAACTCCACTGTGGGGACAGCGAAAAAATGGGCAGGAAAAGCTGACATACAAGTAATTCTTTCTGCTCTGCAAGGGAGAGTAAGAGATTCTAGTTTCTGCCATGTATAAAAGTTACTGGGATAGGATCCAGTTTGATTTATACAATTGGCGAATGAGACAAATTTATATAGCTGCAGCAAGAATAGAAGAAAAGCAGGTATGCATTCATAACTAACTCCTGCTTCACTCCTCTAAGTATACTTCCTTCTTCAATAATCCAGTTTCCAAACTTGGATATAAAAGAGATAATACATAGTAGGAATGCCTACAAGCTAACAATGAATATGTTTTTGAAGTCTCCTAATAGATGATCTTGTTTATTTTCTGGGTTGTCTTCCAGTAACCATTCTTTTCAGCCTTGAAGAGTATTCAAAAAGAGAAAAAAAGCAATAGGATAAATGACAGTGTAAATTATCTTAATAATTTATTATTGATTGCCCTTCTGCGTTGATAATACAACAGTTACTATTTTACTACATTTTGTAGTATTTTGTGTTCGCTCAATAAAATATTACTTAGATGTCTTAATTCTGCTGTCTTTCTGGGTTCATATTGCCAATGTAAGTTCAGTGTATCCAATGGCCTCCAATTTTTTCTTACAAGATAATTTTAAAACTAGTGTCACAGAAATTAAATTTGATTCATGAAAATGTTTAACTTAATCAGGTTTTATATCTAGCAGTATAATTTGTACTACTAAAATTGCAGCAATTATAATGACATAAATATTTAACAATGAACCCTGCTGAGAACATTAGTCATATGTTAGAAAGCATTTTGAACAATACCTTCTTTTCACATCATAGGGGGAATATCTGGTAGAAGTCCAAGTCCCCATTGATTTCACTGTATTCATTTATTGTTTCATTTAAAACTTTTTAGTATAGTGCTTTTCAAGTGTCTGGCTGCTCCTCCAAGCAAAATTTTTGCATTAGGAATTGTACAATAGTTTTATAGCAGAGGGCGAAATGGAGTTCCAAGAAGCAAGACAGTATTCCCCTTTAATTTATAGAACCAGAAAATTTGGTTGGAAGGAATATCTGGTATTTATCTGGTCCAAACTCCTGCTTGAATCAAGACTACTGCCAGTCCTAGGTCAGCTCAGGAGTGGTTTGTCTAACTCAGTCTCAAGTCCAAGGGATGGAGATTGCTCACCATCTTTTCTTGGTATAACCTGTTTCAGTGCTTCATGTGTATCAATATTTCTAATACCTGATCTGAACATACCAAAAAAAAAAGTGCAGTCACTTTTTCTAAGGACTGTGCCAAAGTTCACCAGTCCACATGAGATCCAGAATTTGAATTGACTAAATTATTGCTTCTAAATGCTATGTTAGGAAACTTTATCCATCATTGGACACTGTTTTAATTTTTGTCCAATTAGTTGCAACACTATAAAACATTGACAGTGCTATGTATGCACACACAAACACACACAAAATTATAAAAATATTTCTTAAAAACTTGTTCTAAAACACTTATAAATTAATAAAATCAAGGGCTAATGAATACTGGGAGGAGATCTGATACTCTGAAAGTTAAGTCATTCAAAAAGTCTTTGTTTTTGAAATGTATTTGTGTTGTGTGATTTTGAAACTGAGTATATATTTCCATTTTTACCTATTGCATTCCGTAAAGGATTTTTTCATTTGGGATGCCTTAATTTAGTTTAATGAGATCTTCTTACGGAGAATATCAGTTGTTTGAAGGACTCTCTATCCTGAACTTTATATTTAGTGGTACTTCAGAAGTTTTTAATCATCCATTCTTTCTTTCTCCTCTCCTTTTCCTTCTCTCTTTTTCCTTTCCCATTCTTTGACTTCCCTTGCCTTTAATATCTACAAGTGCCTTTTATGGAAGTTCTCTGCATTTTTAAAGATTTGCTATTAAGCAGCTGGCTTGGTCATCAGAAAGGTAGTCAAGGAAATATAATTCAAAACTTGGAGAAAGGGATATTAAAGAAGCTGTGTTTGAAATATAAATTCTATTCTAATGGTGATGGGAAACAAAATCTATCAAAACTAGATCCTGGTTGCAAACGGTTGCTGATAGGATTCTAATCAGTACAAGTAGCGGGATTTGTTCATTAAATATTCTATTTTATTGTCAGATTTCTATAACAGAAAAATTTGAGGAAGATATCAAGATAATATGGTATATTTTATCATTTGGAGCACAAATATTTTTCTGTAAACCTAAAGCCTAAAAATAATACATGTTTGTTTGGGGGTTTTTTTGTTTTTTTTTTTTTAAACACTGCATAGGTGATTTATTTTATATGCAATTCCTGCAAGTGTGTTTCTGCTCTGAATAAAGCTGTGGAAGGTTTACTGATGCAATGATCTGTCTCAATAGATTGCTTTTGTTCCAGGAATGTTTTCTTTTATTCCCTGTGTGCTCTGCTTTTATTCTGATTAAATACAGGTTGAACTAAGGGCATTTTTAAAATAAATTAATTTCTAAAGAAAATCTATTCCTATCTGAAGTTTGCTAAATGAAGAAGCCCATCTTCTGGATTCATGCTGATTCAATATGTAACAAATTGTCAAATTTTCTCTTTTCTAGACACTTGAATTTACACTCCTGCTTGCTTTACTTTTATTAATTTATATTACTGTGCATTTTGTAACTATAATTTTTCCATAGATTATTTAATCTTTTCTGACTAGGTTTATTTCAGAAAAAATAGGTATCAAAGAAAATCCCTGAACTGGGATACTACTTTTGATTCAGTTTGTAAAGTGGTGTCCCTAAATCCAGCCCAATAAAATTAAAAATCAAATACATGGAAGAAAGCAACTTAACATGGTAATTTTGTTTCAATGTGTTATATATTAATATTAATAAAAATATTAAAGCCATTTCTGCCAAATGCATTTTAATGTCAGTGACTGAAAAGTGTTTTGTAAAGAAATTACTCATGTTAATGAACATTGGATTATATTAATTATACCTGATTTACTCCACTGTATATCTTTATTCATGGGTTATTATTTGTATTCACAGCTAAATAAACCATTAATAGTTTTATTTTTAAAAGTATGCAATAATTACACATTATAGTGCAAAGAATTATGGAAATTCTGGGAACAGAACCATTTTATTTGATTATTAAAATGGTTACATTTGCTTTTGATGTTTAGGGAATTACTTAAAGTTAGGTATTATCTCCAATTTACCAATGATTTCACTGACAGTATGATTTGCTATCATTATCTTTTTTTCATAGAATGCACAACTTGAAATATTTTCCTTATTAAAGTTCATTTATTTGTGTTAGCTGAATTCTGACATTTATAGCCAGATGCTTGAATGAGTATTTATGAAATTAATTGTTATTTGGGCAAGGCAGACAGATGGAACTGAGACAGCCTGGCTGTTTCTGCATATGAATTAACATTTTGTCTATTGTGTAGCAAAATCTCTTTTTTATTTTTTCCCCTGTATTTCTCCCCCGTGGCAATTTCTAACTTCATTCTGTCAATATTTCCGTGAGCTAGCTGTGAGTCTCAGCTAGAAAAAAAGAGGTTTTATACTCTTCCTCCTACTGTGCAAACACACAGAATAAATAAAACAGTTGTTGCTCATCCCAGGCAGACAGATTTTGGGCAAAGTTCCTCATATTCTGTAACATCTAAAAGAGTCTCAGACATTTGTACAGAATCTTATTACTTTTCCCTCTTAAGTTGCTCACTGCTGTCTTCCCATGACTTTTTCTCCTGCCCTTAAAAGAGCATGAATCATCATCACAAAGAGAAACATATTTAAGCTTCATAAGAATGCTATTCATTTTTTCCCCCTCTGAAAGAGATTCAGGTATTTCTCAGGGACTCAATTTTTCCTTGGGAGTAGTAAAATAACGAGTAATAGGTGCAGCAAAGTGCTGTTAAATCAAAGCCCTCCACTTATTAACATGCACAGCAGTCAGGTTGCATTCATCCTCCGTAGTAATATAGATTCATATTAAAGGGAGGGAAGCAGGAAAAAAAAAAAGCCAAACCATCCTCAAATTTGTATAATATTTCTTTGACAGAAATTTCACCTGCCACCACAATCTCATATATATATAGTAGTGAAGATGTTATTTCAGCAACAATAAGTCTAAGCTACTTTGTTTCAAAATAAATTTACATCCTTTTTCAGTTAGATCTGACATTTTCAAGGGATTGAATTTGGAAGTGGAAAAGCATTGTTCAATGCAGCAGATACCTCTCCAATGACAGCAATGTAACCATGTGGTATTGCTGCTAATTAACCTCATAAAAGATCCACTTTGGGATTAATGTAGAGGAACTGTACCGCTAGTTCCCCTAATCTTCTATTCCTTGGTGATGGTTTATGCAATACATCACAATTCTTAGAAGGTTTCTTCAGATTACTTCAGTGAAAAGACAGTTTAATATGCCAGACATTTTCCTCTCACTCTACTGTAATAAAGTAAC
>PYHW01010764.1:2369388-2424348 GCA_013186435.1 Turdus rufiventris | reverse complement strand
TTCTGTGGTTTTGTTGTTGTTGGGTTTGTTTTTGGTGTTTTGGTTTGGTTTGGTTTGGTTTTTCCCCAAATTTTTATGGTATAGCATAGCCTATGTAGGTGTCCTGTTACATTTCAGCTCATTTGTTATTTTTCAGCTGACCAAATTGTAGAAAACCTGCCTTTTCACTTGTTTAACTGTCTGTAGAAGTGCAGCCTCATTCTATTAATCACATAGATTTTTGCAGTTTTTCTTCAAAATATACTCATATCTCTGTTTGAAATACTATATTTTTCTGCAGAAACTGTATTAACCTGAACCTTTAGTTTCCAATTCAGAATTTTTTTTTGTCTTTCTGTGTTTCTGAAACCCTTTGGAATTCCCTAGTACATTCACATGGCATCTGTGCACAATACTGAGATTATGTAGGGAACTTCTGATTTATATTGATATTCTTTGGAATCCAGCTGCATTTTTTCTAACTCCTCCCATACCTCTCCAATTTAAACAGCCATTAAAATACAGTCCTACATAGCACTGCTTTTCCTAATATCACTAAGAAGTAGTTTCATATGCATATTACAATCAGAATTAGCTCCTTCTATTTCAGCAGTGCTATGCAAAAATATATTTTGTATTTTGTAAAAGAAGTTTAATATAGTGGCAATGTGAGTGGATTCACTCAGGGTCCAGCCAAGTGGTTGCAATAGAAAGTGCCCATCAGGATATGGGAAAATTCTCTTTACAGAAAATACCATTTTCACTGTATGATGAACAAACTGTTTTTACTCCAGCTTATGTAGGTTTTGTTTGTTTGTTTGTTTGTTTGTTTGTTTGTGTTTTTTTCATTATTTGTAATGGACTTACCATTCTGATCTTTCGTTAGTCTATCACTGCATCAAGTAAGAACTTTCAAGTGGATGAAAATATTCCTGAAAACCGGTTTTGTTGGATTTTGATCATTCTCAGAACTCTCACGTGGCAGTCCCAATGCTAACGCAGAAAAAGCAAGAAAGTTTATGAAAAGTTGAAGTCAGAATGGAAAAATTGTCAACCTCAGAGCTGCTAACAAATAAATTGTTGCAGCAGTGCCCACAAGGGAATTTAGTGTGTCCTTTATTTTCTGAGGGCTGGGGATTAAAAAAAAAGTAAGTCATAAGGAACATGACTGGTCCCTGAACTCTGTAAATTAGATGCTATTTTCTCTGAAACCTGTGTCAGTGAAGAGCAAGATGCTTCAGCAAAGAATCTAAATATAGGCTGCTGAGTTGTGTGCAGCTAAAAAGTTATACTTGCAGGTATTGTAAGTTTGTTTGGCATTAAATTTTCCCATACGGTTTATACCCACTGTTTGGGTCTGTGTTGCTGTATGGGTCGGATTTATCTCTCAAGAGATATTTTAGCCATGTTATTGTACCTCAGTGTCTCGTAAGAGTAGGACTGCATAGATTCTTACTAACTGTTATTGGTTGTCCTTTGAACAAGATAATTTTTTGTTTGACAATATATATTGTTTTATCCTTCTATTAGTAATTGTGTAATTTCTACTTGTATGAACAATTAAATGTATTATGCACTCAAAGTGTCAATTGCAAAGGTAAGATCTCCAGATTTATGAAATGCCAGAATTAAGTTTGCAACCTAATTCCTCCTTTGTTCCCTTTGTATAGATGTCTTAATTACCTGAACTATAAGAAATTGAGAATCCTTTTTTGTCTGGAACACCATCCTAAAAATTTGCATGTATCCTCTCACAGGTGTAGACATAGTGCTTCATACTTTCTCAATGATGTTTATATTCTTGCATACAACCTGGTTTGTGAAATGTTCCCATATTGCTACAATTACTGTATATATTCATTAAATAACTCATGTAGGATATAAACACAGCTAGACTCATGAAAAATTCAAGACCGGGTTTAATGGCAAGTTTCTTTGAATGAATATTGATCAAAATGTAATTGAAATGTCTGTATAAAATAAAGTTCTTACATAATTTATTTTTTAGCATTTTATTATAGAAGTGATTAGCCTGCTGTTCTCAACAGTATTTGAGCAACAAATAAATAGAAGCCAGAAAGTTTAAAATAATTGACCACAAAATTCTCTAAATCCACATTGTGGAAACATGATAAGGAAGAAAAAGCCTAAGTTACAAAAAGCATAAGTACTCAGAACTCAAAAATTAGATTATTTCAGTGTTCATAGCCTCTGTAAAGGCAACTCCACATTTTTGTGCATCATGTAGATACAGACTTTAAACAAATAATACAAAAGTTTGGGGGAATTGAAACAAATGTTTTGATCTTTACAGAAAGATAAGGAAGACCAGTGGCTAGAGAAAAAAGTACAGGGTAGTAGAGACCACATCATCTTAGAGCATCTTCAATGGACCATGGGTTATGAAGTGCAAATTACAGCTGCCAACAGACTGGGTTATTCTGAACCAACATTGTATGAATTCAGCATGCCACCAAAACCCAACATTATTACAGGTAAGTTAATTTCATCTTGTTTTCTCTCTATGAATTATTTCCAAATCAGAGTACACTGCATGTAGTTGAGCATAATGTAACTGAAGTCTTGGACTGGAAAAACTTGAGACCCCAGACTTTATTATCAGCAAAAATTTGATTCAGGGCCTTTAAATGGGACCCACGTTTCTCTTAGAAATAAAGTAATTTTTAAGTATAGAAGAAACATTGATTCTTCAACCCTGTTGATAGGACTTAACAAGAAATACAGTATTTAAGATACATCAGCTTTTCAAGTTGCCTTGTATTGTCTATTGTCTGGTTAAGCAGTTATTTGATAGAATTCTTGATTTCAGTCCCATCTGTACAAGTGCTTTGAGCTACACATGTAATAAAGGCATTTATTTTAGTGTCTGATGAGGTTAAGATTTCAAATAGTCATGTTTAGATACTGATTCACCCTGACCAAACAGTCTTCTATGAGGCTGATTTACAAAATTTGAAATTTATAGAAACTTTGTTCACATTTTTAAGTGTTTAAATAGAAAGGTTTGAAATTCCATTTAAGAAAAGCTGTATTTTAGTAAAAAGTGAGTGTATGAGTTTTAATACTTGCCAATATAAGGCTTTATTTTGATGCAGCAATGAAAAATCATATAGTTTAAATTAAAGTAAAATACATTATTTTCTGAAGTATTCAGAATAATTTTAATTTTTATAAAGAGAATTATATGAGGAAGAGATGTCAGACTTTTAATTAAAATTATGAGCTAATCTTAAATAATTATTTCCAAATTAGATCACTATCATCATTACCACTTGAAAAATAAGGTTCTAAATCTCTAACATAGTATTTTCTGACTCCAATTTTTCAAACTGTTAGTGTATTAGAATCAATAAAAACTTGCCAAATAAATACAATGGAAAATATATTTAAATGCAAACCATCTCAGTATTTATTTCAATCTGAACTAATATTGATACAGTGCCAATGAGTTGGAATGTGTCATGTACTAGCTTGCCATCAGAAAATTTTGAAATAACTGGCTATTTTTTTTTTTCCTTTTCTATTGTGAGTTTCCGAGTTTCCTTCAAATATATTTTCAGGAGAGTTATCTCAAGATCTCTGCAAGATTTTTGAATATTCCATAGCAGATTTTTTTTTTTAATATTGGAAGCATCCTTACCTTTTATTTATTGAAAAGAAAACACATTTGTAATTCATTCATAGACTCAGATCCAGTTCTAGTGCAAATATTTGTTTTATGCACTTGAAGTAAAGTTGATTTGCATCTTGATTGAAATTCAGGATCTCAATAGGTTCTGTGTGCTTGTTTTTAAACAGGCAGGGCCTTGTGATTGCCATCATTCAGAAATAAAATTCCCCATGATTGAAAAAGAAAAGAGAAAAATAGATGTAGGGAAACTCATTGCCCCAAGGAAATAAAAATATCTGTCAAGTAGAAAGATAAGTAAAAACTTAGGGAAGGGATAAGCCATTTTTCAATTTTTCATATTTGAAATAAAAATATTACTTCTTTTGCAATGTATTCTAACTTTAGCCTTTTATAATTATGTAAACTACTCTGTGTTGTTGCCACAGCTGCTGTAGCAGAGAAACTTAATTTTCCTCTGTAAATGATAACATAGGTGGTCTCTAGACATTCAAGGAAAAAGTAGCTTAGTTAATTTAATTTCTGAAGAAAGATAGAACATTTCCCTCTATAAACAGTTTTATAGGTGCTTAGGGGCTTTTTCCTTTCAGTGCTCTCCCATAACCTCTAAGTACTTGTTAGAAGTCTGTTACTATTTAACTTCAAGTCTTCTTTATATGAATCATTACTGCAATTATGACTGTGGAACTAATTAGTTTCCTTGACAACTGTTTTTTCAAAGCCTGAAAAAGAGTGTGAAATTCCCATCATAAGAACATTCTGTAGGCAATTTTTAAAAGTATGTCAAAAGAAATTTAGAATCGGTGGAACAGTAATGTTCATATTTATGAGTCAGCATGATTATCTTGTTTTGAAATGGTGTAATATAATCACAATATAATATTATATACATATATACATAATGCTGCAAAAATATGAATGTAATCCATTAAAATGTAATAGATTTTGTGCATAAAATGCTTGAGTTTGAGCAGAAATATTCTTTCTGTTGTCAGTTAACTCTGATGATGCAGTATTTGTTTGAGGGTTTGATATGAACAGCTAGGTGTCTACAGATTATTCTAAAAAGGAGATAGGCAATAAGAATGAGACTGGGTAGACTTTTGAATGAAATCTGCGTCATTTGTCCTGTGCTCTCTTAGTATCTACAGTAACCAAGATTTCCTTTCATGTTATTTAATGTATTTATTAGAAAAGCCTCTAAGACTCCTGAAAGTTTTCATCTGTATTTGCCCACATCTGTGGCACTTCAGCCGAATGGAGTGTTTATGTCTGGCTCTAAATTTAAACAGAAAAAAATTTGTAGACCCTGTGTATGCAATCTCATTAATTTTACTTATCCCAAGAGAATTTTGCCCTCCCCTGAGTATCTAACAATACCCTGGTGAAGTGTGGGCAAGCTAATGCAGTGAATCAGAGAGCTGGAGGGAGATGGAAGCAAGGATATGGTGGCTGTCCTTCAGTGGGTGCTTAGCAGGGAAATAGGAGCTGTCACAAGAAATGAAACTTTGCCTTTAAATTCTGCAGAAGGAGCTTGTTTGTGCTTTCAAAAGCCATTGGATATCAGGCAGAAGTAGTAATCCCTGAGGACAGGGACTGAAAGCTAAAACTGTACTTATGTGAATATACAACTCCTGTGGGCACTGAATCCACAGCCTCTGCTTCCTAGGGAAGTGTGCAAGTACCAGCTCCTGGCTGCAAGTCAAATTCCATGATAATACAGTATGATGATCTTCTTCTAATAGTCTGAGGTCTGTGAAGGAGCTTGAGGCTGCAAATTGCTCTCTGGCAGCAGGGAGGTGCATAAATGAGACAGACATTACTTTAAATTTTCATATGGTTGGCTCAGCAGCCTCCAAATGTGGATCTACTTCATTTCATAGTGTGTGTTCCTACTGTAACACAGCATCCCTTCACTGAGTCTCTAAAATTTGTGATTAGTTCCTCAAATTTGTAATCCTTTTAATGAAAGCTTCCTGTTTTTCTGAAGGGTTTATCAGTGGAAACTTGCACTGATTTTTGAGAAATTCCCAGCAAACTTTCTTAAAACATTTTGCTTTAAATAATTGTATATATAACTTTATTCATGTATGTCTACATATACATGCATATGGACGCATACATATATATATATATATATATATATATATATATATATATACACACACATATATATATATATATATACATATATTAGTGAATATTTTGTCTATATATTTATATATACACCATTTTTCTTCCTACTTTTTTGAGCTATTTTTTGTGGTCACAATTCCATATGTGTATTTCACATGTCACTTAGGCATATGAACGTGTATTTTAGACTCGTGCTTGGAGAGAGACACAGTTTTAAATGTATTAAAAAATCTCACAAGGAATTAGCAGAACTTGCAGGCAGGCACAACTCTAACCTCAGTGTGTTTGCCTCTGAGTGAAGTATTTATCACACTTTTAGTGCTGATTTGTAATGCTTCATATTATAAAATATAAAAAATCTGGCTTGCTAGTCCTGTGGGATTCTCAAAGGAACTGTGTGCTTTAGCTCTTTATACATGTTAGGAGAGCACGGACTAACCTCTGCAGCCACAAAAACCCCTGGGAAGAGCTGAAATCCATTAGCTCCCAGAGCTGACTCTACAGCCCATGGGCATGGGCCCTTTCACTCTTTCTCTACAGTGAGAAAGAAGACAGAAATCTTGTCTTTGTACAAAAGTATCTGAATCTGTTGTCATTCTGAACCATTACAGTTGCAACCGAAAAACACATGTAAAGGTTTATACTAAACCTCAAAAGAAGATAGAATGGATGGTGCTATAAAGATCCATTCTGCAGGTGTTAAATATATTTTCAGGAATTACCAGCAGATAGATGAAGGTGCCATTTTCCAAAGGCTCTTACCCAGTCACTGCTGTTACTTTGAAAGGGCAGTAGATATATTAAAAATGGTTGCAAGTTGTGTTTTATCACAGTTTTTTTTCTTCTTCACTAGAAGTTAATAACTTGGTGCAACAGTGGGAAAATGGAAAAAAACATTTGGGGATAACAAGAGTCTCTTAGATCCATTTTTCTTATTTTGTTATATTGGATGTTTGAGAGTGGTATTTTTATTGTTGTTTGTTTCCAATACTGCATGAACTCTGAGAGTAAAATTTTATTTCCATGCCTGAAAATGTTTTAATCCTTCGAACATCTCATTTTTTTCCCCTGTGCATGTCTATCACCACAATTTAAATCATATAGTGTGAGGCAAAAGAGGGACAATAATATATAGTATTTTCTCTCATCAACACCAATAGCAAAGACGATAATTACCATGTCAAACATGATTTTTATCAGTAGTTTTACAAAAATACAGTGGGATCTGCAGTGGTCTTGACATGAATGAAAAATAAGAGTATCTATTATCAATCCTTCAAGTATGTGTGTATATATTTGGGTTTGCATTTATGTGTATAGATTTTATGATGTATTACTAGAGTTTTTGAGCTATATGGAGAGTGTTTTGTTAGAATAGAAGCTAGGATAAACTTTTTCATCCAGAAACTCAAAATTACTAATTACAGCAAAACAGAAACAAATTTTCCTCTTTCTCAGAGTTCTCTTTCAGGGCAAATACTTTTCTTAAATTTTACTCTCAGTCTAGCCCTTTTAGGGCTAGAAATAAATGCTGTATGATCCTGTCTGTGTGGTTGGGGCAGGTCTTTGTTCCTGTCACCTCTTGTAATCAAAGAGCATATTCCCTTGCTGCACCCTATCTTTCACACCCCTTCCATCCCAGGGCGGTGTGGGGGGAAGTTTCCCCAGCTCTGAAGGGCAAACCCCCTTTCTCTGAAGGGCTGACTCACCCCTGACCATGCCTCCACTAAAAGAAGCCAAAAAACCACCTTCCTCACTCATGTTCTGCACCACAAAATTATGTCACATTCGTTGACTGACCATTCCTATGGGCAAACTTTCAAACTGAGCAGCTCTTGTGTCCTTTGAAACACTCTCCCTAGATTTTAAATAGTTTCATATCCAATTGAAATCAGATTTTATGTGATTACAACCAAGTCTCAAGGTCAGTGTATCGCATGAGAGCAGGCTTGCACAGCCAAGGCCTCTGCTGTCATTTCCATTAACCTTTCTTGCCTGGAGAGCACATTGCTGCCTCTTGTTAAACTTGGTGTCCAACAGGATCCCCAGGGCCTTTTCTGTAAAGCTGCTTTCCACCTGGGTGGCCCTTAGCTTTGAACTACTAGCCAGGATTGTTTTTCCCAGAGATTTGAGAGAGCAAAGGTTTGCACTTCCTCTTATTGAGCATCCTGATGCTCCTGTCAGCCCATTTCTCTGACCTACCAGGGTCCCTCTGGGTGGCAACACAACCCTCTGGTTCCTCAGCCACTCCTCTGAGGTGTGTGTCATCAGAAATTTGCAAACTCTGTGCCTCATCACCCAATAGTTGATGATGTTGAACAGGATTGAAACCCATATTGACCCCCACATTTGGCTCCTGGTACCTGTTCTCAGTTTTAGGAAAAGTTATGTTTGATAATTAAATTAAAGTTAGGGGAATTGTGCGGACTTTTAGTCTTGTTTTGTATTCTCTTTCCAGAGAGAAAGCTAGAAAGGCTGCCAGTAGGTACTTGAGCCAGGGCCAAATGTCATCACTTGTGGCTTACAAATTGCCTGTTTAAATCTCCATAAAAAGACTGTAGAATTTTTCAGGATTGGCCTGGTTTTAAGCCTAAGGTTTGTATCAACACTGACTTTCTGTATGTGTGTGTGTGTACATGTACAAACATCCATCAGTTTGTGTCTTCTGATAACTTGTGAATATAGCTGATATTTAATAATTAAATTTAAATAAATTTGTCAGAGAATGGAGACTTCAAAATTAAAACACTCCTGTAATTTCTTAATAAGAATAGAAGTAAAATTCTCTGTAGTGCAGTAGGTAAAATACTGTATTAAATCCTCACACGCTTCTAAAAATTAGAATGATTTGGAAAAGAGTTGTTGAAATTTTCTGACCCTTGATCCTACACCAACCTGGACAGCTGCAGTAAATTTAAACCACAAAAGAGAAAGAAAAAGCGCAGGAGAAGTTTGAAAGGTTTTCATAGGTAAAATTTGCATTCCACAGATCTGAAACTTTAAGTCGATAATTAGTATCTCTTTTGTACGACTTTGTGCATTATAGGATTTCTCAGTCTGTCTCTACAAATCTGACTAGTTAGGGTTTTAGATAAATCTAAAATGAAGAACAAAGTGCAGGAGTCAAAAAGGAAAGCCTGTGGGATGTCAGCCTCCTTGGAGTTCTGATCATATTCCCAAGGCAAGGAAGAGCTGCAGCATTATCCTTGTGAAGTTACCTGACTCATTTTCTCATAGGCTGAAGAATATTGTAATTCCAAAATAAGGATTCTAAAATGAAGGCTTTCGTCTGACTTTTTTTCTGATCACAATCCTGAGCTAAAAGTGTAAAGTAAATTCTTAAGCTGGTATTGCTGTGATGGAAGAATAATTTTGTTATTTTATCTTCTGAAGGGAATAGAGAGATGAAATATATCTTTGAGATCTCCTGCTTTGAGAAAAGAAGTTAGTAGGGCTCACAGCAACCACATTAATTAATATCTAAAACTTCAGAAAGATAACGGTCCCACAAAACCTATTTGGTTTTGTTTTGCAAACCAGTGCTAGAATATTTGAATAAGAGCCATTTCTCATCAAATCCTGGAGATAATCATTGTTGAAAGTCATAGGACATGTTCTTGCTCTAGGCTAAAACCAGCTGTTTGCTCCTTTCTCTGCAAAGGCTAAAGTTATTACATGAAAAGGAATAGAAATCCTTCACTAAAATTGATAGAAGTTACTTGATAAGAATCAGAGAGAGACACAAAAAGGCTTTCACCATCAAAGATGTTAACAGGAAAAAAAATACCCTATTTTTAAATATAATCTAATTCTTATGGTGCAGCTATCACAGACATTAACTACCACTGAATAGCAGCCATTCTGTATTCTCCGAATCTCTGCTTCAAAAGGAATTTAATTCTTTTTCTTTTACCGTATGAATTTTAGTTTGCTTATCTTTTTGAATGCTGTGAAGAAAAAAGAAAATCACTATATATGTTGAATGTTGAAGTGCAAGGCCACAGTATACAAGTATGGTACTCTAATCCTTATTATTCATTGAAGGTAATTGCTAGCATTATGATGCTCTCTAATTAAAATAACCCCAAGTGCCAATTAAAAGAGGAAATGCTTAGGTATATTATCTAAAAATATTTAAAAGCTGAATTATTGCAGTATATGTGAAAGTTTAGTGTGCTTAAGATTTGTGGGATTTTTCTTTTATGAGTATATGGACCAAACTATTTAAGTCTTAAGAAAAATAAGTGGTTGTGAATTTCGAACAGCTTAAACACCATACGTATCATTGACAACATCACAGTAGAGATATAGGAAAAGATGGAATAAAGTCCATAATTGTTTTTAGTTTATTTATATTGCCTCCTATTCTACTTGATAGGTATCGATATGATATGATAGCTATCATGCATGTGTTTGTGCAAGGACAGGGACATGTGTGTGATAAGAAAATAATGCATTTGCAAAATATTATGAATACAAGACTATATTTAACTTAATAGTTTCCATCTGTTTCCATTAAAATTTCTTAAATTAGTTTTAAAGTAAAAGTTTAACAAAGGTTCTTGCTTACACTGCATAAGGGTTTATGCATTTTAATTTCTTTTGAAGTCATTTTCAAAATATTAAACACTTATATTAGTCACTACCAATATAATTAGAGTCACTGTAGCAAGAAAAAAATCTAGTCAATACACCATATATTGCCAAAATTTGACTGTATTATTTGCCAAAAAAGTGAATCTTCAATATAAATATTTGTAGAAGAAAATATATTCGAACTTTGTAATTGTAACCAGACATACTGTGAAGATGTGAATGTCTAAGAAGCATCTTTGTTCCCACCCCAGTGCCAAAGCCAATATCTAATTACTCGGATGCATGTGCTAATTGCATGGGTCATTCATATTTTAATTGGACCTGTGTCCATATTATTGAAGCCAGTTTTCACAGTGACCACTGTGAACTCCTGAAATAATTCAGGAGCAAGATAAAGCCATTAGCAAGGAGAAACAGATAAGTTTGTCTCTTCTTGTGTATGATTGGAACCTTTTTTTTTGCATAGTTATTGACGTAGTTCTAGTTTCTCCTTTGAGCCTATGGGCTGGTGTTTCTCCTTGCTTTCAATAATCCTTGCTTTATAGTCAGGAGTCACTATTTCTGATAGGTGTTACCTGGTAGTTTTGTGAATTCCAAGGACCTTCAACATAAAAGTCAAAATTATATTAAGATTGGGCTTGGCTGAATGGTCTCAAGGGGAAGCAAGAAACATGCTTCAGGTTAAGCACTTAAATAAATTGTTTTAAAATTAGATCAAGCAGTTTGTAATTTGACTGCTGTGGAGGACCACATTACTGCTATGGAGATACACCTTTTCCATAGTTTTAGTACTGTATTATACACACTTGGCCAGGGTACTTCAATGGTTGCCATTTCATCTATGCTTTGATCATAATTTAATGTTTCTCTTACAGTAATGTCTTTCAAGTGACTGTCTTTAGCACAATGTAAATATTAATTTTTTTTCTCTTTTTTCTTTCCCACTGTCACTTTTTTTTTCCCTTTTGATACCTACTTTTCCATGTTGTCTCAACTTTTCCACTTTTTTTTTCTCTAAAATTTACTTTTTTTTTCACACTCTTGATTTTCTATAACAATTTTTTATACACAGACAGATGCTGTGAAGAGACTAGACGTGAAAATGGAGGCCAGACCCTGCAGCTGAATGCTGCTGTTTTCTCTCTCATTGTAGTCATAAGTTTCTTGTGCATGTTTTTGTACTGTTGATGATAAGGCAAGCTATATGTATTCTTCCTATCTCCCTTAATTTTTTTATTTGTGGGAAAATAAACACAGACCTTAAATAAATTTGTATAGCTCTTCCAAAGTTTCCATTTCTAATCAAGATCCTAAATAGTGTAATTATTTCAGTCTGTGTGTGCAAAATTCTTCACTGGTCTTTTTGGAAGCCTGGTGAGCTTTGTGACAAATTCAACAGATGATGCTTAACACTCAGTCTAACAGAACATGGAGAATCTGACTTACTGAATTTGCTCAATGTGATTTGATTCTGTTTTCTCAACTAGATTTTGATTATCAGAAATCCAGGCAGAGACCTTGCCATTGTCAGCCATATGGCTTTCCAGGTACCCCAGCAATTCATCTTTCAGGAGAGTATTTTCATTTTCTATTAATCCTTTGCAAAGACTTGTCCTTGCACTGGTTCCTGACACAATGTACTCAAAATTTTATTCTTAATAAAAACTGTTGAAGTCCAGGCTGGATGGAGCTCTGAGAAACCTGGTCTAGTGGAAGGTTGGATGATCTTTAAGGTTCTTCCCAACTTTGAATATAGACAAGTTTTGTACTTCTCATGGATTTTAAAAAGTATGTCTTCTCTAACTAATTATTTATTAATTATTTTAGTGGTAGTGTTTAATTTAAAATACTTTTTCTGTGCCTCTCCACTGTCAAGCCTCAGCACATAAAATAGGTCCCTGCCCACAAAAGTGACTTCTTGTAACTGCAAAGGTGCCACATTGCATTTCATGGCATCTGTTGGACTTGAAAGCTCCAGGGCTTCAATTTTGACCTGTAGTAAAAATGGAAAAAGCATTTTTCCTGTTTTTTACATATTAGAAGCGTGGCTTATGAGCTCTGCAGCAGTGTGTGCAAAACCTCAGGAAAAAATATTTTATTTGAGTCCATATAGATATTTTATTGCATATATTTGATTTTAAAATTTATGTAGTTGTCTAGGTTTATGGTTCATTTCTCTGTTGCATACCGAATAACCTGAGAAAGCAATGCACTTTAAAGCAAAGGCAGAATTAAATATTTATTTTAAGACAGTTCCCTTAAAATTGTTACTAAATATAGCAAACACCATAAATTAATTGTATATGTTGGGTTTTTTCCCTCCTTAAAGTTCATGCCTTTTGGGATCTAAAAAAATTATCTTACAAATTGGAAACCATTTGATCAAATTTAATTATCTGTATATCTTCACTGAGCTAAGGAATTTTCTTATTTCTAAGAAATATTAATTATAATAATTTTTGCCTGTTTTGAAATATTTTTGAAGTTTTTACTTTAAGACATCATTAACAAAACTATCCCTATCTTAACCAGCTAACAATCATTTTAGAAAATTAGACTGTGTCACAAGTAAAATGTCTTCAGAATGCATGTGTGAAAGTTGACAGACTAATTTATTGACAGAAATATTTTAAAAATAATTCACAGATTTAGTGCAATGAAGTAGCTGGAACTGAAAAGACTGCTGCCTAGAAAAACATTGGTTTCATTGTGATCTGCAGAAAAGCTCTCACTGTAAAGTGAAGCCACTATTCCATCCGTGGCTCTTGCCACTATGTTCTGTCACTTTAATTTAATGTCATGACATTGCTTTGAAATTGATTTCATTGATGAGTCCCTGACATAGAATGGTAAAGAAAGGCATTTTTCTCTTCTAATTTTGTAGGAGTTGAAACTTTGGGTTCCTATTTAGGGTCAGTCAGGTCAAAGCCCATTTTTCCATGCACAATCAATGTGAATATGTACATTAACTTTGTATTTTAGTTGCGTAGGTGTTCTTCCAATAGATACTATTTATTTTTTAAATGATTAAGTGCATATTGAATCAAGAGATGTGACTAATGAAGGCTAGATAATAATTGTAATGAAATTTTTCATTTTAACTATATTATAGATGATTTGGATTTACTAGCTACACATAAGTTATCAAAAACTTTCAGATCTGAGAACATATTTTTAATTGAGTGTAACTTGGACAAGTGCTGTTGCTAATGCTGAATTTCTTTTTTAGTGGAAGGATCACTTTGGGCAGGAAGTTTTGCAAAAGGTTTTTTTTTTTCTCTCTTACTATTTCAAAAATCCATATAGTGAAAACGTTTGTTGCTATCACTGTTGTCACTATTGCCTTCTGCGGCAACAAAACAGACGAAAAAAATGCAAGGATATCTCTACTTGCCATCGAAGCACCAATAATTGGCTAATATTTAGTGAGTAGATGCTGTAGTAGGTGCTAAGGGGGAAAGCAACCCACAGTACAAGCACACTACAATCCATTGCTGGGAGGTTTTTCTCAGGCTGCAGGAGCTCAGTGGTGCACAAACGCTGGGGTTCCCTTTTGGTCCAGGGAAGCAGCAAATTCTTTCTAGGGGCTGCTCATTGCAGTCACATCCCTTTTGCATTCTGATCCCACTGTAGGACAGGGACTTCATGCACATGAGAAAGCAGAATCTTCTCTTGTGGACACTTAGTTGCTGTTGTGTAAAGAAAACCAAATGGCAGATCCAATCAAAACTAACGAACACCTGCCACTGGATTAAAGATTCTTGAGTAATACATTGTCTTGTAAACTGAAAAATAATACAAGGTCTAAAGTTTGTACAGATGGTCTGATCCCAGTATTTCCTTATTTTGTAGCATTGCCCTAATTTTCTGTAATTTGAAACCTTACTGCTAGTAGAGCATTTAGTAAAAACTAATTGTTGTCTACCATATTTTCACTTTCCACAGACTTGTCAGTATTCTTAATTTTTTTAAAAATAGTAACAGGACACTACTGCAGGTATGCAGAAGAGCAGAAAAATTAAAATTCCCTTATCATTTTTCTACTCTGGTAAGACATTTGAAGAGCTCTTTACAAGCTATAAATTTATTATCTCAGCAAGTCATTCTAACATTGCAGATAAGTATATAAGAAGACAAGATAGGAATTAGGGCGCAGAGATTGATCGACTGTGAACTCTCCAAACATACTGTGAAGGAGATAATGAAAAGCCTTGAGAAATTTTAGAAGCTAAATATACATTATGAATGGCAAGTTGGCTTTTATCCTCAGTGTCACAATGCCAGTGGGATAAAGAGACAAATTTGGATCACTTATCTTCTTTTCCAACTGATAGTAGCTTTGGCTGGGAACTACATAAATTTGCTCGGCAAAGTGAGAGAAATTTTAGGTCTGCTCCAATTTAAATTATTCTGTGCTTTGCATTTTGAGGTTATCAAGTACTTTGAATGTGATCCTTTTCTTTTGGCCTTCCTCTTCCCATCAAATTCCAAAGAAAATGAACTAAGCCAATATTATGGGGATTATGTGACTGAAGAGCCAGGCAGTTCTGGGCAGTGACCCAAAACCTCTGTAATGAGAAAGAAAAAGTGGAAGAGAATAATGTCCTTGGGTTTTCATATATCTCTTCAGTTGATTAACTAATACAGATCTGTTTGTAGTTTTCTTTATGAGTGTTTCATAATTGTATCTTAAAAACAATGAGAGTAAGATTATTTTATAGTATTTTGTACAATCTGTGGGAATATTCAGAAGATTTTAAAATCTTGGCTTCTTACAGACAAGAACAAGGAGAAAATGAGCAGAGACATTTTCAAATTAAATTATAATTCATAGGTATAGACTGAACAGCTTAAAATTGTAATTTAAACTCTATTAAAATGATAAATATGTCTTCACAAATTGAATTCAATATACTTCTGACATTAGTATTTAAATGTTAGATAAGTAAATTTGTTCCTTTAAACGTTGTAATTGTAAAAGGGATTTTAGGTCTTATGACTGACAGTGTAAAATACGACCATTTTTTTAACATTGTCACATATTTTGAAATGATAATATTAAACTGTCTGTAAAACCGAAGTCCTAAAATATTCTATGCTGAGTTTATGCCTTAAATCCAAATTGGTGGCACAGAAACTTAAAAAGGGTAATGATTATTCTGTGATATAGCAGTATATCTCTAAGGAACAGTATTTTTTAAATGTTCTGATTTACGACCTTCAGAGTCTACTGCTGTCTTCTTTCCTAATCAGATTTTATTTGTCATCTTTCTTCTTTCCAGAGTTTTGACAAGTTCCTAACATTTACAAATTGTTCACAAATCAAAAGTATTTACATAATGCAACTTCAGATGTGGTCCTTTATTTACTGCTGTAGGGTTATTAGAATATATATTGCTGTCTCCAAATAGGAAAAATATTGTCCAGAAATAGACACACATATTGCATACATTGGGAATAAAAAATAATTTCTGTGTGGTTTTGTGAGATGTACAAAACATACTATTACCAAATAACAAAATAACATTTATTTTAATTTTTTGTGAAATTGTAAGTCCAAGCACTGATGCAAAATAAATGGTATGCATATGAACAATATTTATTTAAAATATTTAAATATTTAAAAGACATTAAACAGATATGGTGATTTAATTATATATGTAACCTTATGACCAATTCTCAGTCAGTTTTCAGGGTCTTTCCATCATGGGAACCTTCATAGGCACCACTCAAATGCATATGCAAATGTGAAGTTAACTAATTAAACCTGAAAAAACAGTTTTGGTTTTTTTTTTTAAAGAGATAATGAAGATTTGTATACAATTTGTGTTTGTGCTATTAGTTGCCAATTCTCTATCTGTTGTCCAGCGTGTTGAGGATTTCTGATTGTTTATTTTTTCAGGAATTTTAGGAGCAAAGGAAAATGAAAATATTACTTTTAGGATGCAACTTGAGTATTATCTAGAGAAATGTAGCTTCTGAGATCTATAGTAGCATCACTGAAATATTTCCTACATTTAGGGCTCATTTATGCTTATCACATTTACTTCATCCATTCATTTTCCTCAGGCATATAAGGAATGTTCAGTTTTCCATTGCTACATATTTATCAGCAATAATATGTAAATGCTGGACAATCACCTTTTCCCTTTAATGTCAATGACATCTTAATGTAAAGCTGATGGCATCAAATACCAAGTGTAGAGGGCAACCAACTTTTCCTGTTTAGAAGCCGTAGCTGTAGGTAAGCTGCACACTTAAAAGCTGTGCTTAGATATTTTACAACTAGAGCAAGAAACTGAGGCAGGAAAATCCATTTCTGTTCATTTGTTATAGGGTCTGAAGTCCCAAGAAGCCGTGGTAGTAATACTTGACACCCTACTACCAAGATGTTGTGTGATATTAACAGTTCCGTATATTTATCTCACATGTTTAATATTTTTATAGAGGCAATTTCCAGTCATATTTTATTTGCATAAAATTTTAATTTCAATGTATGTATTAAGTGTCCATAATAGAATCAAAGTAAATTTTTCTCAGTGTATGTCTCCAACAGATTTACAAATGAAAATACATACAATGTACTAAAACCTAATTCTATGAAAAATATTGGATACACTGCAACATCTGTAACTTTCTGTTGTCAAAAACAGTGTGAAAGGCAAGGGAAAAAAATCTGGATTTAAAGTGGCTAATTTTAATTTGTGAAACATTGCTTATTTTTCTCTTGTTCATAATTCACTACCATTTTGCTCCACTGGTTTTTCATGCATGCAGCACTTGTCATCTCTGCTTTTTCCCTGAAGAATGTGTGCATGGTGTAACTGTGATGCTCCTCAGCACCTTTCCAAACACAATGTCAAGAAATGTATGTAACTTTGTGTGTCTTTCATCTGTTGTTCAAAGTTCATTTTAGTTCATGCAACTTCTGTCTTCATTTTTTGTAATAAAGAAAACTGACTTAAAGCATTTCTATCTGTATTTTCTTTATTGCTGATAATGATCTTTTTTTCTTGTGCTATCTATATGATGTATTTTGTATCTGAAGACATTTTTAGCATTGTTTTTTTTTTTTCTACAGTGTTTTATCCAATGGTGAATCTTTCAAAAAAAAAAACAAATAAAAAAACAAACAAACCAAAAACCAAAACCCAAACCAAACAACCAAACAACCAAAAACGAAAGTAAAAAAAACCCAAACAAAACAACAAAAACTACCAAATAAAATCACTCCACCACAAACATCAAAGTCATTAAAATTTGAATTTGGTTCATATTAGGTGGCTGCCATGCTTCTTCACCCATGAAGGAAGCATTCACAATGTCTGTATAAATATGCAGCCTGAGCTTGATCCATTCTGATTTATCTGCCTGATTGAAGTTGTATCCCCAAAGGCAGATGTTTTAATACTGGGAAAAGTTGTACCCTACCAAGCAGGGCTCTGCTGGAAGTTACAGGTGCAGCAGTCAAACATTCTAAACTAAAAACATGCACCACACACTGGCAGGCCTTATAATATTAAACTGTTCTTTTTGTAGCTAATGCTATAAAATAGTTATATATTTAGAATATAATTCCAAGTATTACTTCTTAAAACTATTGTGTTTGAATTTACAACATCTTAAAGAAAATTCTGTCAAACCTGAAATGTTTTCTCAATTTAAATACAATCCCATGATAGTTTCACTCATTTTCAGATCTCCTGGATACAATACTTAGAGTTGTCATCCACTATAAAGATGCTAAAATTTCTCTTTCTCTATAGTACGTGCACAGCATGATTTTAAATTCTCCTAAATGAAGCAATTAAAATAATTCATCCTTTCATGTAATAGCAGTACTGAAACCACACATAAGTGTGTGTTCTCAACACTCACATCAATCTTAATTAATCTGCAGAGGTTCTTAGAAGCTCCTCCAAGAGACACGTTCAGTAAATCTGCTGTCAGTTTGAATGGAGGAAACTGGGACACACAAACTTACTTTCCCAAGTCTTGTGAAAACCAAAACCTGGGTGCAGTGCTGATGCTGTGAACCCACAGTGCAGCCTTTGCCTCTCAAGGCACAGAGGACTGGGCTCTCTATGCCTGCATTTTTCTGGGACTTCCCATGCAAGGAGACCATGCTAAAAAAAGAACCTTTATTATGATGACTGAGTAAATACAAGGGAAAAAACAGCTGTAGCTGTAACTGGCTAACTCTTTAACCATATTAGAAATGCTTCTGAAGTCTGCTTAAGGATAGCTTGATTATGCAAAGAATCTCTTTTTAAAAACTTCCCTTAAAAATACTAAATGACAAGTCCAGAGAGAATTTTCACAACACAACATGCTTTTTCTAGTAAAGAAAGGGTTTTTTTTCTATCCTTTCCCTTGTTATCCCTCAATGGCCATGGACAAGACACTGTTGCCAGAAACGCTCAAGCTGCTATTTACATTACATTTATTTTATTTAGGAATTGCATTTATGTCCATTAAGACACCTTCCTAGGAAAAGAATGTTGAAATGGGCCATTAGAGTAAATGAGAACTCAAGTCCTATTTACTCAGTATCCTGAGAGAGTCATAATACAAGACATTTTCCTGTAAAATTTAAAGGCAAAAATCCATTTCAGAAAACTTGTTGGCAGGAGGATCTGAGCCATAATGAAGAAAAACTCCCTCACTTAGATAAGCATCAGAAAATACAGCCTTTTAGACACACTTATTTCAGTAGCTCACATCCTTATAAGTGATAGTCCCGGTGGCACCACAGGCTCCCCTGGCTCACTCCAGCTCAGACTTCATCAGAGATGGGAGACACTGAAGATCTGTCACTTATGAGTAGAAGAAATTTGGAGAAAGCCAGTAGTACTGTCCCCTTATTTCTCAAAGTTTTGTGTCAAGTGTATCTGTCAGAACATATTACTCAGCTGTGCAGTGCAGAGCACACATCCATGTGTTTGTCCACTGCCCTTCAGCAGTATCTGTACTAGCAGAGAGTTACAGGAAAAACCACTGGGGAAGAAGAAGAATTACAATTAATGTCGATTATAACCTTGTTTGCATCTTGCTATATTAAGGAATGAGATAGAAAAGAATGTTCCTTTCTGCCACGTTCTCTTTTGCATCAAACAGTCCCCAGTAAATGCTGCATAGAATCCTAATGATTTCTTTTAAGCTGATGTTGCAAATGTAGTGATCTGTTTATTTCATTTGAAGGGAGACACGATGCTTCTGGGCACTTACCTGGCTCAAAAGACAAGTTTTATTGATATAAATTGCTAAAAGCACATAATGCAGCTTTGGATGTGGCAGCCAAAGTACTGGAGCTTCTTTGAGTAAGGGGGAGGGATCACTGGTTCTTCACTTCTTTTGGTCATATCCTGTCCTGCCACTGTTTTACTGTTAGCTGGTACAAAATTTTATAGAGCTGTTTAATTTTTTGGTACTGCATTATGATTGTTTTGATGCTCATCAATGGATACAAACTTTTAAGATCTATATTTTCTGTCTTTTTAGAGGTTTTTAATACATGTATGCATTTTGTAAGACTTTAAATCTAGGAAAAGTTCCACATTAGGTGTAAAATCAAAGACAACATTCAGAGGCAGTGAAGAAATAGCCATGCACAATTTTAAGGGTCAATACAAAAGTGTAGTTCAACTTGATAAACAAGAATGTTTTTTTTCCTGCCATGACCCAGTGCAGCATTTTAATTTCACCCTCTAGGTAGTTCATAATTTTCACATTTTTACTTTGGATTGAAATCATGATTTACTTTATCTTCTGACTGTCTTGAAAGAAAGGAGAAAACATGTATCATAACTCTGCACGATGCATATGTAGCAGCCAGGTGTTATCCTATAAGCCAGGAAAGGATTTTTTGGCATTGCTTTTTTTTTTATCTTAAAAACTAAAATTACTATAACAAAGAGATTTGGGTAATCATCTACCTTTCATCTTAACTTCAGTCCATGCCTGGTAAGAATGAGGGAAGGGAATAATGCACAAGAAGTTGCTAACTTGCTTTTTTCTCCCAACAAAACTTAATATCACTGAAGGTGTGAAAGGGGTGTCTGGACATCACCTTATCCAACCCCCCCCTCACACAGGGTACTTGTTATAAAACTTGCAATTACTATCTCATTGTAGCAGTAATTGAATATATACAATGTGGTTCTGTAAGCACACAGAGAAATTCCATCCCCTCAAAGGACATAGGTTCATGTAACATCAGCCTGAATATATTGATGTTGCATGTACTGCTCCTGTGCAGAAGCAAAAGTTTTATTCTGCCCTGTATTTTTCCCTGACACAGTTTGCCCAGGGAAGTTCTGGATACCCCAGCACTGAAGTGTTCAAGGCCAGGTTGGATGGGGAGTGGGGGACCCTGGTCCTGCTGGAGGTGTCCCTGCCCATGGCAGGGGAGCTGGAATGAAATGAGTTTTAAGATCTATTCCAACCCAAACCATTCTCTGATTCTGTACACAGCTACAGATGGAGATTCTCCCTTTTGACCTGCTGCCCTCAGAGTATCTGGTGCAGAACCCTTACAGGAATTTAGTCCAAACTTACATTTGAGAGTCCAGAAAATTTTTCTTTTCCCTTAGTTCTTTTCACTGGAAAATTCTTTTTTACTTGCCAAAGCTCTTCATTTCTCTTTCTCAAGAGATAATGATTCCTGCAAAAAGGTTCAATTATCTCATTAGAAATCATTAGAAACATAACTTATTCTGTAAGAAAGGACTTGAAAATTGCCAAAAACTTTCAATTACATTGTAGAAACTTCAGCCTTTTTTTAAAATTTGCTTTTTACATTTCTGGAAGATTTTAAATCTTATTTCCATAAGTATTCATTGATGAGCACTTATTTGAAGAAGTGGATGAAAAAAGTGTCTTTAAAATTGTCAGTTTCCTTCATCATCATGGCAATGTATTACATTATTTATGTCACATTCTGTATAAAAATATCCTTTTAAATTTAGCATATTTTGAACAAATTCCAATCAGAAATAATTCAGAACTATGGAACTTTTACTATTTTTTAAAAATAAGAAATATTTTTAAAGGCTCTCTATAGTTAGATAACTAAGTCAGGTATACAATAAAGAATTATTTTTTCAAAAAATTTCTAAGAACTGATTCTTTGGCATTAACATTGAACTTTTATGATTTAAAATTGTTGTTTTCCTCTAGGAAAAGAAAAAGGTATATAATGCATAAAAGCATTTTTATTTTAGAGCACAAAATAGAAATACTATTTTGAGTTTGTTTGATACATACTGGAAAATTGTAAAGACCCCAAATATTTAAAATAGCTTCTGTAATGTAACTGTAATAGCATTAACAATAAAAATAGCAATAATAATAGTTTAATTTAATTTAATGCAGCACTCTTTGATAACAGAGTTGCTTTTCAAACTTGGTGAGAATGCTGTTTGTAGTATGAAATTAATATTTCATCCAGTCACAGAATTAGAAGTTCTGGCAATGTCATAAACTATAAAGAAAAAAATTCACATTGTTTTGAAATTATACATATATTAGGATATGATTTTTGAAATAAGTGAGGAGAGGCCTTAATCTGCTTTAATAGTTATTTGGATTAGTTTTACAACTGACTTTTGTGGGAGAAGATAGGCAAGTACAAAATCAAAGCAATTTAAGAAAGAACAGAGTTAAGCCACAGATGAACTTCTAAAAAATAATTGTATATGCTGTCATTAAGATTAAAGCTAAACCATAACACAGATAGATTTGAACAAGGCAGTCCAGTTTCTATCTGTTTTCAGAGGAGGCACACAAGATCCTCAGGCAGGTGAGACGGCTGCTCACAGCCATGCTCCTCACCTCACCACTGGACTTGGCCACATTCCTGCCACTCTTTGGGGTGCAGGAAATAAAGGAGAGAATGATGGAAAAGTGCTGACAATTTTAAAAAATCAGACTTATGAAACAGAAACCTGCAGGAACAACAGGGTTTCGAGTAGGAAAAAAATTGACTTGGGACAGGTAGAGCAGTAGTAAGGATGGGGAATGCTGGATGCAAAGGAAACCAACCATGGAGAGATGGAGAAATATGCAGCAGTCAAGTGCTTGTGTGTCAGATGTCTCACCCATAGGAAGAGAATTTAAAATGGAAAACAAAGTGTCCCATGCAACTACGGCAAATATACAAAAGTGCAATATTGCAACTGTAAACATTTCCTTCACTTGCCAGTGAAGATACTGTGTAGACATTTCTGTCACTGAGTTACTCAGAATGGGAACCTTGCCATTTCACAATGTTCCAAGGACACTGAAAGGGCTGTTCATAGCAAGGAAAAATGCATGTCTTCATATTAAAAACTTCTAAACACTGCTTTAAGAAAAAAAAAAAAAAAGAGCCTAAAACTAACAGAACTAACAAACCAAAAACAAAACAAAAACAAAACAAAAAAAATCCCAAAAAACCAAAAAAAAACCAAATAAAAACAAACAAACAAAAAAAACCAAAACTGAATTGAATTTCTTTCAAAATTTGAATTAAATTATCCTAATTCTTCACATTCTAGTTGGTGGTTCAGAAGGTGCAGAGGTTCACTTTATTCGGTGTCTAAATATGAATATAGAATTTACTGGTATTATAACAATTGAAATATATGAGCTTTTTAATAAACTTGAAAGATGTATCTACTTACATCTTCCTGACAATTCATACTGTAAACAAAAATTACTGAAGGTTACAAAGGAATTCACCAAATATGTGGGTGGATATAGGGATAAAGTAAGTTTTGGAAGATGTACCAAAAAGTATAAAAAATATTTAAGTAGGAATTCTGTTGTTTACAAAAGGAAAAAAACCACAAATTTATTAAAAACATCAACTTCAAACATTGCTGATGGGGCAATGCATAAATGATATATCATTTCATTGCTGCACCATTACTTTTATAATTTATGTAGTGTTTTTTAAATCTTTCTTAACAAAGGAATATAACTTTGAAATAATACCTGTCTGTTTTTCTGCTTATCCATCCATGGAAATATATACATTGAATTCTAGCTTGCTGTAAAATAGCATTGTGAAGACCATTACTATAATAAAACCACTCATACAATAATCAATGGAGTCAATTGCCTAAGAAGTAAAATGTTCCCCTTCTTTTGAAAAAAGTTTGTACTTTTCCATTTGAAAGTTCTAAACAAAGACTAGACAAAGAATATATATTTATTGATTTATAATAACTTTCAGATTACATTTGAAGTGGTAAAGATATTATCATTAAAATTATTTAAGCAGAAATATGCTGTGTTTATTCTGAAAACAATCTGTAGTGTATAGAGGAGTTGGAAGAGAAAGAAGAGGAAGATGATACTAGTAACAGAATTTAAATGTTTCTATTATGTTACATTCTGTAATGGCTTGGTGTCTGTTACAACAGGACTCAAGTAATCTCCGGACAGAATGATCTTGGTCTTATTTTGGGAAGAGGCAGAGCAGCAGATGGAAATGTCCCAGGGAGTGGGGCTGACTCAGGCATTGCTCCAGGGCATGGAGGTGCCAGGGAAGCAGTGCTGGTGTGCGAGACCCCTGGGCAAACACCCCCAGCTCCACTCCCCTGGGGCTGACTCAGCACAGTCTCACACCAGGAAATTGCCACTGGCCAATTTCTGAGCTAGTTTGGCATCTTCTTGAGTTACCTGGGTGCATGAACCTTTTCTGGGATGGCTTTTTCCCCTAGTTAATGACCAGATAAAAATTCTCTCCTCTGCAAGCATCATCTGAGTTCACAGACTCCTGAGAATCACAAAGGGGTTTGTAACATTGCTGTTAGCCAAGGCAAAACATTAACTTTTTTTTCCTGAGATTTGTAACAAAATAAAATTAGCTAAATATCAGGTCTCATGATTCAAACACAGAAAATAAGATCAGGTGTGGAATATGTTTATTTTGAAGTGTATGACTGCATTTTCAAGACTAAACAAGATGAGGTCCTAACCCTATAATCATTTGGTGATACATGTATTTTTTCCTGTATTAAATTATTTAAGACTAAATGCATGCAACTGTTTCCAGATTAAATAGCTTGAATTGTTATTTTTCACTCTATTTTAATTCAGAAAATTACAATAATAAATACTTTAAATCATTCAGTAATTCTGCTTAGCACCACTGCTGATTAATTGTATTTTAAATGTAGAAAAGACAACTTATATCAATGTTCATGTTGAACATTGAAAATGTTTTACTTAGGCTGCTTATTGATACTCTTAAGCATGGAATGTTAAGATTTTATATTCTTTTCTATTAAATAATGTCATTTATTTTCTGTGAACTTACAGGAATGGAAAAATATTATACAAAAGAAATGGGTTTTTTATGTGATTTAAATCAGGTACTATATTTGCTTAATTGTCAGGACTGTTTATTTCCAGTAATTTCTGAATGGTTAATTCCTAAACATTCTTCACTCTCCTGACCAACAGCTTAGAAAATTATATTTTAGGATTAATGTTATTAATAAGTCTTGCTTTTCTTTCCTTGAAGACACTCTTTTTAATGGTCTGGGACTTGGTGCTGTCATTGGCCTGGGAGTGGCAGCCCTTTTGTTAATCCTGGTTGTGACTGATGTTAGCTGCTTCTTTGTACGACAATGTGGATTGCTCATGTGCATCACCAGGAGGATCTGTGGGAAAAAGAGTGGTTCAAGTGGAAAAAGTAAAGAACTGGAAGAAGGAAAAGCTGCTTACTTGTGAGTATTAATCATGTGTGTTGGAAATATCCTCAAAGTAAATGTTGTCTGTCCAACTTACATTATCTTTATCGCCATTTTGGGGTGTCACAAAGGGAATTAATAAAATTCTTCTACTACTTGGAAAAGTGTTGCTCTGAAGTGTGTATTATCTTTAAAAGAAAAGTTGAGACACAAAAAAGGAATACACTGTAGCTCAGTTTAGGATGACCCCTTTGTCCAGCTTGACACAAAGGAAATCAATTGTAATTCAGTACTAGTTACAGGCACAGATTTGGTTCATGAAAGCTAGATAAATGGATCATTCTAACTCCATTTTTCCAAATCCATCCTTGAGCTGCTAACACCCAAAACCTCAGCCTATGGTTGTGACAGTGCCAGTTAATCCAGGAGTGAAGGACATGGTATTATAGAAAACCTGTGAGAGAGTTTTTCTTCTTAGACATAGCACTTGATGGAAAATCTTGATTCTCGTCTGTAGACTTTAGGAATGAAAGGTCTTGTTGATTTTTTTGTTTTTTTAATAGAAGTACTGAGTTGGATGTGGGTGAAATGGTGGTGAATGATTGTTCTTCATAGCAACAGTCAATGATTGCTAAACATGAGTGGGAAATAAACAATACTGATTCTCACAAGTACTCTTCTGTAGTGGCTACTCCATCACACAAATGTGAATGAACTCATCATTGATGTGAAAATATGGTCTCTTAAATTATTAGAGTGGAGAGTGAGATCTCTGGTAAAACAGTTCAAGTACTGATAACATAAAATAATCACACTTTAGAGATGTGACGTTTCCTGAGTGTTCCATAGGTAAACTGGAAAGGTTACTTATGGTCCTTCATTTTAAACATTTCCCTTTTTTTTACTAGAAAAAAAGCATAATTTCCTATCCTGTTCGTCCGATAGGCAGCATACATGAGCACTGTAATATTTGTGAGAGTGCTGTCTGCATCTGGTTTAAATAATATTTACTGCTATGTGCCTCTCCCAACAGTTAGGCCTTACAGTTAATTGTTCTTGAGCTTCCTAGATCCCATCCATCCTCAGAGGGATGCAGAGCACAGTAGATCTTGCAGCCCCCATTTTTCATAGCTGAGCAGGTCTCCATTGCCTGTAGTGGAGGTGTAAATGTCTTTTTGGATTTTAATTCTGGCTATTTGGTTTCAGGCTGTGTCTTTCTTAGGTGATTTGACTACACATATTGGTTGGGTTCTTCTTAAAAGAGGTGCCATTTCAGAAACAGAGCAAAACCACTTGTGGGAGAACACAAGAGTATTTATATAAAATAATGCTCCTAAATAGAAGCAATGACATAAAATAGCTGTTTCCTACTTCTCCACGTCTGACAGTGAGAGAAAGACTAGCAGTGTTTTTTCCATTGTGTGAAGACAGCCTGCCCAGATGAACAGAATCCAGATGTGAAGCTTCTGGCACTGACTCAGCTGTCCTCTCCTATTGAGCACAGCATTTCAGTTTATGCTTTAGTTTCCCATTCAAGGAGTGGCCAACTACAAATTGGTGTATAGATCCTCCTGAATGGGAAGGTCTTAGGGAGATAAAGTTGGAACTGTCACTTGACAGCAGTTTATACCTTGTTATCAACATCTTATAACCAAATGCCATTCTATGCTGTTCTAAAACCATAATCACAATACTCACTGCTCCATCTCCCTTATAATTCATTGTCTAACTAGCACATTATTTATACATTTACTTACTTGTGAGAGACTAGCAGTTGTTCCTAAAATGAGGGAAATATGATGTAGAAACAGTTTTTTTTCTACCAGAAAAAGCAGAAGGGCTTAGATTTTTACCACACAAGGGCTCTTTGCATCAATGGCAGCTGGGGTTGTCACAATCTCATGAGATTAAAGCACATTTTTTGTGGTGCATATACTCACATAATGGCCCTTTAACGCTGCCAGAATAGTTCAAGTATAACTAGGCATCGAGTCCCATCATTATTATACTAGGTTAGGGAAGTTTACATCTATTCCCATGAAGAAGCTGTCACCTTATTATTAGTCATAAACAAAATGCTCTTTTGAGATGCTAATTCATAATGTTTACAGAGCTAGGGAAGTAACCATGGATACAGGATGCTTTGAAGACTTCAAGGAATTGGGAACATGCTGTTAAATGTGTCTTGGTGGTGTTAGTCACTGATAATTAGTTCTGCCTTTTCTTTGCCAACTTTTGAAAGAAGGTATCTTAGTAATTTGTTATGTGCAAAGTATGTAGTTAATGTGATGATAAGAGACTAAAACTCTTTTAATAATTTTTAGGAAAGATGGATCAAAAGAGCCGATAGTGGAAATGAGAACAGAGGATGAAAGAATTACCAACCATGAAGATGGGAGTCCAGTAAACGAGCCCAATGAGACAACTCCCCTCACAGAACCAGAGTAAGTAGCCTGATATTCCCTGGAGTTTCACACAAACCCATCTCGGCTGTGTGAACAGACTGGACTTCCCACACTTTGAGGGAGGTACACAGCACCACCAGAGTGGTCTGCTGTGGCAATGCAGTGTGTGAGTGTAGAGTTTGTTTGATTGGTTTGGTTCTGACAATAATCATTCTGAATCATGGCACTTCACTGACACCAGCTGAGCACAGCAGTACAAGGATTTTTGAATTTGATTGCATCTCATCTTTACCGCCTAGCCAACAATTATTAACTACTCTGTGGGAGCAATCTCCTAACTCTCATGAATGACCTTAAACTGAGTCTCACACGCATCCTGAAGATGGGGCACAGGAATACCGTGCTCCAGAAACCCAGCTCCTCACTGGAGTGGCCCCTGCCTGCTTTCATACACTTAACTGAGAACTTAGTTCAGTATTTAAGTCAACACAGTGTAATTGGATTAATTGTGCTGAAGGGCAGCCTCTGCTCCATATCTCATCCCCCATTCTGGTCCCTGCAACCTTCTCTCAGTACTGAAACCACAGCAATTTGCAGCCATGCTCACAGGCTCTGGCTGCCTTCTGAATAATGGGACCAGCCTTGTGACCAGGGATGAAATTAATGAAGAAACCTTTAAGTTTTCTTTGCTTTGAACCCAACACTTTCCATGTGTTGGGAAAATCTCCTACCTCATGGCATCTTCAAGGCATCAAGGCTATGAAGATTGTGTAATAAATATAGAAACTCACCTGCTGATAATTTGATGAAATCATAGTTGTTCTTTAAAAGGAGAGGGTGTTCTTACAAAACAGTCTTTTTCTTTTCTGAAAATGCAAAGAAGTTTCTTTTTTTGCCATTATATAAAACTGTAAAAGCCAGAACCTTTAATTTAAAAAAAGGTTTGCTATCGCTGCCATTTTTATTTACAGTAAATAGGGAGTTAAGTAGCTACACATTAAGCTGCATAGATCTTTGAAGAAGCCATGCACAAAGAGTTTGAACTTGAGTTAATAAAATAATTATGCAATCTGTTGAGTGACTACTGATATGTTTGCTCTTCATATTAGGATTTATAATCAGGGGCACAACAGAGAGCCCACAGTTATCTAAAGAGTCAGGGGAATGTAGTTGTAAACATTGCACAAGTCCAGCAAACCTTGGATATATTAGTGGGTAAAGCACCAGGTCCATGTTTGTTCATGATTCAAGACTATTTTAGCACTAGATCTTGCAAATCAGATGCATCTTGCAGGAAACATGATGCCAGGAAAGGTCCAGTTCACTTCTTTCTGCTTGTCACAATCATGAGATCAACTGACAGGAGTGAAGCGTGAGAAAGTTAAAATCAAAAATATTTTATTATCTGATGGGAAGGGGAAAGAATCCCACTGTCACAAGGGACAAAAAACCAAAACAAACACAAACAAAAAAACCAAAAAAAAAACTAACTCACAGGAACAACTGATAAGGATTTGATGGGCATTATGTCCTTGGAAAAATAGGACTGCTAAGAGATAACAATGATGGCAGTTTCCTTCTTAGTAGTTTCTTCCCTTATAACCAATGGCAAAAGGCTTCAGCAATCTAAGGCATGGCTGTACAGAAATCAGCTAAAGATTTGGGATAGGGTCACTTGGGAAACTATAGATGAAAAGAGAAGGTGCAATCAGAACACACTGGTACCAGGGGAATTTGGAAAGACCTTTGACCCAGACATAGGTCATACCCAGTGAAACAGAGAAGCAATAAAAAGTAGGAATTAAATACACAAAGGGAAGATGCAGTAGAGTAAAAGTCAGTGTCTCAGTAGGAATAACACAAAAATACATTGTCAACAACACCCTGAAAGGCTGATCAGGGTGAGGATAACCAGCAGCAATCTTGGAGGAGAAACTATAGCTTGCAGGAAAGAAAATTTCAAGGACATTTCAGGCAGGCTTTGAAACAGGGTGGGATTCATTGTGACTAATTCTGGTTGTCTTAAAGGTATACAAGATAAGCCTTGAGGTTAAATTAGATGAAATATTTTTAACAATTAATTGAATTATGTTGAATAATAGCAAATTGCTCTCAGAACTTCAAATGCAATTTAAGAAGTTGTGGGAACTAATTAGTAAAGAGATTACTTCCACTTGCAACAATATTCTTTATTATATTGCTCAGTATATTATTTGGCAAACTATTTTTTACCTTATCTCAGATGATCCTTGTCAAAGCCACATTTGGAATCCATGTATGACAGATTAGCTCAAAGCACTTTGCCTGCAAGTCAACAAGTTTTAATCATGCTGGCAGGAAATCAGTTTAAGCTGTGCCTTTCATATCACACTTTTGTAATATGATTAAAATACCACCTGCAGTGTGGTACAATAATTATATTCTGACAGCAATGTTTTTCTAGTACTGGTTGAGTGTTTCTTAGCATTGATGCAACTGGGTGAATTCCAGCATCAAAATGGCTAGGAATCATTTTTCTATAAAATAAGAAAGTAAATGTTTTAGTTGAAGTTTTGTATGGGTATCAGCAGTTTGATGATGTTAGCCCACATGCAGTGCTAGAGGAAGTCAATATTATTAATGATTGATAGCAACCAACATCTGATTAACGTGAAGGAACTTTCTCTGGGATGCTTATTGTATTATTTTAAAAAAATATTTTTATTATAAAATGAATAAACATTTTAAAGGATTAGACTGCCCAGCTGAAAAATATAAAATTCTTTCTAATAGATGTAGTGAAAGAAAAATAAGTGTGTATGAAAATTTGTATAATTAGAATACTTAAACTTGAATTATTTAACTGAAAGAGGAAAATTACTGAATCTATTAATAAAGATTAAATATATATTTAAACCAAATGGAAAAAAAAACCCAAAATAATAAAAATGTTGTCATAAGGAAAAAAAAACAATGCCTAATGATAACTGGATTCAAGAATGGTGCATGGACTTTGTGACGAGGAAAGTTTTGATGCGTAAATTTTTTTATTTGTGTGCAGCTTTTGTTGAGTAGTTCTCTGCTTGCATGCAAAGCAAGGCTCATTTTATCTCACTGTTTGTGTGAACATGGATTTCAATGATGTCTGGTATCCTTCAACAGGGTTCTAGCAAATCTTCCTATTTCAAATATTTTGCAACATGGCGTTAACAAACTGAAACAAATTTCTTTAAATTTCCACACAGTATACGCTGTCAATTCCCCAATTTTGACTTTGACTAAATATTTCCTTTTTTCCAGCACTAGCTTTTGAGAAATCACTCTGCTTTTCTGAAAACTACATTAAATTAGGTTTTGGGCTTTTTAGTTCTTGTTCTAGTGCTTTGCCTAATCAGATCTTTGACACACATGCCTGCTTACCAAAAATACGTCATGAGTCACTCTTCCTCTGCCCCAGTGTTTTACCTTCTGTTAAAAATAGATTTATGTTGATTCTGTTGTTTCCATTCTTTCAGGCATCTTGCTGAAATCTGTTTCCTTTGGGTGTGCCATGAGAAACAGACAATTAGTAGATACCTCCCTCTGTGCTCAGAGCCAGATATCTGATGATATATCCCATGTATTTTACTGTAGTAGAACAAGTTAATCTTTGATTTCTCTCAGATACATGTTGTGCTCATTGTTTAACCTCTGGATAAAGCATCTTTCTTAGTTCTTTTCAAACAACTTTAATTTCATATGACTGGGAATTCAGGTATTGTTTTGTTTTATTTGCTGTTATTAAATGCTGTCTTGTAATAAGACATTCCTAAGAGATTCCTCAGACAGGTTTTGAGCAGTGTATTGCTCTTTGGGACATCAAAGCAATCAAAGCAGAAATTTACTGAAACATTTAACAATTATTATGAATAAAAAAGGCATATGAATGCTATTCCCTAGTTAAAAACCAGAAAGCAAACCCAAACTGGAGTCACGATTAAGAGCTATTGTGCCCAGGAGACATTATTACAGGAACATCTCAGTAAACCATGCATCTTTTTGACAGCTATATTTTTCGACAGCTAATTACTGGCAGAAGGGAATCAATGATTTTCAAGACCTTTTTCAAAGAGATCACATTCAAGAGGGTGGGGACATTTTTTGCCAAACCTTAGTTTTCACTAAGTCTTAAAAGAGCTATAAGTCATGAATGAAGCTATATTGTGTGATCCATGAAAATTAAACAACAGAACTTTCTAAATAATGACTTCCATTATCTCCTTGAACTATAAAAAATTCTTTACCCATGTCTTGGCATAATCTCCAATAATAACTGTGTTATTTTGTATACAATTGAATTTACACTTAGAAAAGACAATAAAATAAGAGTTTAATTGAAATTTGAAAGTGACTGTAAGTGTTTCACATAATCCTGGGCATCACATACCTCCTTACTGTTTGGGGTCAAGTAATCTGTGGTTTTTGTTTTTGGGTTTTTTTTTCCCTTTGTTTTATTGAAGAACGGTATTTTGAGCAGCACCAATGTTCTTATCATGTGATTTTTATGGCTTTATAGAAATGGAAAGAGTTAATATGAATTGCTTTAAAAGCAAAGAACCTCAGCGTTCATAATAAAGCAACTATACATTACTTTTAAAAAAACTATTGTTGTACACTATGACCTATATAGACCATACATATGTTATAGACTTAAATTGCAGATTGTTTTATTTTTATGTTATCATGATTCCTTTTTTTTTTTTTTTTTTCTGATAGGAAGCTGCCACTAAAGGAGGAAAATGGCAAAGAAGCTTTAAATCCAGAAAACATAGAAATCAAAGTTGCTAATGACATCATCCAGTCAAAAGAAGATGATAGCAAAGCATAATAAGATAAACTACAGCTGTCTGGATAATGCATTTGGATTGAAGTAATCCTGTGACCAAAACTTTACAGCTGACCTTAATTTCTTGGGAAACTTAAGCTTGGAATAGTTAGTACATGTGTACATACAATGAAACAGTTCTGTCTACAGTTCTTTTTTATATTTTTTTTGTTGTTAATGGTTTTTGTATGTTGTTTTGCTGACACCAAGTCCCATGCTATAAATTTGAAAAATCTGCAGAATAAGAACTATAATTTATTATATGACAAAGTGTGTCTATTTAGAAGAAAAATTCTAAAGCACCCCTAACCACAAACAACACATCAGGCTAATCCAGATCTTTCAGTGCAAGATACATACATGACATGCCATATGCTGATGTATTTATTTCTATTTATAATAAAATGAAAATTTAGGTCACCTTTAAAAAAATTAAACAAACAACTAAAGCAGTCTCAGTATAACGTTTAAGACCTTAGCTCTGGCTGACACTCAGTAGTCATTCCAGCTGTGATTATCACTTGAAGCATTAAAAAACCTCACAAATTCTTCAATGCAGAGCCAGGTCCCACTGCAGTTTCTCCTGGTATTCACAATATGCAAATTCAAACAAAATCGGCTAAATATTTCACAACAGTCTTTGGCCTCATCCTAACTGCATGAGAGTGACTCTGAAAGGCTCTAGGATTTTCAATGCTTCAGGTTTTCTATATGAAAGTTTTGAAAGTTACATGTGAACTAAAATGCAGCCAAGGTGTAAAAAGAAATCAGTTTTTTAATCATAATCTTCACTTTAAATGAAAAATTACAATATTTGTCCCAACATATATTTACACACAGGGTATTTATTTTCATCTTAGTTTCCAATCATTTAGTTAAGGGATAAAACTGTGGTTTAGTGAAGTAAATACATTTTCTCCCCAAATCAATACATAAAATATTAAACTTGGCCTATTTGAAGCAGGACTTTTTCCTTTGTGATTTCATGTCCTTTGTCTTCACAAGTACAATATAAGAACAGATGGAAAAGAAGCTTTTTTTAACAGTTAGAAAAAGAATTAACTATAACTAATGTAATCTTATATTCAACCAATATTTTTCATGTCAAGATTTTTTAAGATATTCCGTTTTGTCATTCTTATCATATTCCCCACCAGGAAATTTGACCGATTTATTTAATCCAAAATTCATTCATACGAATGCATCACTGATTTAATTGTGTCATTAACTGGAGCAATATAGTTTATTTCCATTCCAGCACAGTGTATCCACACCTACCAAACTCTTCTTCTTGCTTTGAAAGAAGTGGGAAAACCATATAGAAAACTAGATTGGAAAATTCTACTTGTTGGGAGTAACTGGTGGAGTAACTTGTGAATTTTCCACATCTAAGTCATGCCTGAGGTTTAAGTGTACTTTTACTCATCAAACTGTGTTTTCTCCATGCTATATCTGAATTTTGATCATATTTGAAGTCTTTGTACTTTTTGACATTTGTGCAGTAAAACTGAAAGTGAGATATAAAAGGATCTCCTTAAATTTGAAGAAAATATCATAATCTCCTTGTTAACCCAAGTTTAAGTGCATTTGAAAGAGCTGAGGAGAATATATTTATATTTAATTCTTAGATCTTTCTTATTTCTCCAAAACAAGTTATTTTATGAGATTTTTTCCAACTTTTCCTCACTCTGGGAATTACCTAAAATGAACCAAGGACTTGAGGTTAGAGGCATACCACTGGTGTGGTTAGGAAAGGAGGACAAGTTCCCACAAAAACCAGTACCAAAGTAAAAAAAATGGATAAGAGGGGATGGGATGAAAGTCATGTAAGATAATAATTGAAAACTGCTGTAAAAAAGTTTCTTTAAATGCTGAGGCACTAATTCTGGGTGAAGGGAAGATGGAGACATTCCCTTATGAACTCTCAGTGTTGCTCCCACATACTGAGCAGGCAGTACTACTAAATAGCTGCTTGTCTATCAGATTTCGGATAATTTCTAATCAGATTTCCTGATTCTAAGCACACAGCAAGCAGGCCTGCTCCTAACCTATAACGAGGAGATCAGTTGTCTCATTTATCTAGATGGAAATATACTCTTTCCAGAAAGTATGCACTTGCAGCTGGGCTTTCTTCTTCCATCAAAAGGCAAAGAAGGGACCTGGACAGCTCCAGCAGCTGAGAATAATGTTGTTGGTGTGGTTTGAACATCCTCTCACACAATATTTTGACTAGGATGAGGATGAATATGGTAGACATAGTTTCCTCTCCTACCTGCTGTGACAGTTTTGGATGGTGCCATTCAATCTTCCCTAGGCAAATGAAGTTTCTTTCTGAAGCCAGCCTGATCATTTCCACAAGAAGGTGCCTATGCAATGTAGTAGAACTAACGGTGTCGAGGCTCAACTGCAGATGCATTTCAAATTATAGTACTTGTTTGCTGAACTTATACACACACACAAAAAAGAAAAAAAATCATTTCCTAACAATTCTATATTGGTGGGGTTTTTTTCTTCTTTCTTTTGTCTTTTGGATTTTTGTTTTTGTTTTTTTTTTTTTCTTTTCCTGAAATGGCCTCTAATTACAATGTGAAGGGATTAGAAGATTTAAGAGGTCTTGTCAGCACATTTATTACTAATACACCTGTGCTACTCTTTACAAGCAAAATATATTGCAGTATTATTTCAATATTGGAAGCAAAAGCATTTCCCACTATACTGGATTACAAATCAAAAGCTGTTTCCAAGACTATTTAATTTCTTCTTGCTGTTATGTCTCTTGGCAGTTGGGCTGTGTGAGGGCTGAGAATAAAGCAGCTCTAAATTTCTGATGGACTGTCCAAGCACACCTCTTTGGTCTGTGGATTAATAGGTTATCTCTTGTGCTTTAACTCTGTGCTGTGCAGGAGAAAACCAAACTCTCACTATGGAAGAGTGCTGAAAAAAACTGATATTTCAAAATAGTTCCAAATATTTCCAAATGAGGGACAGCGCGTAGTAATTTGTAAGATATATGTAGAACTGGAATAACAACATTTGTTTATTTTCTTTTCCTATTCTAGATTTAAAAAAACAAAACAAACAAAAACAGGTATCTGTATAAATGTCACTTTTACTGTCTAAAAGTAATTTTAAGTGTTAGTATGAAATGTCAGAAGAGTTGACAAAATATAACTATTTGTAAAAGTAATCTGAACTGTTACACTAACATACTCCAGGGACCAAGGTGGGAGGGAGCCATTGAAATTAGCACTGGACAAAATGTGGCAGTGACAATCTCTTTTCAACAACAAAAAAAAACCAAGCAAACAAAAAAAAGGAGTAAAATTGCTTAAAGCTCCTTGCTATTGTTGTTGTTTTTTTTTTTTTTAGTAGATCTGAGTTCTGATTTACAACAATAATAACGAAGTTTTAATTAATATTTTGCAATTTAGTAATCAAATGTACCCTGGAGAGATTTTTTTCTGTTTTTTTTTGTTCATTTGCCGTTTTTGACTTCTAAGATTTTTTTTGTGGTTGCAGAAATATTTACTATTCTGGTGATGCTAATGCCTAATGTGACAAAGATTAATTTATTCCGGCCTCAGTCTTGCAAGAAATTTTGTGTGGTTAAACTCACCCCTTATATGGCACTGCACTGACATTAATGGGGTGGATGTGAGCAGGAAGATGGATTTACCTTCACAAGAGAACTTGCAGGATTGGAGCTGCTTTCTATCTCTTCATAGATATCCACAACGTAGTTACACCGTGGCCATCATCTCCAAAGGCTGTTTGACATCAGTCCCTGGTGCAGTAAATTCCAACTGCTGTCTTCAGCCTCTACATCAATGTTCATCCCCAAAAAAGTGGCTTTCTTTTTATGATGGTAATTAGTTTGATTATTTATTTAAGTGCCAATCATCAAACTGTAGTATAATCATCATGCCATTTTTTCTGTTTCCTAGACCAGATAATGGAAATGTATTTGTGCCTTTTGATAGCATGCCACTCTGCTTTATTAAAGAAAAATCTTCAATAATTTGTCTACAAAGCCTGTTAAAATAATTGAAAGCTTTACTGTCACATACTTTTCTGCTCAAATATTCATCTAAATTAAACTGAAGGTATTATTTTCGAGTCACATAAATATTCAAAATTCAAAATTTGCAAAAATCTGTTGAGATCATGATTCCAATGAGAGTCATGGTGGGTTTCTTACTGCTGAAAAGTTTCAAATAGATGGAAAATGTGGTGGATGTATAGGGGTGTTTTGACCAATTTCTCAAGTTGAAGAGTCAGATAGAAAGTCTCCTTAGTTCTATTTAAGTGCTTAGACCTAAAACATTAAAATCTTTCCTCAAATCTGAAAGATGATATGGAGCATCTTCCCACCATTTACCTCTGGAGTGAAACTGGAGAGGATGTTAATTTTGCAGTCGTTTGCAGCCTCACCATGGCTGTGTGAGCTGATGTGGGAAATAGCATCTTTGCAGAATATTTGTGTCTGTTGGATGATATTCACTCCTGATTAAGGACCTCCAAAAAGACTATTTAATGAGAAAGCTCAAGACTTTGATCTGTGGAGGGGTGCTAAGAGCTCTGCACAGAGTCACAGAGGAGTCCAGACCTCAATCCAGTCCTCCAGGCATTAAGACCAAACTGATTCCAGCAGGGCCTGGGTTTCATTCATCCATCTCAGCTAGGCTCTGCATTTTCTCAGCTGATCAGGTTCCTTGTGTGAATCAGATTTCCAGGTGTAAGTGGAACTCAAATGTCCTGCCAGGCTCCTACTGACATTTTGCACAGAGGAGGTTTTTCTATCAGGAGTTTTCACTGATTAGGAAATGGTGATAGAATATCTGATGACAGTTTTATCCCATACATTACTATATGTCCAGAAATAAAACACCTCTTTAAATGACTCACTATGATTGTGATACTTCTTTGGCTGAAGATGAAAACTTTCTAGGTAAATAGTGCTCCTTATTAAATCTCTTTGGTTAGCTTCAGATAATATTTCTGATAGTTGAAAAGCTACCATGCTTAAATAAATCTTTTTAAAAAACTCTTCACCCCTTTTTCAGATTTTTTCGTATGAATTCCTGAAGTACCCTGTCCACTTGACAGCAGTTCTGTAAGTTTTAAGTGATGTTCAGTATTTCCACTGCACATGTAAATGTGTTCTTATATCAATTTACTTGGACCTGAGCCAAAATATGCCTTACAAATTTGGCTTTGGATCAGGTTCTGAGAATTCTCAGTTTATCAGTCTATCTTTTCTCTTAAAAGGCATTGAGAGCCTCATAATGTTTGACTTTCAAACTTGAATATTGGCCATTTTTAGCCCAGAGAAATGAAATAAGTATTTATTGCCAAATTTGTATTGGCAGCTTTTAAGTCACGGGTGAGATGGGGAGCGGGCGAGGTGAGCAGGTGCAGTGCCGACAGAGCTCAGGAAAGCAACTGCCAGGGAGAACAGGTGAAAGGAGTGAGCCAGGAGAGGGCTGGGAGCATCTCTGCCGAGCACTGACAAGGGAAACGGGGAGCAAATGAAGCAAGGGAGGCTGCTGAAGGGCACTGCCAAAAGGCAGGGTAATGAGAGCTCTGAAAACCAGAGGAGAGGGGACATTAACCCAGCCACATCCTTTAACTCTCCCAGGTAATTAGGCTATGGTTTTTCGGATGTAAAACGTAGGAAGGCAAGACAAACCCTCAGAGTCTCAGTGAGAGATCAGTGACAAATATATAAAGGAGTCAGATTCCCCCAGAAGATAATTTTATTGCTCATGGTGTAGAGTTCTCACTAAGAATTTTGAACTACTTTAGACAAGGTTTTAAAAGGAGAGAAAAAAAAAAAAAAGCTTTCCTGCTACAATGAGCACTCGGTACGTATTTGTATGCTGTGTACAGTATGAGCTAAAGCATACCATATATTGTTTTTGTTATTCCACACGTTGTCAACAGCCCACTTGCGATATCTGCCACCTGAATTATATATTGATAAGTTAGCTACCACTGGAGCTAGTTTGTTTATTGTTTCAGAATCTTATGTCCCTATGAAATGCTGTGTGTATATATATATATCTCTATACTGTAAAAAGAAGTAATATCGCAGATGCTGGTTTTGTATTTATGAAAGACATTGAAAGTATGGCTTAAAGTATATCAATTATTTGTCACTCTTCACCATTTGTATATTAATAGTAAAGATACTTTTACTTTAATGAAGTGTTGTAGTTACATTTATTTTTGCTAATTGTCTTTGTCAAGATGTCTGATTCGTTAGGAGCCTCATTTCCAAAAATAAACATACCCCTTATTTTACCCCTGTTATAGAAGTACTGAATAATACCCACACAGACCTGCAATTTATTATTCTCTTTTCTGTCAAAATATATCTATTGTTAGCATCTTGAGTCTCCAGCTGAGCTCAAGGCCCATTATGATCACCCTCAATAGATAATGTGCTAATAGATAATGTTTTTTCCCAAACAATGCAAGTGTGACAGAGGTATTTAGTTTATTCCAGATAAAAAGATTTTATCGACAGAAGCCATCTTATTTTGCCAAACCTAGAACCTTCCAAAAATCTTGTAACTGTGTTAGCACCACCAGAGGCTGGTGAAAACAGGTCAGGCATAGTTGCAATGAAATGGGCTTTTACTGCAGTGCTGGGTTTTATTCCACTAAGATGGAAAATGGGCAAAGCAAAGCACAGCCCAGAGAATATAGCTCAGCCACTTCCCTGAAACGGCAGAGGGATGTTTGTGACATGCATTTTAGCACCAGTAAAATTCAGTAAACCCAAGAGAAACTTCCTAGTTTGCATATTCATGCCTAAGAATCCATTTTCTGAGTGTAACCTAAGCTCTAAAAAACCACACGAGCCTAAGAATAGAGGGGTAGTACATAGGTGAAATACATTATTGCACCCAACAAAGTCTTCACAGCTGCATCTTCTTCCTTCCACAGATCCTTGAGCTCTGCCACTGCAGATGTCTTAGACATGTGCTTCCCTAAGTTCAGTGGCAGCATTAGCAATTAACAAAAATATCTGTTTCTATTAAATAAATGAACATGAGGAATCTGCTTCAGTGTCCTCTCAACATCAGCTTGTCACTGAAAGGTTTTCATATAATCATGTTGCTTGATCAGATAAAACCCCAAACATCCTCAAATTTGGTCAGGTCTCTTGAGAGCCAATCAGTTCAGTGCACTGGCCACAAGACAGGTTGCCCCTTTAATTTACAGGTGAGTATTAATACAATTACTGCAAATTGCTGCTAACAAAAAGGTAATGTATGACATGTTCAGAAACCGATTCAGCTTTTTAAAATTAACCTCGTCAAAATATATCATGCTTTCATGTTTCAGACATTCTATTAAAAATATATACATGAAAAATTATAGTCAGGTACCTTGATAATGACAATTTGTTTATCTGTGTCATTCCTATATTAGACACAGCTAGCACTGCATGAAGAGAACCCAAAAAAAATGAAAAACAGTGTCACACTTTGATTCTTGGCAAAAGATGACTAACTCTCTCATTTGAGTCCTAGCAGATCCTGAAAAACAAGCTGTATTTCTTAGCTCATTGCCATGTGGAAAATGCTTATTTTTGGGGATATGGTTAAAACTTATTTGTTGATTTATTCAACACTTTATAGAAAAACCCAAAGCTCTAAACTGAGCATAGTGTCAGACTTTAATTTCCTTTAAAAAAATCTTTTAGTAGCAAAAAAAATAAAAATGTCTTTGAACAAAGCACTGAAACCCATTCACACTCGGTGCCAGTATAAAGCAATGTCAGTGGTGTTGCTGAGAAAGCAGAATGAATCACATCTGGCAGGAGAGTGATCAGGTCAGGCAGAAATTTGTAGAATTCTGTCAGATGATCTAATGATAAAGAGAACAAAATGTTTTGAATTGACAAAAAACCCTTTTTCTACTAAGCAAAAGCCATCTTTTAGGACTAAATTGGAGAGTGAGAAATTATATCTTATTATTTTAAAATTTAAAAAGGGCTTTCATTGTCATGGACTACAACATGATGAATTAATTTTGCTTTGACACATTTTTATCATAGATCATGGAAATAGCACTTCATCATTAACTTGCATCTGAAGCCCGAAATAATCTTTAATCACAAGAAATAGAAAGTGGCTATGCATTGCTATACATTTTCCAAAATCATCAGAAATAAACATCAGGATTTTTAAAAATATTTGTTTTCAAATTGATTTATGAGTTACAGATATCTTTAAGAAAAAATTAATTTGGAGAAAGTAGTGACACTTGCACATAGTGTACTGCAAATTTAATTGACAAGGCACTTGCACTGAAATTCAAACTACTGTGTGGTAAGTGGCACAGAATAAAAGTGGTGAAGTATTTAAGAGGTTTCCTATGCAAAACTTGTAATTATAGGCAAGTTTGGTAGTAAGGCCATTCTGTAATGGGATGTAAGTGTCAATTGTTGCATTGAAGTAATGGTTGTTCCCTTCTTGGAATTCATGACATGCCCATCTGCAGCATTTTCTTCTATCCTTCTTTCTGTAAAGTATATACTCAGTAGAATGTGCAATCTTTTGAAAAATTAAAGGCATTTACTCTGCAAAATATGATTTTTTTCTTTGTATAAAGGAAAACAGACAAAACCCACTTGTATAATCTAGTGATATAACAGTCAGATACTATCATGACTGCCATGCACATGGTCACTTGTGTTCTTCAAGTCACCATGAACTCCAAAGCTGAAACATCCTATTGCTAGCTGAAGGATCCATGGTCTTGTCATACGCTTCTGTGTCAGTATCTTTTGTGTTATGCTGAAGGATGGGGACCTAAACATGCACTAAAAAGTGTTTGACTGCTTTCTGAGAGTTTGATTCCAGCATTAGACTGGGAATTCTGAAGATACCACTCTCTATTTGCTGGATATGGGAATGAGAAGGAATCAGTAATGCAGAGGCATAAAAGCCACTCCATCCATTACTGATGGATTTGCTGTTAACTCCATTAACTAAAAATATCCACAAAACCCATGAAGCAACCAGAAGCCAGTATTATATTTCTCTGATGTTGTTGAAATATCAGTGTTGTGGTGCCTTGATGTCTGGCAGCTCCTTGGCACTGGGGTGTTGGGGGACCCATGTGGGATCTGGGAGGCTTTGGCAGCCAGGGTCTCCCTTACCATCCTTATCCCAGGAGCAAGGCAGCCAGGACAAGGGGGAGGAGCAGGTGAGGCAGACTCAGCCCCAGAGATATCCTAGGACTGATGCAGAGCCAAAATCCAGCCAGGATCTCCCTGGTGTGTGAGTGCAGATGAGGTGGGGACAGGGTTGCTGGCCCTGGGAGGTTGATATGAGTTTTGGGTTGTGGATAAGGCAGGGGGAGCTCCAGGCTCAGTCAGGGTTCCCAGAGCCTGGAGGGTTAGAGAAAAACCTCACTAAGAATTTAATATATTCTCAGATGGGGTTAAATGTTGACAAGGAAAAAAACAAAAAAGGGGTTTTGGAGGTAGGAATTAGGTAAGTGCCCATTGCCAACATGTTAAAGCAATAAGACATTGATCAGGTTACATACGATTCTCAGCTGAGAAAAATGCAGTGCTACAAGTAGACTGATCATATTCTTTGTAGATTGGTTTTATTTTTCTGTGAGATTCTTGGGAGATGAGGTCCTCCTAGTTTGTAATTTGTCTTAGGTGGGAGAGCAGTGAGAAAGGCTGTAGCGCCGAATTAGGGGTCAGAGGGTCTGATTCCCATTTTTGCTGAGAATTTCTTGGATTGAGCAAATCAACTGACAGGAAAGTGTAATGTTTCTTTTCCTCTCTTTGGCTATTTTGTGCTAAAGATTCATGGAGCCATTTATCCTACTGATTTCAGTGAGACCACTCGGTAAATATAAGAACAAGCATAAACTGTTTGCCAGATTTACATCTCAGGTTAAAAGGAGGTTTTGCTGTGTTTTGTGAGAAATCCTTCTCCTGCTGCTTCATGGAGTGAGAGCGTGTTTGTGTTTGAACATATTGGAGCATTCAGCTTTTGCAATACATGTGTTACTGAGCACACATTTAACAGCTGACTTGGTACCACTATCTGAGCACGAGAGCAATAGTCAAATCCTGAGAAGAGAAAATGCTCTCTATAAGATATTTAAGTAGCAAGCTATAAAAATCAGAGCTATTATCAATAATATTGATGTTGTTAACTTCACCCCAAAGAGTTATGAGTTCTTTATCAAATTATGAGAAACTGAATGTCCGTGCTTAGCTTCCCAAACCTCTGCTGGATCAACAAGTTATGCTGCCTGTTGAGACATATTCCTCTGAAGTGCTGGGAATAACTTCTATGTGAAAGGGCAGCCATGAATTCTTGTTCAGAGAATAGAGAAAATATCTCTCTATACCAAATTTCCCTGGAAGTGCTTGAGTAGCTTAACAGACTACAGAAGAAGCATGAACTTATCCTAGCTAACCTATTTTAAAATTCTTTGCTATCTTTTACAGCAGAATTACCATTTTCTAGGAGCTTTTTTCTTTACTAAGCCCTTTGAGGGCAGCACTACAAGTCTCAAGGGGTTAAACAAATGCAAGTGTGGTGTGACTTTTGCAGCTGGCTGGTGCATGCAACTTTACTCTTTGCCACAGGTAAGTATGTGTGTTCAGGTGTTGTTACACCTTCAGCATTCTGACCTGCATAACATCACCGATTCCTACAGTACTGAGCACAAAACCCAAACTTTTTTTTCCGCTAACAATACATTGCCTTCTTCTCAGGATCTATTTCATTTTTTTTTTCTGAAAACTGCATAGCACCTAGGCGTGCTGCAAAGCCCTTCTGAGGTGTAATTTTTGCTTAGTCCAGATAAATTCTATTCCCTGCATCTTTTCTTTTCATGGATTTTTTTTTTTTAGTAGCCTTAAGGATGGATTAAGTTCAATTTGCGTAATTGATAATTTATTCTACTATGTAATTTTTTTCTCTGTCAAGCTTGAATAAAAAAAAATAAAAATGCAAACATGAGAAGTATACTGTGTTTTCCTTGTTCAGTTCTCTGGGCACAGATCTTTTCCCTGGACCACTTATGGATTTATTGACTAATGAGCCTATGACATGACCTCCTGTTCTTCCTATACCTGTGGTCATGATTCCATTGCTTCAACTTCAAAAATGTGTCAGGCAGACAGGTCATGTTTGAATTTTTGTGGTTTACTTCATTCATTTAGTTGAGCAAGCAGGCAGATGACAACAACATGCTGGATAATCAAGTATATCCCTCTCTAGAAGATTTTGGGGTTTTTTTATCAACTATTTCCTCATCCAGAAGTGTCCTCTTGGGCAGATTGACTAGAAATGGACTGGGTGGATTGGCAGGCTTTGTAGAGTTTTAGTTAATTTGAATATTTGAACAAACTTACCTGTTGGAAGAGGGTTGATTTCTTTTTAAATTGATTTCCATTTATTTGGCTCTTACTAGACATATTTACAGAATGAGCACACAATACATGTGTCTCAAAAAACTCCTAAAATAAAAAAATCAGGACTCTATCATGAATGGCTAATTTGGGAACCTTTGAATATTTGTATACTTCCTTTTGTTAAATCTCATTCATATCATTTCAAATGAGTTGAGACCAGACTGGGATTTTATAGAAGCAAATCGAACTGTCTTCCAGTAGCCAAAAAAAGATTGTATTTTTGTCCATTGTGTTTAGTAATAATAGATACTCCAAAAATTAGTTCCTACTCATGTTAAAATTGTTTCCTGTCCTGTTTTTTCCTTATAGCTCAATTGATCACTGTTTATTTGCCTTTTACAATAGTCTGTTAAGACGAGGTTGTCAATCTCTTCTCTGGGTGCTAGCATAACCATAAATGTGTTCAAATCAAGAAATTTCCCATGACAACTGCAGTCTCTTCTCTTTAGTCCCTTTGAGCCCCTGTACACAAGCTGCCATCACACCGTGCTGCATTTCAACCTGCAAGGAATAATGCTTGACTGGAAAAGAAATTTCAGCCTGTAAAGATATACCATGCATCTGGTTTTCATCAGTTACTTCTGTTAGGCTCAAAGTATTATAGCAGTATAATTTAAGGTTTTATTAGATCTGAGTTGGGATGGATGCAGATGACTTACAGCCTCTACTCAGAGCTTCTCTTCCTGATTTTCATGCTCCACTACATTGTTAGTCTGTCCTAGTATAAAGAGGTAGCGTTTTCAAAGCAAAGGTTTACAGCATTTTAGATGCAGGCAGGTTGATATGGATTGTTTTCTTTGCTTTTTTCTTAGTGGTTTAATTTCTTGAGTGAGATAAATATGTACCTGTATCTGAATTAAGATTGATTCATCACTTGCTACAAAATATATCAGAAATAAACATCATAATTGCTTCCTTTTCATCACAATATTGTACCAGCTTGACTGCTTTTGCCAGAAAACCTCCTCAGACTATCCAGAATTGCCAAAACATCTGAGATAATACACATTAAAATACAGTATTATAAAGATGAACCATCTGTGCTAAGGTTTTCAGTGTTGCATGGGAATCAAAATAGGAATATGACAAATCCCAGATAGGTTGTTATAAGACCTAACATGATATAAGTAAATTAAGTCAGTCCCTGGTATGGTTAAATGGCCATCACTAATTTTTACCACCTACAATTAAACTCAAAATTAGAAAGACTATATCAGACATGCTGTGGAGTCCATGGAGAGTAAAAGGAAGTAAATTGACTCCACTGGTAATTTAATCAAAGCTTTGCTTTTGTGGTGGAACCCAGCTCAGTCTAGAAGTAAGCTTTTTGTTATGCTTTACAGAAATGGACAATCTTCCCTATTAATACTGATTTACCATGCAGGTTTTCTCTTACATCTCCCATTTAACTTCAGTGGACCTATGTGTGTACAGGTATAACCCATTCCCAAGCACTGCCTGAGCTTCCTCTTACACTGAGAACAACAAAGCTGGTGCAGGAAATGGAGAGCTGGTACCCCACAGCTGGTGCTTTGTATTCATCCATGACTTATAAACAGGTCTGTCTTTCAGGGCAGCTCTTGCCTGAGACTTCTGTGTACACATACTTTGAGCTAGGTCTGCTCTATTTGCTAAGCTAAAATTAATTTACTAATATGCAAGAGTTAGAATGCTAATTTAAAGCCATGTAGTTTATTTATATTTTTTAACATTCACTAGAAGGATTTTTACCTTTTGTTAAAGATAATTAACATCCTCCACTTGTGCAGAAGCATGGGATGGGGGGAGGGAAGGAAAGCTGAATAGAAGAAGAAGAAAAGTTTTTACTGCCTAGCTTGTTATTATCTTAATGACATTCCTGATGGCTTAAATAGCAATTCATTGTATACAAAATGTTAGCAAGATACAAAATAATTTATATGCCATGAGTACTGTGTTTATCTAGGAAAATAAAGAAGGAAAAACGTGTAGCAGGAAGGCAGAAGTAAAAGCTGGATAGTCAGCTGCTGGAAAGAGAGAGACCCATAAGAAGGAAGTTCATTTTAGTTCTCCCTTCTTCCACTTAGAAAATAACCTCTTCTTCTGTGATCCAAATTAGTGCTTGTTGACTTAGTGTGAGATTTAATATGTTAACAGAGAGGATGATAAGATACCCCAGCTACTAGGTTGATCTTTATTTGTATGGATAAGGGAACTCTAGGTTTAGTTGGGAGCAGGATTGTCTGTATCCAGCTCTCTCCGAGCTACAAGTTAATCAACAGAAACTCCTTCTCTTCTCACTCGTTTCTTCAGCACAGCTGCTGCAGGAGCTCTGCAGAGTGCCAGGGTAAGTTCCTTGCCTTTGTTCACATTGCAGGGAAGGTTGTTAATGGCTCCACACATCCTGTAAGTAGGAAAGATCCAGCCTCTGGAATGACTGCTCAGAACAGCACAAGCTGAAAGTAAAGCTGAAACAACTGAAGTTGTCTCCCAATGTGTTGGGCATTTCTGATAATTGCTCCTCTTCACACTGAGTACATTTAAGGCAGCAACTCAGTAAAACCAGTGTTCCAGGAGCTTGTTCTCAGTCTGTCTGGTGGCAAAGCTTTCCTTCATCCTGATTTTTGGTGTCGGCACTTGAAAAGACACGTAAATGTGCAGGGTAAAGAGATCTAGTTTGTGCCCTAAGCACAAAGCTGCTGGTGTGTGCTGACATAGTCCTACCAAAGCCAAACTAGATCCAGCAAACTACCTCAAAAGGTTTGCATTTTGCAAGTCTTAATAGAGGCCTTCTGCTCCTTTCATCCCCAATTTCATATGCAACTTAATCCTTCAGGTTTTTGATGGTGGAAAACATAATTGGAGTTTTCAATGCTGTTATGTATGAAAAACTAGGTATAATGGTAATGAAGAATAATATTTCTTAAACTGGCCTTGTATCCAGTTATTCTATATTTAAGAAGGATTAAGAGATAGAAGATGCAGGTGAGAAAGCATCACCAAATCACATTTTGACTCTGTCATCTCCAAGTACAAGTAGGCAACAACAAAGCTCTGAATAAGGAACTTACAGCTTTCAAGGCATTTATTTTAATCTCTTCTCTTTTTTTTTCCCCCCTCTCTTTGCTAGATAGACACAGTTTGTTTTCCTAATGTTTTTTTCCTGGCCTGTCACATCATATCTAATGGGACTGCAGCTTTGGACTGTCAGCTTTTCTGATGTCTATGTACAGAACTTAAAACAATTGTACATGCAGTTTATTTGAGCTTTTGGGCTATAGTTCAAGAAAATGAACTGAGATTTTTGAAGTTGCAAGTTGTTATTACAAAGAAAGACTGCATGGTATACTGGAGAGGGAGTACCAAGAATTTATTGTTAACCTAACAAAAATGGTAAGACCCAATCACAATATGGCAACTGTTACTAGTCTAGGCATATGAACACAATCCCAATTAGTAAAGAAAGTCCTCATTAATAATAATGCCATTAAAAATTTTAAATATTATAAGTTATTTTTGTATCATGCTTTCCCCCCTAATACCTCCCTGGATCTAATAGCCCCGTGTTTGAAATGAAGAATGCTCTATCTGATTTTATGAGGAGCTGTTTACTCTTGCTGTTCTGCAATTTAATTGACTGACCCTTGTCTCCCATTTAATAAAATATTTTTGTAACAGGCTGCTGCCAGTTTAGGAAGTTTCAGAACAAAATAGTAATCCTAGATATGAAGATATTTTGAAAGGTGATTGAATCAGCAGTGTGACCCTGAGATTTTCAAACGTATTTTTCAAGATGCAGTGGTTGATATTAGTCTCTGAACCTGCATGCAAATCGAACACTGCTTGATAGTTCAGAATAATCAACTACATTTACTACATCTAGATGTGTATTCTCTGCTGAAACAAGGTTGATTGCTGCACCAGCATCAGGGTTGAAAAATTCCCACATTGTGTGACAGTATCCAGTTCAGCTCAGCACTTACTAAGTTATTGTCTATTTAAGGGAGAGTTTAGGGAGTTGGAAGCTCCATAAATTGGAAGCTTCATAAATTCACGGTAGCTCTTTTTAGTACTAATCAAGTAGTGCTAAAATAATGAATGATTACTGTTAGAGTTATAATTAGTCTTTTTTTTTTTTTTTAATCATGGATTGTTTTGTTTTGCTTGTGTACTCTTATTTAAGATTGATAGTTTTTGTGTGTGGCTGTTAATGTACAAACACTAAACACTTTTTTATTATTATGCTGCTTCATGATCAATGCTCTTGCTAAGATACCATATGTCATCTGCATATGAAATACAGACTCTCTTACTAATATCTTCTGATGTCTTAAAAATGCAATTTTTAAAAGATTTTGGATTGGACTCTCTTGTGCTACTTTGGGCTAAGATACAGCTAATTTTCTTGAATACAACTTGAATTCTGAAATATCAAGCTATTTTCTCTTTAGGTAGAGGGATCCATAAAGAGAAATCAGTGTCTGAGCACATATGGAGATGGATGGGATTTTTTAACAAAATGGTTTTGATCTAACAGAAATGAATCCTCCAGAAAACATAGATTGATATTACAGTAATTTCACGACTATAAGGCGCACCCTTTTGCCTAAAATTTTCCCTCAAACCCGGAAGTGCACCTTATAGTCCGGTGTGCCTTATCTGAGCTACAAAGTTGCGAAAGTTGCTGACTCTCAGGGGGTGTGCCTTATAGTCTGGTGCGCCTTATGGTCGTGAAATTACTGTAATTCATAATGCATGTTAACAGGATTGTATTCTCAATTAGATTTCTAGGTTTCATAATTATGCTATGAATTCTTTAAAAAAAATATTTTGAATTTGTCTTATGCTTACTGTTTTACTTGTGTAACTCAATATCTTCCTTTCCTTGGTTTGAAACTTTTTGTTGAATTCTGCCTTATCTGGTATTATTTGATCCTCCTGTGTACTTGTTCCAGCAGGCAATCCATGCTGCCTCTATAACCTGATTTTGGGTCTATTTTTTTTCCCCTCAGCTGAGTAGTAGTTCATCAGGAAGAAAGACTTGAGAAGCTCTGATTGCATATATAAACACAAGCATGTCCTCTCTGTGCACAATTATATGCTTCTTCTGTTTTCTCTCACTTAAAACTCCTGATCAGTAGTCACATCACAGAGGTGACACAGCAATATTTTGGCACAGTCTAAGTGTTTACTAGATACTAATGAACTTCTGTAAATTTTAATCTGCAGTATGAGGAAGATTTAAGGAAAATGTGTGTTTATACAGCAGTTTAATGGCAAAGTTTTCCTCTCTGGGTTTGGTTTAAGATAATTCCAGGTATTTAATGTACAGTCTGAAATTCAGTGCAAATGCTGTCTGCAGTCTTGATTTTCTATTCCCTTTTCCTAATGGTATATTCAAATGTCATTGAAGTAAAAGAATGCAGAAAGGAGCTTTTGCATTACTTGCTTTACAGCTTTTTTAACAGGATAATTTGGTGTTCCAGAAAAGAAAATACTAGAATGAAAAGTATGTTATAAGGAAAATGCACATATGTAAGTAACTCTAAGCCAAGTGTCTCCAGATATGTATCTTAAAGTCCTCCATCAGTTTGTTAAATATATAAATTCATGTTTTAAGTTCAAGGGTTTCCAGAGACACTTTCAGTTTCAGTGCACTTATAAATTCACCATAAACATACAAATATCAGCACTCTACTCTTAGAACTTAGGGGCTAATTTCTAATGAATTATTTATTTGATGAATGTTTTATCTTTTTCCTTCTGACTTTATCAAGGGTAGAATATAAAAGAATATCTATTCATTCATATATATTCATATATATGAGGTTAATGTGTTTTGCTAATATGCCTTGCTCTGCAGTAAAATGAGTTCCAACAAATTACTCATATTAGATGGGCTGGGCTAGATAGTACAAACAGAGCATAAGACTAAAGATATGAGTTAGATTTGGTTCATATACTAAGAGAGGCTCTACTCAGTTTATACACAATTTCCTGTGTTACTCTATGCTAAAGTTTTCATTTTCAGCTCTTACCTTACCTCATTCTTTTCTCCATCTGTAGATTATTTCAACTAACCAGTTTCTTTCTAATTTTAAATTTAACCTAATCATATTTTATCCAGTTTTACCTCATTAAAAACCACACCCAAGTTCCAGCTGGAACCTCTCTTGTTACTGTGTAATTAAAAGTAATATAATTCTGAAATTTCTACCACTTTAGCTTAAAATGACATTGTTGTTTTGTCCCTGGCATTCAGTAACTTTTCTATACTTTTCATCTGCCTCTTACATTTATGTTTCATACTGGTGTAGCAAATATACCTTTCCAAGTCCTGTTTATGTGGCACAACACATACTGATGTTAGCTTTGAATGAAGCATTTCTTGGAAGCCTTCAATTTACTATGCCCACAGGCAGAAATGATAGGGGTGATGAAACTGTGATACTTCAGTGTTTAGATTTCAAAACACCCAATTTGAAATGTGCCTGGAATCTGTCTTACAGCAGGCAGGCTCTGAAAAACTGTTTGTCTTCCCATGTCAATTTGCAGTTCTACACAAGCTGAAGTGAGTTATTTGACACAGTGACCTTGAGTTACTTGTAAGATTTTATTGACAACTTCAGCTCTTTGCCAAATCTCTCTTTATTTTTGCACAACTTCTGGCTGTCCTTGTTAGGATACATTAGTGTCAAACTGAGGAATGCTGATTAGGGAAGACGAGTCGTGTGCCATGAACAGGGTTGCTATCACAGTCCCATTTAAATGAGGCCATAATGTATTTTGGCTCTGTGAAGAAGAGACAATTTTAGATGCCTTCTTCTCCCTTTCTTTCCTCTTCCCTCAATCTCTTCTTGGATAAGCAATAGTTTGTTCAACTAAAAGTAGTAGCGAGGATTAAATGCCTGCCAAAGCTGAAAATAAGTCTGTACGACTGGGCTGGGACTCAAAGTGAGACATCTGAGAGAAATGGATTTCTTCTGGAAGTGTGCATTGACTGAACCTCAGACCTCTGTGAATCATTCTTAAAGGAAATGGATTAAAAGTTGGTATCTGAATAGAAAGAATATTATTTCATTAAAATTATAGGGTGCCAATGTAAAATGTTAAAAGTACAAGAAACTTCCACATGGCTTAAAAAAAAATAGAGATGACATAAACATGAAAAATATTCTATACCTTTGCAATTTAAAATTCAGAAATTTAATGGAGATATTTTTACATTTTTCAGAAAATTAAATGAAAATTAGATAAAATTGCACTAACCAAAGGGAAAAATGAACAGTAGTTACTCCCAAATTATTCTGGGCCACTGATATCTCAGTGCTGACCTTCTCAGAACAATTCAGGCACAGCTTTTTGGGATCATCTTGGTTGTAGATGGGGTGATTTATTGCAATGCTGCATCTGCAGATAAAATGGAACCCTGAAGAAACTACATTACTTATCATGGCTTTAGTCCTGTTACTGTCTGCTTTGATTTAGATGGAGATGAGTAGCAAATGTGTGCATTCCCAAAAAAGAAGAATTAATTGTTTTAGATATTGTTTACACATGCCTCAAAAAAAAAAAAAAAAAAAAAAATATATATATATATAACAAATCTGCTTATTAAGAGCCCTGTTTTCACAAGAAGAAATTCGGTTTTTTTTTTGGTATGTCTCCATCCATTTGTGGGTTTACTATTTGTGTAATTTATTGGTTAAGTATCAAAATATAAAAAGATCTGCAGATACTTAAAAATATGTGTTATATCTCCCTCTTTGCTGACAGTATTCAAACTCTAAATTGACCGCTGTCTGCAGGCTGAGGCATAAATTATAAGCTGACTATGAATTATACCTGTTCATTGGCATACATAAACAAAAATAAATTTTGGCTTTTCCTGACAGGATTCTGCATTCTTTTTCAATAAAAACTGAGATGTAAATTAATTTAGAAGAATTCTTCCCTTACCTCTTGTGTTTAAGGTGGTAGTTTCAAACATGCTGTTTTGATTCAAGTCTTTGAAGGAGTCAAAACCAAATAACTATTGGCATTTTCCTGTGTTCTATTAGTGCATGGAGGCTTGGAAAGCTGTATTACATAGCACCATTTTGTTAGATATTGCTCACACATGCCTTAAAAATTATTTAAAAAAAAAATAAATAAAGTCTTTTTATTAAGACCCCACTTTTCATAAGAAGAAATTCTGCATTTTCTTGGTATGTCTCCATCCATTCATTCCTATTCTTTGGGATTTATGTTAAAAAATCTCTGAGCAGGATACTTTTAAAATTTTAAATTTCACATAGTTTACAAGGAAAGGAATCTCTGCCTTCTTTTGTCCTTAAGAAAGGACACTAGATACTAGTGAGGTATGGAATCCCAGCAGGAATTTTATTGGAAAGTGTGGTAATTCCACAGTGCAAGGTAATAGGTACTATTGCTGTCTTGTTGAATTCTGATAAATATATACACTTAATTTGTGTTTTTACAAAAAATACATATCTTCAGACCTGCCATTAAGGAGAGAGGCTATCTTTGTTGTTGCTCTTCTAATAATTTTCTTCTCAAAAATCCAGTTTGTGTAAATTCCTGCTTAGATAACTTTGAAAAACAGTCCTCATCTTCAAATTGTATCATCAGTCATATTTATTGTAGGATAAGAATGAAAAAAAAAAACAAACCAAAATTTGCTACTGCAGATTATGTACTACTTAACAGTTTTAATAAATTAGTTTTAATAAAGTTAGGTAAAAACAATATGTATAAAAGGAAGCTTCATTGAACATAGATCTGCTTCCTAGCTAAGGTGCCCCAGAGATTGTTCCAGCTTTGTATCTTGTTTCCTTTGAAAGTAGCTAGTGACAGTACCTCTAAAAAAGTAAATGAACTCTCAGGTTACTGGATTCCAAATACTTACATTACTATTACCTTGAGTGAGTGTTATCTTCTTAGGATTGTTAGACTGCTAGGGCTTGTTTATTGGAGCAAGTCCTGGCCTCACATCGAGTTTGGGAGATTTTATCCTCCTAGGAAGCTGCTCAAGTCACTTTTCAGAAAGACATGCAAAACATGACTGAGAATAGTGCCTTTCCCTATACTGGAACGATTCTATCTTATCTCATAACCTGGTAATGAATAAATTTTATATACAAGCTTATTGGACCTGGAGTTTATATGTAGTGATGTCAGTGATCTGTTTCGGTCTGATGCCCAGTAGCAGCTAAGCATTCATACTCTCAACCATAGCAGAAAGAAGAATGGGTGCCCAGAAGCCTTTTAGATAGTCCTTTTCCCCACATAGTAACACTAAGTAAAAGTACTTCAAGTAAGAAAAAATTTTAAACTTCCATCATGAGGACTATAATAAATATTGATTGAATGGTAATTTTTCTCCCCCTGTAAATAATGCACATAATGGTAACGCACATTTTAATTTATAAAAAGGTATTTGTATAGTTTTGAACTTGTTCAAAGTTTTGATAACTTTGAGCTGACTTTCATCTCTGTTCAAGTAAGTTCATCATGGTAATAACATTTTATAGCCTTTCCAAGTTTTCATTTTCACCTGTTTTATGAACACCTGCATAACAACGTAAAGGGCTCATATTCTTTGACAAAATGCTAATCAAATAACTATTCCATTGCCAATAAAAAATGTAGGATTTTTTTCCCTTTAACTGAAGCTTCTGTATATACATATAATAGATTTCCTGGTGAAACTGTAAGGAAAAAAAGACAGAAGAGTTTGTAAATCCTTCTCCTAACTTGTTAATGTGGTATTTCAAAGAATATGAAATCCATGCATCAAAGCATGTAGTATGTTAGTTTAATCATGTGCTTATGTTCCTTTATATTCTAAACAGTACTAAACCAAAGAAATTTAATTTAAATACATATTTAAGAATTTAAATTCCCATTGGAGTGACTGCTTTGACAGGCAAGCTCTAATGATTAAACACCTTGCTGAATTAGAGTCTTAAGCATCTGCCTAATTTAAGCAGTAAATCCTATTGAAGAAAATGAGTCTTATCCTGATTAAGACTCTTACTGAACTGGGTGAAAGTGAGAGACGGATAATCCTGAATAACCTTAAAAGTCTGGCAAGCAGACACTGAAATGGGTTCAGAAAGTGAAATATGAATTATCGCTCCCCAGCTAGCCATGTCTAGCACAAATTCCAAATGGTGCCAATCTCTTTATTTAGAAGATGAATCATGCTGGAGAGCAGCTGGAGAATAAATCTATTAGAGTAGGTAGCTACATGTACATGGAAAGAGCAAAACCATGTTAACATGTGAATGCTGTCAGGGCAGGGATTGGGCTGTGTTGGTCCCAGGGGTGATTGGACTGCCCTTGCTCTGAGGGGGCTGAGCTGGGCTCCCAATGTCCAGTCTGTCTTAGCCCAGCTCTGGGAATGCCACTGGGGAAGGGGCTGACAGCCCCAGGCATGTTGGGTTGCTGTGGGGGAGTTTTCACCTCTTCCCTGGCAGAAGGGAGCAGGCCATGCAAATATATGCAAATAATTCTGAACAGGCTCTGATAAGGAAAGACCATCACCACCAGGATTCCACCTGCCTCAGAGAGAGCTAAGGACATTGATGTGTCTGTGACATCTCCCAGCTCTCTGCTCAGGGAATGCCATTGGACCCACACAGGCTTCAGGAGCATGGGGTTGGAAAGCAAGGAATGTCCTTTTTAACACAGTCATGCATGTAACATTTTATTTTTAATCAGTGTATTTGATTCCTGTATTTGATTTTTCCTGTATTTGATTTTTTATTCCTATATTTGATTATTTGGCCCAACTGAATGTCAAAAAATTTTCTAGGCTGATAATAAATTCTTGGCTCCATATATGTAGTGTGCTCACTTGTAGCCATATTGAGGTTTTGACTGTACATTCCCTCCCAGCAGATGTTGGTAATGCACGTTTAATTTATTGCAATCATGTCTGAAATGTACCTTAATCTTGATTCACAGGGAAAGTGAAGAGAAACCCTGCAAATTCAGCCTAAAGAAATTAAAACTGAGAAGGTTGTGCCATTGCCTGATCTCTTATTTCATAGTTTTTATTGCTTCTTTTTTCATTTGCTAAAGACTACATTTCAGCTGAAGTCTGTCAGGTGTCTAACTGCCACCTGCAATAACATTTTCCATAGAAGTCTTGTTGTTTATATGGAGTTCCTAGGAAACTTAAGATGCAATTATAAGACATGGTTTTGGCAGCTATTGCTCTG
>PYHW01010764.1:2355778-2369338 GCA_013186435.1 Turdus rufiventris | reverse complement strand
GTCTTAGTGTAGGATTTGGGGGACGATTCTTTACTTTTGTTTCCTAATAATTAAACCATAGTTGTTTTTGAGAGTAGATATGGCTTTGTTTGTATTTGTAAAGTATCTGCAGATGCTGTTAAGAGACCAGTCTCACTGAAATCATCTGACTTAAGAGTTTTCAACACTTTTGTAACTTTTCCTTCCCTCCAGCACAGGAAACAGTGCCTTCTGGTTATGGGGATTATTTTAACCTAGATGTTTTAATGATCTGCTCAATAATTCAGCCCCAGAAGGAACTGGGGTATCAGGACCTTTCTGTATCAATAGGCAGAAACAGCTGTGGTATTTATTTGTTTTCTTGACTGTGCGTTTATTTCTGCTTCTGTAATCTGGAGAACATGGAAATTCCTAAAACCTTTTTTAAAGCATCCCTTAGGATTTCTTTCATCCCATCAATAGAAGCAAAGGTCTCATCATTTGAACTCATTTGCTTAGATAGATCAGCGTCTATCTAATTTTCCTGCCTCAGTGGGTGATGTTTAATTGAACAATCTGGAGGAACAGCATGTCCTTTCTCCCAGGTTCAGGTTGAGAACTCTTATCTTGATTCCAACAGAACACTTGAGTTTCAAATGTTTGTATGTGTGGTTGAGCTCTCTCCCATCCCCCTGATTGCTCCTGTGTTTTAATTAATAACATGCTTCCCATCGGGCAAATTTAAAAGAGTAAACCTGTTCCTGTTTAAAGCACTGTATAGGTATTAAGAGACAGAGGGAAAAAACATTCAAACAGACAAAAAGAACAGGAAAAAATATTTTCACCTTTTGAAGGAAAGTGATGGAAGTACACCCTAGTAAAAGCTCATTTGCACTACCAATAAGGTTCTTGGGTATAAAAAAAATACCACTCAATTCAGGCCTGCAAGTTTCTTTTATAAACTTGGTTTGGAGTTTTAACACTGAAGACCTGGTTTTGCATTTTTTTTTTTTTAATTTTTGTAATGACAGAATGCATCTGAAAGGAGAGAGGGTGGAATATTGGTTCCAAATTGGAGAATGTGGGGTTCTTTTCTGTCATAATCACATAGTGAAAGAGGTTCATTGATAACTGAATTTAGGTAAAATAAAATCAAAAGTATCATTAACTTCTCATGCCATACAGTAAATATACCAATGGTAAATATACCAATTCAAGTTTGCCTTTTTTCAAAAATTTTCAAACAATTGAGATGTACTGACATGCTTTTTTCCCCCCACCATATAACCTGTTTTCTGTAAAAAAGAAAACAAAACTTCCTGAACTTAGCTCTTATGGGAGCCTTGCATTTTGTTATCTCACACTGCCCTTGTTTTATTCTTCCATGAAATCAATTCCATTTCCTAATTATGACAGAAAGAGAACAGCTGAACTATTACAGGCTTTTCCTCTAGCTGGATTTAGCAAACAGAGTACTTGATGATTGCAGCAGATGTCTCTGATTTTAGCCTTTTACCTCTTTCCATGAAACAAATGTTAGGAATGATCATAACCTGGAGACAAGCCCACAAATACCAGGAACAATGCATTAAGATGGCCAGCAACCCTAGGAATTCAGCCATTAATCCCAACAGCTTAATTTTCTAATCAGCCAGGCTCACTGCATATTCAATTTTTTTGTTTCTATAGCATATTCTGAAATTCTCTGTCCTGGCCCACTGCTCTTCCCTCTCCAGAATTTGTTCCTTTATGTCTGAAGACATCATTCCCTCAATCTGAGGGAATTTTTGTTGTGATCTTTTTTTGGGACACAGACAATTAGATTGAAAACTCACTCAATCTGTGAGTGACATGAAGTGGCATGATGGAAAGGATTCCATCCAGCAGGATTTTAACAGGCTTGAGAAATGGTCCCATGTGAGCCTCAGGAGATCCAACAAGGTCAAGTGCAATGTCCTGCATATGAGTTGGGGCAATCCCTGGTATGCAGACTAGGAGAAGGATGGATGGATGGATGGATGGATGGATGGATGGATGGATGGATGGATGGATGGATGGATGGATTATGGATGGATGGACAGATGGATTATGGATGGATGGATGGATGGATGGATGGATGGATGGATGGATGGATGGATGGATAACAGCTCTGTGGAGAAGGAGTTGGATACCCTGGTGGAACTAGCAGTTGGTTAATGTAACCTCAGAGGTGCTGCTGTCAGGGGTGGGGATGTGTTTTGCATTTTCTGGAATGATTTCAGCTGCCACAAAATAATTGTACAGAGTGATCTGAAGCAGAATCCCTTAAGGCTTTTTCCTCCTAGTAGAACCTTCAGGAAAGTGCCAATACCTATGTCTTAGTATTCACTGATTACAAATTAATGCACAAAGAATTCTAAGCTCTGGAAAGGTAACTCCTGCCCATCAAGTAGCATAAAGAGTCAGCTGCAGGGTTTTGGCATTGTTGAGAGCTCACACTGATTGCAGGCAGTTCACTGCCAACTTTCTGCTGTGATAGTTCGAATAGGAGACCCAGTTACAAAAAGAGCTAAATACTGTTTTGCACTAAGCCTCCATTTGTTTATTAATGACAATTGACTGGATGAAACATACTATTTTGTTCCAGGTTATTGTTCCTAAGAATATAACAGCCACTCCCCAGTTTGGTGTGGCTCTAAAAGAATGATATATATACCACAGAAAGTCATGTGGGACATGGTTTTATATTACTAACATTATATAAAGGAATGTACGGTCATTTGAAGATTGTTTCCAGTTTGGAATTTTTTGGCTTCTCTTTATGACCTAGGCAAAGCTTGGGGGATTTTGTTTGTTTTTCTTTTCCTGATCATAAGGCTTTTGAATCATCAGATTCCCCAGTTAGTATTTACTAGTTGCCTTGTAAGATTGTGATGCATCATTTCTGTCAGGTTCATAAACTTCTGTGGATCCTTAGAGGGTAGGTGTTAGACAAAATCTGAGTGCATCAGTCCTTCAAGGTGGAAGGGTAATGAAAACATACCTTTCTCTTTTCTTCCTGAATATTGATGTGGCTTTGTCCTTTTCCATTTTTATTCTATTATGTTCCTTGTTGAATTCGTAGTCTTACTGCAGACACCTGCAGAGATCTTTCACTAGATCAGGTTGCCCCAAGCACATCCATCCTGGCCTTGAACACTTCCAGGGAAGAGGCATCCACAGCTTCTGCAGAAGCATTAGCTACTGGGATAGAGCATTTTTTAAAATAATTGTGTTTCAAGTAGTTGAATTTTGACATGGAAATAATTTTTCCCACTGAGGAAATCCTGAGCATAATGCTGACTTAATTAGTGCCGTGAGGTTTTCCAAGACTTTCTCTGCAGAAATGGACTGGTGGTGCCAACCCTTTAGGCACTGAGTGGGTGGAACCTTGTGTGCCATCTAGAATGCTTCCCTCTATCCTCTTGAATCAGCTTGAGTCTACTCAGAGATGGCATGGGCTAAATTAATTCAGGAATTATTGCAGTTTGGAAAATAATGAGGAATGCAGTTGAGATGTATCATATGTTTTACGGTAAATAACGTTCTCACTACTTCATTGTTCTATCTGATGCAGAAGCTAAAGGAGAAGTAAAATTTGTGTTTGAGTGGCTCTTTTCAATGATCATCTGGGGAAAATGGGTAGGATATAAAGAGAAACTCATAGGACTGCCTAGGTGAGGGAAAGCTACAGATGTTTGCTTTTCTTTGCCATGCTCATGGGTTATGCACATGTGCAAATGCTATCTTGTCTCACATGGGTGGTATCTGTAAATGCAGTTCCCATGAACATAAAAACATAACATGTTCCCATGAGCATAAAAAGAGTCACCTTCAGTTCTGTCTCAGTTATCTTCTCTGAGATTTTTGAGGTTTGATATAGTTATCATCAGCTTGTAAGGTTTCTCAGAAAAAAAATTAATATATTTAAAAAAAAAAAAACAGGGAAATTTTTTTTTTTCTCCTATGAAACTAGTTACTGTGCTCTTGGATATTTTGCTTCTGTGTATTGCTCCATGGAGACACTTTGAGACACTGACATCTGCGTGCAACTGTGGGTTTTGAAGATGGGATTTAAGGAAAATATTATCCAAAGAGATTGGCGAGTTTATTTGCTCAAACATGCTTTTAATGAATACTCTGTGGTCAATTTAACTTCTACTTCCATATGCTAAGAGATGAGATGCATACACATGCACGTGTATATGTATGTATTTTATAGATATATATATATATATACAAACATGACTGTGTGTTAGGCTCATGAGCTGTTCTTGAAATCTCAGCTTAGTTTGAACCAAATTCACAACAAGGCTTGAGAACCACACAGTTAAGAAGATCTTGGAGGGAACTGAAAATGAGGATTTACCTTGTAGAAGGGCAATTTCCAACTGGGTCCTACCTAGGAGCTGAGTGGCTGATGGGAACGTGGGTTTTGACCAAAAAATCAGAATACACAGAAATCAATGTGGTGCCTGCCCACAATAGCCCAAATTCATCCCAGCATGGAAGGGCATAGGGCTGAGGTAGCAATACCATGACTGGCTGAGGGAAGCACCAATCTGAATCCATGGCAAAAGTCTTGAATAATTTTGTGGCATACAAACTTCTTGCTTTATTATGATGTTTGCTAGTTCAGAGAGCTGGATCTATTTTTTAGATAATGATTTGAATATTGCTTATGGCATCTGTGTCATTTTGCCTAAAGAAAGGATGAGAAGAGGTCTAAAAATCATGGTTTTTTAATCTTGACCATTTCTATTCAATTTCTTAAAAAAGGTTTCTTTTTTAATTTTTTCTTCCACCATCATGACTTCCATTAGTTATGGGTACAATGACGAATAAGTTCAAAAAGGAACCAATTTCATTACTCCATGGCATGTAATGAAAAGAGCTTCTTGTGCTGTATGGGTAACAAAAATTGATGTTGGGAATGTGATTCTATGGAAATGAATCATTCAGGGTATGTTTTAAAGGATAAAGATGTTCCTAGAACCTTCAAATGTCTGATTGAAGGCTAAAAAAAGTGGAAAGATGGTGAAAATGTACCATTTCTAAGAGAAAATTAATTAGGTCTTCTTTCAACTCAGGTGTGTTGAAAAGGACAAATAGAAACTGATAAAGTAAAAATGGTTGATATAAAAGTGTCCAATAGTAAAACTTACTAGTAAAACTTACTTTTGAAATTATAGTTTAACATTATTTTCAGGAAAAATGTTTTATAAATTCATACATTTTAGAAGTTGTGTTTTTCTAAACTTTTAAAGCCAAAATAGAAGTGTTTATAATTCTTCTTTTTTGAGGAAAAAATTCCAGTTTTTAAGATACCTTCACAACTGTGTGTTGCAATAGGTGATGCTGGCCCATCCCATACTAATACAGGGAAAACTTACATTGGTGATGCTTCTCTCATTTTTTCAAACCTTTGGATGAAAAATAGAACTATATTATAGAGAAAATACTGTTTGTTGACAAGGACTTTTATGGGAAGAGGAGCAGATTATAAAAAAAAAGATGAAAATCGAAGAATAGACCTGTCTAATACTTTGTGCGTGTTTGTGTTCTCTATCTCAAAGAATAAAAAGTACAGTGAGATAAACTGGGGAGAAGGGAAGAGGCTGACATATGAAAAGGAAAGAAAGCATTAGGTTTCATGGCTCCTTCCCTGTCTGTTAGAAATACTTCAAGAAAAGTGTGATTATCTCTAAAGGGAATTTTAGCTACTTTTAGCAGTGAATTTTTGCAAAGGAGCTTCTTATTTTCCCTATGGAACCATACCTGAATTTAATCACTCTGGTAAGCAATTGGTTTCTTTTATGGGCTTTAATTCAGTATGCTTTATGGATTCAGACCTTTCTTCCTCATGTGAGTTTTGGCTGGATGAGGCGGGAGGAATTAGACCCTAAAATACCATGATACCCAGTTTAAGGGGATTCTAAATCATGCAATAAAAGCATTTAGAGGCTCATGGTCTCCATGGCATGCATATTTAATTCCCAGAGATATTAATGGAAATTTTTACCAGTACTTTCAAGGTCAGGTTTGTATTAAACGCTGAATTATAACCCTCAGAGTATCTTTGAACTTCAGATATCTCTATGGCTTAAGTCAGACAGCTGCTGGTAGCTTTTTACCTGTGAAGGACAGGAAGTATAAATTACAAGGGTTGAATTAGGTTGGGTGCAAATTTTGCCCTTCGGCATCAACTCTAAGCAGTTATCTATAAAGAAAGTAAGGGACTTATGACTATTCCCAGGAATATCCCTCTTTTATGCAATTCTTGGTGCTTCTAGACAGCCTGTCTTTATGTAAGGTGAGCTGCTCTTGTAGACCTTTCTGTTACAGGTGAATCTGCTTAATTTCTGGGGTTGAATTCAGCTCAGCTAGATGGGCAGTAAAAATGTTAGAAGTATTCTGCTTGTGAAAATGACAAAAAATCCAGGAGCTGCTGTGGTGAAAGCAGATAAATCTGTGACTTCTATCATGTATGTTTTAGGGGAGAAACATGCAGAGCTGTCAAGACCAGTGCTCTCAACCAAAATCATAAAGCATTTTTCCCATGTTTCTAGAATAACAAAGCAATGTGAGATATCTGTAAACTGCTGTTTACATTCATTCTGAACGTATTTATTCCACCTAAATACATTTCCAAAAGGTGTTGCTCGCGAAGACTGACATTACCAAGTAGATCCATACAGCTGAAAACAGCTTTTATTAGATAACAAAAGACTATTGTGCATTGTGTTATTTGCCTTGGGCTTCTGAGATTAGTACCAGAATTCATAATGCAGTGTAGAGGATTCACTTATGCAGTCAAAACACTTTGGTTAGCTGCACAGAATTAAAAGTGGAGTAATTTTTGGTGAAAATGCTTCTATTTGACACTGGAATTTCTAGAAAAAGTCATGAGTGTTCCCATTTCCCCCAGCCTTCCAGCAAAAAGAAATCCTAAAAGAATGAAAACTGCCTTTTATAGTTTATTCCCATGTTTTTTTATTGTGCTTCAGCAGTTTGAGTAAAGAAGAAATAATCTTATTTTGGCAATAAAATTAATGCCTCCTAGTAGCTAGTTTGGAAAGCTAGGCACACACTGATTAGTTGTGTGTATAATTCATCACAGCACAGGGCCTTAAAGGTAAACTCATAGCACAAAAACCAATTTTTCACTATCTAGTGTATTTTAAAAGAAATGAAGAGTCTTCAAATGCCATTGGAAAAAACAAGCAACCATGTGCAATTATGAAAAGGCATTTGGAAAAACAATAAAATAAACTCTATCTCAGTTACCCCCTACACTAGAATCCTCTCAGTAATTGTCAAAAGGATTCTAAAGAAAAATTCAAGCATGGGATATGATGAAGGAAAAATGTTTAACTTCTCAGGAAATATGCAATTATATGTGCTGCTGCTGAAGAGCTTGATGCTGAAGACTGTACCATTGAAGTTACTGAAAAGTGTGCAAGATCAGGAGAAACCTGCATCTTGATTTTTAAATCCTGTCTGCTAGAGGTAAGCCACTGCCAACAATGGCAACATAAAAGTGGCACACAAAACTATACCTTGAGGACCAATCTTACCTCAATCTAGTTACTGGAAGTTTACAGTATTTCACACTTCAGGTCTATAATAGAGTACTGGACCAGGAAATGTTTGTCTTTTGCTTCCCTGCTACCCACAGGACAGATTTTGTGCAGAGCAGGGGGAATTACTTCTGTTAACAGTTTGAACTGGGGGCAAGCAAGTCTAGCCCTTGCATGCTTTTCCAGAATAGTTAAGCATGTTTGGAAATATCCTGTTCTACCAATTTACATGCAGTGTAGGTGACACAGATAAAATTAGTTAGCGTTGGATAAGGGCTTGAAACATTACAGATTCTGTGTGAATGTGTAGAATGTGCTTTTACATAGTTAAGCACTTACCCTATATGTCAAAGTCAGCTGCTTTCATAGCTTTTGTGCACATATTTTAAAGCCTTAATTATATACAGTAAACCTAGGCATAATTTTTTTTGTTGTTGTTTTTCTGCTTCTGTACAAGGGCTGTTGAGTCCTGACAAATCTGAGCCACCCAAACATTCTTCTGAGGAGGATAAATTCAGAGGGGGCTGGATAAGTGTAATGAGACAGTGCTTTAAATGTCAGCTGAAGAAAGCATTGCACAAACCTTTTGATTTGTAATGTTATTATAACAGCCTGGGGAAAGTGTTTATGTACCAGATCTTTCCTAGTGTTAGGGTTCTGAGTATGGGTGTCAGACTGAAAACTGCATTTTGACTGTGCAGTTTGTTTTCTGCCATGTCTGTCTTCTGTTTTCATACTGAGATAAACTTGCAGGAGGTGTCAGAACAAAATGTTGTACCTGGCATAGAGCTAACAATAGGGGATAGACTAATTTTAGCTGTCTATTCAAAAGAAATATCCTTTGGAGAAAAAGATGGGTATTGCCCTTTCTAGTTCCTGCATAAGTAACATTTCAGGCCCAAACTTGAAAATCAAGTGGTGTATCACCAGGCAAGAAGCTGTGATCTCTCTGTCTACAGAATTTCCTGAATTTTGACAGGTCAGCTGGAAGGATTCACAGCCAATTTTAAAAGGGAAATAAGATGTGGTTAGGTGTATATGCATTCTATCTTTATGATACTTTGCATAATGCAGGTAAATTACACTGGGCATTACTGACAGATTGCAGCTGGTGCTAGTCATCAGAATACATTGCTTAATAATTAGAGAGCTGCTGCTGAGCACTGGTGAATGGAATTTTGTGACACTGTTTTTGATTATGATAATGTAGCTGTGTGCTAATCTATCCTTTTGGTACCCTTTTCATTCTCTTCATTGCAGTGCCTAAAAAGATGGCTTCAATTCTCTTATTAGAAGAGAGGTCCAGGGCTTTATAGAATGACCTTTGCCCATGGTCCAGGACTCTGACTTACATGAATTGCACTGGGTGATCAGAATTGGTACGTAGACTGTGGCAGGGGAAATGCATTTCAATTTTTGCAGGTCTTTTGACATGAAATTGTTTCAGGATTTGCTGCCARTTTCTGTGTTTGCTTTTATTGATGCATATCTCTAAAATGTTTTGAAGAGAKATCTTTGGACAGTTATGTGCCCAAGTGTGTGGTGTGGTTATGGARACATAACMRAATGGATATGGATATTGTGCATCTTTTAYTGGTGTCTAGGAAGGCACCAGGGAATCAAAGASAGAGAGATTACAGCCTGTTCAGATCTGGGCTCCTCAGGATAATGGAGGGATGGAGCTCCTGGAGCAGCTGCAGTGGAGGTTACAGAGATGATGAAGGGATGGAGCACCTCTCTTATGAGGAAAGGCTGAGGGAGCTGGGGCTGTTCAGCCTCAAGAGGAGAGGACTGAGAGGGAACCTCATCAGTGTCTGTCAGTGCCTGCAGGGAGGGGTCAGAGCATGGACCAGGCTCTGCTCAGGGGTGCCCAGCAATGGGACAAGAAGCAAGGGGCAGAAATGGATGCACCTGAACATGAGGAAGAACTTTCCTGTGCAGTGACCAGCACTGGCACAGATCACCCAGAGAGGGTGTGGAGTTCTCCCTCACTTGGCTATTCCAGAACCATCTGGATGCAATCCTGTGCCATGTGCTCTGGGATGACCCTGCTTGGGGGAGGTTGGACCAGATGATCCACTGTGGTCCCTTCCAACCTGACCCTTGATTCTGTGAGATGCATGAAAACTAATCACACACAAATTTCTGATGAAAGTGTAGTAATCCTGGAAAACAAATATCACAAATACATTTGCAGGCATCCTTGCATAATTTGGGGAGGAGTAAAAGCATTTTTGTCTGAGAGATTTTGATGCTTGTTCTCTTTAAATAAATGTCAGTCTTAAAATGTTTACTCCCTCAATGATCAGCAAAGTGCAACAGGTGTGAAAGTGACACTGTAGAAAGGTATTTTAAAAAGAAATCACTGAATATCCTGAGCTTTCTGGTTATAGAAATCCAGGGGGAATGGGACACTACCATCAAATGTACTAAATTATCCAGTCCTTTGATGGAAGAAAGCAAAAATATTCTGTTTTTTCTCAGTTTCCTCTCATTGTTCCCTTTCATGGCAGTGACCAGATGAGAGTATATGAGGCTGTTACGTAACAGAGTTGGGGAGCTGCCTGTCGAGGGACACACTGTTGAATGACAGAATCAGTCTGACTAATGAGTGATTGAAAGACACCCTCCTGCCTCATGTAGAATCAATCACCTTTGATTGTAAGCCATACATAAACTTTAACAGAAAAAAAAATTGAGGCATTTTTATAAAACAACATAGCTCTCATGTCATCTGCCTTGCCTGTAACTGTTGTTGCCTTGTTTATTTTAAGATATATTCTTACAGTGATGTAATTGTGGGCTCTCAGTATTGCTTTTCCGTACTGAGATCTGTCATCTTTTATGCCATGTGCTGATCCTTCACAAGCAGGCTGTGTTTGAGCTTCCTGGCTCTTCTAATGAGGAAACTTGGGCAGATTAGCATCTCCTGGATCACTAACAAGGCTTGGAAGGATCCAGCCAGACTTTGCTTTTCCTGACTGCTGGTCCCATGCCCACCCCCCTGCCTTCCTAAGGAGGATGTGTCTTCCTTTCAGCTTCCCATTTGAAAAGCTATTTGTGGATGTAGCTAAGCAGTCACCTAATTTCTTGTGCTAATAATGTGTCTTGGAGTGTTCAAAAAGGAGCTGTGGCAGTGCACAATGGTATCACATTTTTTCTTTTAAAACTTGTTCTTTACTGGTTTATTTTTTTGCATACATCTGGGAAATTGTTTGATTTTGTGATTTAGTAAAGTAGCTTAGATAGTCCTGTCTCATGTATGCAATACTGCTCTAGCTTTTATCTGAGTAGGACTTGCAACTTTACTGCTGACTGGTTTTAACATAAAAGGCAAATTTTGTAAATTTTGAAAGGGGGAAAGAATCTCAGAGTGTTTATACCTCAGGTTGTGGCCTTTATGGTAGCATACAAAATGTACCCATGTGTAAGAATCTTCAGCTTCTGTTTTAAATATGTTCAAGAAATGAGTGTTTTATGGGTTGAAGTTGTGTCTCAGAGGCTCTTTCTGAGTTCAGCAATCCTTGGGAATGAGGTATAATTTTGTTGGGTGGGATTCCAGAACACATCCTAAATACTCTCTTTGATTAGAGAAAGCATAATTACCAAGTGCAGATCCTTAGCCTTAGATCCACTGTTGGATCAGAAACAATGTCCAGTGAGTTATTCATGTGAGTGCTCATATTATTTGGGGAATGAGGGAAAGCTGAGGAGACTGTTTCAAACACACTGCTAAATTCTGGTATTTGAAAGGCCAGGGAAGACCTATTTTCCAGAACATAATATCTTTGTTCTGACTATATGGGAGAAGTGATCAGTGGACAGGAATTCTGCTTGGCAATTAGGATTAGTAAAAACACACATTATAAAAACTGAGCAGTCATTTTATAAGATCATGTGTAAAGACATGGTATCATTTGCTATTTTTTTTTCCAGATTAGACCAATATATTGCTTCATTCTTCCTCTACTTAATTTTTTTACTGATCTTGAGTACTTCTCTAAAGAGACATCAACCTACCTACATTTTGATACAGAACTGGTTTTTAATGTATTCTCAGTCTTTGATCAACAGTGGTATTCAGAGGTCAGGCAAGAAACATGTGTTTACTTTGTGTGGATGAATTCCAACAACCTTTTTAAAGGAGTGCATTTCAGGTACCAGCTACTGTGCTTGAGAGTAGTGTGTCTTGGAGACATACCTAAAGCTGACTGGTCTCATATCAGATTGAAACAAACTGCATATTTCAGAATCTTCAGAGTGAGTTTTCCGAGTCCTGTGACAATAAAGTGGTTTTTAGTGACACAATTATATTTACAGACTGGGCAAGAATTGTCTTAGAGGGAGAAGCTGTTTTTTTATTAATTTGAGGGAAGCTGTTTTCACTTCCCCTGTATTTGCTATAGCAGCTGAAGAATGACAGCATATGCTTTATGTATAAAATGTAGGTATATGACTGTACACTTGTCCATTTGTTTTGACAGACTGACTGAAAAATAGTAAGGATAAGTTCAAAAAAAAATTTGAGGGTAGCAAGAGGATTTTTTATTTATATTGCAGCAAAATTGTCCTCTGCAGGTTGTGAGTTTGCCTAAAGTATGTATTTCTGAGCTGCCTTCCTGGCAGGAGAAAAGAGCATGGCACATTTCAGTTACATGATGCATTTTCAAGTGTATTTTTCCAGATTGATTGATCTGTAGGCTCAGCAGGATCACTGGAGACTAAGAGAAAATTTAAACTGAAAGTGACTCATTCTGGGTTCAGATTTTTTTAAAATATAGGCAAGTTATGTTAGATGAATCTCTTACAACTTTAGTATGTCCTCAGAGTTGGAAATTTGCAGGATGGGTCAGGTTGGAAGTGACCACAGACATTGGAATGCTTAAAGACCTCCTTCTACACAAATGCATTTATTTTTGTATTGCACACTAGTTTTCCCAATTTCCTTTAATTCTTCTTTGCCTGTTGGGGGGGGGGGTGGTTGTTTGTTTTTTGGGGTTTTTTTGTTTGTTTTGTTTTGTTTGTTTGTGGGTTTTTTTGTTTGTTTTATTTTGTTTTGCATGCATTTGGGAAATTTTTTAATGTTGTCATTTAGTAAAGTAGCTGAGACAGTCCTGTCTCATGTATGCAATATCACAGTGTAATGCTGGCTACAAATTTTTCAGCCCTGAGCAGAAGTGGCTGCCTCTTTAAGTCTAGAAATGCCTGTAATGCTACAAAATGAAGCAATTACTTTGTATTTAATCCCCTCTTGCATTGAAACAGGGCTGCTAAGAAACAGAATTTCCAATCAGAAGAGAACAGGTGAAAATTCTCTTAGCATCCTTTGCAGCCTTACACCAAGAGCACTGTGTTTTGGGATTTTCCTGTGTTCATTTGAAATGTTGGAGAGAAATGGAATTTGAAGGAATCAAGCCCTTTGCAGACTGTCTTCATGTTTTTTTGGGTTGTCCCATTGGTACCTGCACAGCATAAATTGTTTCACCTATAGTCAAAGAAGGTCTACTTTGTATTCCATTTGTATCAGTCTCTTGAAATTTTCTGACAAAGCAAACCTGCTTTACAGACACAGCTCAGGCAGCTGGAACTCTGGAAGGTCTAGTCCTATCTTTAAATATTTGAAATTAAAAAAGAAAAAAGTTTTATCATGAGTAATATTGGCAAATTCATCATGACCAGTCAATAACTAATGAAGGGAGTGATAGGAGGAGTGACCTGTTTTCTGTGTTCTCAAAGGGCTGCCATCCTTGGTGTGGTGGAAGTCCTTTCTGGCCATTCACCATGTTTGTTGTGTTAGAGGGAATTTTTTGTTCTTGATGAACATTTTCTTGATTATTTAAATTCTGAATTTGTTGCATTGATTTCACATTTCACTGTCTTAATGCATTACTTGTTAGCTTGTGTTTACAGAATTTTCGATTAATTGCAAATATGCCTTTTTTATTTATTTTTTTTTTTGTTTGGTTTTTTTTTGTTGTTTTTTGGTTTTTTTTGGTTTTTTGTT
>PYHW01010764.1:2330298-2355728 GCA_013186435.1 Turdus rufiventris | reverse complement strand
AATGCTATTTTAAAATTAATTTTCCTGGTAATATAAGAGGCTCTGTTTCTTCCAGATAACCTGGCTTCACCATTTGGGAGAGCTAGACATTAGGTCCATCTATTCCATGACATTCATCTTACTGATACAGTGGTCTTTTTTTAATGCTAAACTGTAGATTGATAAAATTTGGAAGCTTATACTTCTTGAACTTCTTCATAAGTAGCACACCATAAATTAAGACACAAGAAGTTCCACCTGAAAATGAGGAAGAGCTGCTTTACACTAAAGATGACAGAGCACTGATCAGCTGCCCTGGGAGGGCATAGAGTTTCTCCCTCTGAAGATATTCCAAACACACCTGGGTGTGTTCCTATGTCACCTGCTCCAGTGACCCAGCTTTGGGCAGCAGTTGGACTGGATGATTTCCAAAACCCCATCGCAAACCTAACTGTTTTGTGTGATTCTGTTTTCAAATTTTAATCCAAAGGTGTCCATAACAGATCTCTGGAGACATCAATGTAAATTACTTAAAGTTGACAAGCTAGACACTCCATGTTCTGCTTCATCAGTCAGCAGCACACGCATATCTGGTGGAAAAATGAAAACTCATGTAATAGGGCCAAAAAAATAGCTGACCTCAATAGGCAGGAGAAAAATCAAATCAATAGGTATCCATATGGGTAGATCAGAACTAGTCATGTAGGGGGGCTGTATATTAATGTGTACTAGCAAAGCAATCTTAAGCAGAAGAACACAGCTTCGTGTTGAGCACCTGTTCAGAGCAGATTCCTTAACTCTGGTGTTGGCATGCTCTGGGAGCACTCACTCAGCTGGTGTTATCCAAATTCTTCCCTGTTGGCTGAAGAAAAATAGAACAGTTCTTAAGTTCATTTGGCTTCATTAATAAATCAAATTAGAAAATGTAGGGAAATGTTGATTAAAATCATATAAGGACAGGTTAGAACTCACCAGTGGTTTTGGAGAGTATTATTCATCCACATATAGAAAATGCTTAATTCCTACTTATTATTACTGTAGTATAACTAAGTACCACACAGTTACTTGCTTCCAACACCTTCCTGATGGAATGGGGAGGAGAATTGGAAAGGCAAAACCCATGGTTTGAGAATAGAACAGTTTAATAATTGAATTATTATTAATATTATTATTAGTTGTTGCTGTAATAATAGTAGTCCTAGTAATGGTAGCAATAATAGTAATAACAATAGTAATAATAGTAATAGGAATGAAAATTGAGATAATTGGAATAAAACCCAGCTAATGATGCACAGCACAGTTGCTCACCACCCACTGACTGATGTCCGTCATATTCCTATGAACCTTCCTGGACAGCTTCTCCCAGTTTATATCCTGAGCATGGCATTTTGTGTTATGGAATGTCCCTTTGGCCCATTTGGGTCAGCAGTCCTGGCTGTGCTCCCTCCCAGCTCCTCGTGCATCTGCTCCCTGGCAGAGATGAGACACTGAAAAGTCCTTGACTTAGGTAAGCACCACTCACAAGAACCACACAATCAGTGTGCATTCTCACAATAAATCCAAACCAGCCAACTACCATGAATAAAATTAGTTGTATTGACACCAAAACTAGGACAATTATTAAAAAAAGAAAAAAACCAAAACCCATTTAAAACAAACAAACAAACAAACAAACAAAAAAACAAAAAAAACCAACCAAACAAAAAAGCCACACACACATGCCCCATCCAAATCACACCCACCCCACCCACTACATCCCAAACAAAACAAAACAATGAAAATATTTTATCATCACCTAGGAAGAAGGTAGAGCTGGAATGAGCTTGCAGCACATCCTTTTCAATTTATTTCCCTTCCTTCCAATAGCTTCTCAATCACCCTTCAAGACTGACCTTTCAGTGACCTGTAAAAGCACTAATAGTTTAGACAGTAAACATAGGTTTTATGTAGCAACAACGTTCCTCATTTTACTGCATTTCTACCTTACACATATTACCTCCAGCTGTCAACAGTTTTAGATTATCTGCTATCTGCAGGAAGTATCGATATCCACACTAATCCTTGAGAAATACAAGGTAGCATATTTTCTGCATTATTTCAGTGTTATTCCAAAGGAAGGTGACACGTTACAATTATAACCCGAAGTGTAAATTGTTGCCTATGATCAAAATGGCAGAGTTTATGTTTTTGCTTGTTTTTTTCTTCCCTTCTATTTCTAAATTTTTGTCTCTTTCTTTCTTTCAAACACACTTGAAACTGCAATACAATCTACAAGTTTTTAAACATCTTGCAAAATTAACAAATAGAGTTAATTTCAATTAATACTATATGCATGGATTCCCAAAGCCATAATCTAAGTTAAAGTGGTCTGATATCATCAAATAAGAGAAATGTCACTGTGGAGCGATAAGGTGTTGCTCATCTGGGTGCGATCAAATAAATGTCTTCTTTCCTTAAATGGTGGTTAGAAGGCTTTTCTGGTAAAGAGAGAACACTTCTATCTGATTAGCTCATCCTATTGGATTCACCATTAATAAGTGACATGGTTGTGTCCTGTCGGCCCAGCTCTGGACTTTGCTGGGATGTTCTGTCTATTCTCCTCAAGACTGATATTTCTGATCAACAACAAAGGTAATATATTTCCTAGACCTTTTTGATTTCATTTGCTATAGCTGCTCCATCTTAAAATATCTCTGAACACAGTACTTACAGAAAACAGAAGTTTTACAATATCATGTACAATACCATATCAAAGGTTTCAAAATCCGCGTTCCCATATACAGCTCAAACCATTCATTTTCAAAAATCATCTCTCATTCAGTATTCATAAAGTATTTCTTAAAACATATTTTATAGTGCCTAGGAGTTTTTATTTAGTTCGCATTTAATATTTCAAAGGAGACTAATTACTGTAAGGAACACTGACAGGCAGATAGTCACTCATTTGTTTTATTGGTGACTAATTTGTAAGATCATCACTCAATTAATTCTATAAAGGACCATTTACAATTACTTTGGGAAGGCTTGTATGTTATTTCAATTTTCAGTTAAAATGCTTATTACTGAACACCTTCTCAAAGTGTTCATTTGTGCATGCAATATTCATGTATACAGATAAAGACTTTCACACATAACAACTAATACATACCAGAGAAGATAAATATATCTGCCTATTATTCTCAATTAGAAAAAAACCCCTCTGTTTCAAAATATACTAGTTAGCTGGCAACTTCTGCTGCTGATTTCTGAAATTTAGTCAAAACAAATTGAACAGAGTTCTGGTGTTAGTGAAACACCTGGGAAATATTTGCTATTAAGTTTTTGTCTCATTGGTCTCTAAAATAAAGGTGTAAATATCTTCTAGACTACTGTTATTATTATAAATCAATGCATAGCTTGGATTGTGCTCGAAGCTTATCTCGCTCTAAAATTTAAAAAGTATATCACATGTTTTTTCTTTGTGCTTCTATACACAGTAACTAATTACTGTTCCTCACAATGACAAGTGCTAATTATATATGACTTTTTGGAGGACACAGGTTTTACTGATATCTGATTTGGCACCGAGAATCTTTCTGTTCCGCCTCCATCTACTATCCTTTGAAACATTAAAAATTACATGAAGGTGGAAAAAAGAGGTGAGAATTTCCTCTTAAAATATCTCTTTCCACAGAGCCTAAAAGACACGCAGCTCTTTCTACCTGTTCCAGAGACTGCCTGCCCCTGCATTTTGTAGCTATTATCCCTTTGTGACAGACCATGGATAAAAATACAGAGCACTAACACAGCGAGTGGAGCTCAGCTCTTCTGAGTACGGGATGAATTTAAAAATATTTGGTCAAAATACCAAGAACCTTAGATTTTCTGCAACTGTGCCTCTACTATGCCACTACTACGTACTTACACAGCTGTAGCAACCATTTAATCTCTAAATCCACATTTGATAACTGATTTTTCAGTAATTCTGCACTTGTGTTTCAATATTCCACCCTGGGAGTTTTGCTGTTTCACAGAGCTCAACTAGGAAACTTCTCATTAGAAACAACTAGGAATAGAATCACTTATCTCTCCCTCTTATAAACAAAAGGTGGGGGGAGTGGGGGGGAAGTACACTGCCCTTTCTAGAAAATGCAACAGGGAAAAGTTAATTGACACAAAGCAGCAATGTATGGTTTACCCCTCATTACACAAAAAATATTCATAGACACAGTAATGCAATGCATTGCTACACAGTTAGTGTTATTGATTAAAACATTTTGAAATATTCAAAAACAAAAATAATAATAATAGTGCAACGATTATGCAAATATTAGCATATATTCCAATTGCATACAGTAATATTAGATTTTTCCTTCAAGTACTTGATATCTATGTTGACAGTTGATGCAATAAAATAAAACTTATAAGAAAATAGGGCATATATTGCCACTGTATTTAAAATTTTTGGTGGATACCATTACTACAGCATCTACATACTAATAGATGCTTGTTTCTTCTTTCCTCAGAAGAAGCTTCCAAAAAAAAGGAAAAAAAAAAAGAAAATACTGTTCCATCTTCGACACAGAAAGAAGAGCAACAAGGTTATAGCTATCAGAAAGCATTTAGGAACCTGCTTAGTGCCAAAATCGAGCTGGTAGCCTGTAGATTTAAGGGTCTTCACAAAATTATTCAGGTTAAGAGACATCTCTGTGGGTTGCCTAGTCCAGGGAGCTGGTGGACAAGGCAAGGTGCCCAGGACAACAGCCAATTTGTGAGAATTTTCAAGGATGCTACACAGGTGAATTGGTTGTTCATGACCTCAACCAGGATGCCACCACCATCACCCCATGTCCCTCCCTTAGCTTCTTATTCAAATTACTTTCCAGCATGTCTGCCCTCACCCTTTTGGGCACCAATTCCCCTCCAAGTGCAGGACTCTCTCTGAGTTTCCTGGGGCTGAACTTCACAACATTCCCTTCCACTCCTTTGTCCAGCTCACCTTCTTGTGGAAGGCTGTTCAACCACTCTTTGGTCCAGCAGCCTAGTCAGGTTTATCTGCAAAGCTCGCTGAGGGTGCACTCTCTCCTGTCATACAGCTCAATACTGAGGGTATTACGAATTCCTAAGCCCAGCACAGAGCCCTGGAGGGCACTGCCAGGGACTGGATTTTGCCACTGATCACAGCCCTTTTAGCCTAGCATTTTCAGTTCCACTTCCCTGCCCATTAGTTTTTCAATTATTATTTGCATCAGTTTTTCAATTATGATGTGATGTGAGACAGCTGAAATCAGCAGCATCTGCAGTTCTCTCCTCATTCACAAGTCAGTCACTTCATCACAGAAACCTCTTGGGTTCATCAGGTGTGATTTCCCTTGCTACTGCTCTTCAGGAACCTGAACTCCACCATCTCAAGAGCAAGACTTATCCCAGCTCCCACATCCTCAACCAGCTTTTCCTTGTTTTTAATACCAGCTCTAGGTCATCTTCCCCCATGGGCTTCTCCATCACCAGTGTCAGAAATGCACCCCAGAAAACTCCTTCATAGCTTATGGTCCACTATGCTGCCTTCAAAAGACATCATGGTGGTTTAAAACACAGCTTTGAGAACAGGGAAAAAAAAAATCCATCACCCCTTTCAGAATCAGTAGTTAAGTTGCTTCCAAACTGAAGCTCCTCTCTAAAATTTTATCCTAGAGATTATACAAGGCATTAAATATTTCAATAATTTTAAGTTATATGATTAGGGCAATGGTGTAAAAGTCTTAGAATTTTTTGCATTCAATGTAAAACACTAAAGGATAAAGCAATAAATGACAAAAACATTTCCTGAAAAAAAAAAAATGTAGTAGGCAGAGAATTGATAGAGTTTGACAAGCTATAGTCAACCTATTGCCCAGTAAATCATACAGCAGGAGGCTGAGTCAAAGTCTGTTTATTTTATGAAACAACTTGGAATATTCTTATAATGCAAATAATTATGATATGGAAATACAAAGCTTGAGCATTTTCAGAAGGAATGTTTGCATATTTATATCCTCAGATGAGCGCTGTGCATCTGAAATATTTTCTATGCAACTGTTTCAAACCAATTTGTACCAAAATCTATTTTTAAAAAATGAAGTTTTTCTATATCTTGGCTTAAATGTGCACATGTTTATATTACTGTATGTGTACATATGCTTCTATACACACATGCATAAATCCTTCAATTCATTCATCACTTCAGCTGTATATATTTATATACAAACTATACAAAAAGCATATACAATACATAAAAATATTATTTGTGTGTATAAATCATTAAACAGAGCTATTTAACTACTTGTTAGAATGTATTTGCACACTATATTCAGGAAACCCCACATTTAAAAATTGCAGGGAATTATAATTTAAAAAGTCACAAGGAATTTCCTCAGTTAAATACTATCTGACTTCCCTGTCACCCTTCAAAAATTTGCCATGTACAACAAAAGTGTTAAAACCATTAGACAAAGCAATTTTTAAATGGATGTTGTAAGGTATTTATTTGAAGGCAAAGATGAGCATAAAGTAGAAATACTCTTATCCTTTCCTTTTTTGTTTTTTCATAGAAGCATAATTCATTATACATACTGCTAATCTAATAGGTTGCATATCAAATTTCAGTTAGAAATAATTTTTAGAAAGAAGTTGCGGGTCCCTTCAGAAATTGATCTAAGACAAAAAATGAACACTTAATCAGAGACTCTTCTACCACTGCACCCACAGCTAATCTAAGTATTGTGTATTTTCCTTTCAGAATACAAAAAGCATTCTGTTAATATCCAGACTAAGACTTACGTATAATATGGTACCAAAATAGCAAGTTTTTCTTCAGACAGTAGATAATTTCAGCTATTAGAACTGACTGTTATTGCACAATGCATTTTAATTGGATTTCTTTAGTGAATGCAATAATTTATGTTCATTTTGTAATTCTGTTACCCATTTAAATGTCGTCTATAGGTCTTGTCCACTGCCATTACCAGGTCTGCCCAGGAAATCTATTGCCATGCATCATTTATATCAATATTGCATTGTAAAGTCTGCAGAACTTTAGACATAATATAGATTTTCTGGCTCTGCATTCAGCTTTCTTGATGAGAAAAATCAAGATACAGTGTGGTTGCTCTTGCAGAATATATTGATTCTGAGCTTCCAAAGCTCAGGTAATCCAAGAAAACACCCGTTCATCTGCAGGCAGCCAATGAAAAAGAAAACTGGTGGTGTTTTGTCTTGCCTGGGACACAGTGACAGCTGTATGCCAGCCTGTCTGAACAGCCTCAGGAGAGAAACATTTTTGAGGTGTCACAGAGTTCAACAGAGTGAAAACAGAAGTCATCAGTCTTTCCAGGATTCCTCAAGTTAGTAAGAGAAAGAAAGCTGGCAAATCCTAGCTGCAAGGATTCCACTGCATCACTGTCCTTCTGTGCATCAAGGAGAGTACATCACACAAATGCCTTGCTATTTTTGGCAATATTCTGTAACCACAAAAGCCTAATGGAAAAACCTGCCACTCAATTCCCACAGGGAGCCTGGGATTGCCTAGAGCAAACAGCAGAAGCCCTAAGAGACAAAGTAAAAATTCGTTGAACAAGAGCAACAAGCAATAAACTCTTTCTCTTCATTCTGACCAGGCATACAGAGGGGGAAAAGCTTTCACAGTGACTGACAATGCCTCCAACAAAGGCCTGAGGAAGAAGGAAAAAGAGATAAATTTCAAAGGTCTGTATTGCCAGAGGTCCCATCTTTCCCATTTCTAACTGCATGCTCACTTTCTGATTAGCAAGGAAAGGGGAGAAATCAGCACAAGTCCATTGCTGTGGACACAAAGTCAATTTTTGCAAATGGGATGAAGCAACCCCAGCGGTACATAGTCAGATCCTGCACCACCATATCAGTGTAGTATTCGTGCCAAAAAATAAAGTGTGTATGGCATATCTCTAAGGACAAAGATAAGGTTGTTTGAAGTGAGGCAAAACTATACCAAAATATGATTCATAAAGAGATTTACTATTCACTGCTTTGAGATCAATAAGCTCAGAATTTCAATTGTATTTATTTTCTTCTAACTCAGATGTTGTACAAAATCTCTTTTTTTCAGAGCTTAGACTTTTTGTATCTGTAATAACAAAAAAAACCCCAAACAAAACAAAACAAAGCAAAACAAAAACAAAAAACCAAAAAAACCCCAAAAAAACCAAAAAAAACCAAAAAAAACCAAAAAATTCCTGGATTTATGAAACCTTACTGTCAAAGTATTTTTCCTAAGTATATCAAATCTTACTTTCAGGAGAGTCTTGTCAATTAAATATCCAACAGGCCAATGAACCCAAGATAAAAAGCCTGATCTTTTCAAGTTAAGTGTATTTGTAGAGTTAAATTTTTTTACCCTTTACTCTCATGATCAAACCCATAACCAAATCTCTTTAACAGGAACTGAAAGAACTTTAGTTTTAAATTTCAGTATATAGTTGTTTCTACTGATCCTTTCTGGTTTGAACTTATATCTGAACAGGAAAGGAGTATTTTACATAAAGGGTACCACATCAGTTATTTTACTCAATCTGTGCATCTTATAATCAGCAAGAGGTCCTTCACTGATACAGCAACTGTGTTCTTGAAGAGTAAATACATGGCCAGGCTATTATGCTGTCTTTCCTTGTCTCTTCTATAAGCAATTTATGTTCTCAGACCTCGAATCACAGGGATTATGTTTTTGGGTTTTTTTTATCCCTTGACCAACTAGGATAAATCAGAAAAGAAAACAATGTTTTTATTCATGTGAATGTCCCTGGACAATCTCGTGGCCAGAAAGCATAAAGGCCTTAATTCCAAATTGCCTGCCAAAGAAAATGTGCCAAAAGCCCCACACTCCCTGCTCTCTTCAAAATCCATCTGTTACAACAAACACTTCAGTATTAACATTCATCCTGCATCTGTTCTTTATTGAACTTCTATTCCTTTGAGCTTTAGAGGTTACCTGTAAGTTGAAGAACTTTCCACTTTTTCCCTATCTTCCTCCACTCTAATTATTTTAAAGATCCTTGCACATTACAGTGTCATGTAAATAATTATCAGAATAAAAAAAAAAAATCTGAGTGAATATTGTGTTTGCAATCTGTAATAATTGGCCACAAATACAATTCTGCCATTGAATATGAGCAGAGAGGTATTTTTTTTCTTCCATTTTTGGACTTAAAATCTTTGTAAAACTGTTTGCAAATGCATAACTTTCGCTGTTAATTTAAGCCAACACATTTCAGAAATAATTTTGACTGTATTTTTAAAAATAAGTGCTTAATTTAGAAGTAAAGGTTTGGGATACCTATACTTAAAACAGTCAACCCATTTCTTTCTGAGGTTTATCTACTCAGTGATTTCTGATGAGTTGCTGTGATAGTAAACAGATCCCTAGGAAGACATTTTGTGCCTTCCCTTCAGGTTCTAAAATTATTTCCATCTCCACAATTCCCACTTTTAGTGCCTGATACACCAGATGGCTTCCAGGGGCTTTGCCAGGCTGGAGAAATGGGCCAACAGGAACCTCAGGAAGTTCAAAAAGGACAAGTGCAATCTCCTTTCCCTGGGGAAGAGCAAGCCTAGACACCAGTGCAGGGATGTTGGTAACAGCTGGAAAGTGGCTTTGCCTTGGAAATCCTGCAGGGGACCACGCTGGGCATGGACCAGCAATGTGCCCATGTAGCAAAGGTTAAGGATTAACCTGGGCTGCACTAGGAGGAACATTGACAGCAGGTCAAGGGGACACCAGGGGATGTGGTTCTTTCCCTCTGCTCATCACTTGTGCCCAGGACACATCATGAGTGCTGCTGGGTCAGGTTCTAGGCTGCCCACTGCAAGGGAGACATGGACATCCTGGAGAGAGCCTGGCTTTCAGAAGACTAATGAACTAGAACATCTCTCCTATGGGGAAAGGCTGAAAGATCTGAAATTGTTCAGCCTGGGGAAATAAATGCTGTGGGGAGACCTTGATGGACACAAATATCTGTAGGGAGGGTGAAAAAAATGAGAGCTCATGCTCTTCTCAGGATCCCAGTGACAGGACAAGAGACAATGGCCAAACTGAAAGACAGGAAGTTCCACCTGAACAGGAGGAAACACTTTTTTCACTGAGATAGTGACTGAACACTGGATAAAATCACTCAGGGAGGTCGTGGAGTTGCTCACCTTTTGAGTTCCTTAAAAGTTATCTGGACATGGCTGTCCTAACCGAGCAGCTGAGCTGGTCTCCAGGGCTGCCGTCCCACCTCAGCCATTCTGTCATCCTGGGAAATCAGCCATGTTCCTGCTTCTAATGAATATCCAAACACATGCCTGTGGCAGTTACTTCTCACACAGCATTTTAAACCATACACAGTGTGAGTTTGTCAATGAAGTCAATAAAGAAAGCTATAAATAAAGTAGGATGAACCAACAAAAATCCTGCTTGACTATAACTTGATACCATAGGGGACAGAAAGAGTAAATAATGCAAAGCTTTGGGATTCAGATGCAAGTGCTTCCCGTATTCCAGTGTAAAGGCTTCCAAGTGGAAAGAATGAAATGTCCAAAATAACATCCAGGAATTGGTAGAAACAAACATTTTTAAATAAAGCCTTGAAATTGAAGTGTAAGATTTCAGGTTTTGTTAGTATCTCTTGATAGTTTGAAAATATACTCCAAAGTACAAGTGTGTCATAAGAATCTGATAAAAATATTCAGTATCATCAAGGTTGCATAAACAAATGAGAAATGGTTTTCCCAAGTGAAGAGTTAGAAATAATTACAGTTCACTGTTTCTTTTCCTGTGCCTGACATTGCCACACCCAAAAGCATGCTGACACTGGAAACACTATCCTTGTAGGGAAAGTAGACAACTGTCTACAGAATTTCCCCAGAACTTCAGAGTTACCTGGAAAGCTGTCCAAAATCTGACTAACACCTTGGAAATTACAAATTTTTGTACCAAAAAACAAAAAACAAAAAAAACAAAAAAAACCCCAAAAAAACCAACCAAACAAAAAAAACAACTGCTCCTTGACATATGTGAGATTGTTGTCTGGGCTTCAGGTTCTGTTACAGAGTTACCTCCTGATCTCTCTGATGACAATATGTTATTGAACATGGGTAAAAAGTAAAGGAAAATAATAAAAACCAACCAACCAACCAACCAAAAACCCAAACAAACAAACTAGCAAAACTTCAATAACTAGGAAAACATCAGGGCAAGAAGGAAGAACTGGGATTACTGAATATTTTTTGACTTGTGCAGTAGGTTCAGTAGAATATTATTTATCAAAATCTCTTCCATGACAAAGCTAACATACTGTATGCAGCAGAGGAAGAACAGCATATGGAAAGAAAACCTTACAAAACCTGATATATGCTACTGCAGCATAAGGCTACAGAGCAGCTTCTGTAGGAGACTGATCAGGGCTTTCTTTTTATTCTTTTTTGGATGCTTCATCCTCCATGTTACATGGGCATAAAAGAAGTATTATCTTACCCAGAGCAGGACTCCCAAAACAATAATTGATGCAGGTATTACTGCAGCATTCTGCTTGCTTTATTCTGAGTCATGTAAACAATTACCTAAGTCAAATTGCACATTTTATCTGAGCAATAGCTTCTGTACACGCTTGAACAGAGTTCAACCTTGCCTATACCTTGCTTTAATTATTATGATAAAATCTTTACAGTTGTTACAATCCCACTCAAATGTTGTTTGGGATCCCACAGTGAGCTTCTCTGGGTTGCAAATCTTCATGAAAACCTCACGCCCAATTACACACCAGTGAATGCTTTTGTTTGCACTAACATTGATCCACCATGATGTTAAACAGAGAGCTTCATGCAAATCTGAATTTTCCAAGTAGTTAAAATATATAAACCCCCATTTAAATTTGCTAGATATCTTTATTTAACAGATCACAGGTCAAATATATGGTTGGTTTGGGTTTAAATTAAGAATTTAGTAAAACACCTGATTTCCATGGAACATTTCTGACATTGTCCTTAATTTCATGCCCTTCTCTCCCCTCATTTTCCAGAGAAGTGCGGAAGAAGAATCCTTTTATTAATCAATAGTCCATACACTGGCTATTGTGATAAAAGCATTTCTAGTAAGTATTCTTCCAAGTCTTATTAACTCATACAGTTTAAAATAGGTAGTTGAATATATGTATTCATATAACAGCTATTTGTCAACAGTTTGACTAACCCTTGACTTTCTCTTCAGAAACCAACCTTTCACACTGATGATCATTTCTATCTAACAAAAATAATTTAGTTTCCTGAAATTTTTTGAACCCTTAGAACTGGCCATTCATATATTGCAGACAATCTGAGGAACAGCTATCCAAACATATTGAGACAACAAATTATTATTATGTTTTGCCTCAGGTTTGAGTAATCTTTTCTTTTTAATTCACTGACACCAGCTCTTCAGGAGCTGCAGCAGACAGTTTACATAGGGAATTATGCAGGCCATGATAGCAAAATAATTTTTCTTTATTAATTTAATTTTTTCTTTAAAGCTATATCAGCACTTCAGATGGTCTGTATTATTCTGAAGTATGTAAAAAATGCCACATTGTTAAACTGGCTTAAAGTTGTTTCTTGTTTACAAGACATTGCAAATATGATGTATACAATAATTTTTCCCACCATTATCCATAACACTGATGGATTTCAAGTGACCTCCTGCATTTTACTGCACGTCTACTTCATCAATTTTTCCTAAATTCTCAAAAGCTTAATGCAGGATTACACATACTCTGCTGTTTTCCAGCCTACCTTCAGGAAATTGAGATGCATTCAGGGCCTATAAGAGGGGAAGAGGGGGAGTCATTGCTTGTGTAACAAAAGCTTTGAACAGGCTGCCCTAAGAAGTTTTTTGGTTTTTTCCATGGACTTGCTTACAACCTGCCTGACCTTTGCTCTGAGCACCCTGCCCCATGCCCATGTTCTCTGAGCAGACTAAGACTAGGTGACCTACAGACACCTTCCCTTCCTAAAATGTTCTGTGGATTTGGATCTGTGGATTCTAGGAAGCTGCATAATCAATAGTGTACAGTGAAAACACAGCACAATGAACTGCTCAGTCAAATAAATGACAAATGTGCAGTCAAATAAATGACAAATACAAAGCATTTTTTCCCTGTCAACATCCATTTAAACAAGGCAACAGGTGAGAGCTGGAAAATAAGACACACAGACAATGCATTCTCAGTTTCAGCTTGTTTGTTTGGTTGGAGGGGCCACTTCTGGCTGAGACATAAAACATGGAGCAGATGTTATGAAAGCATTTACTTTTATTGATATCCCAAAGTTGAATCCATAATACATTCCCATGGCTGTATTTCTGTTGATGTGGAATTTATTTCCTTTCCATAGGTTCCCCTCTGCTTTGTATTATTACAGAAAGTGCTTAGATAGGGGAATAAGAATTGCTTAGAACAAATTTCACCAATCTGGACTTACAGTACGAAGAATTTAACTATTATAAAGTGCTCTTCCAGTAAGGTTTTAAATCAATGAAATGCCTTCTAAAATGAACACCAATGTTTTTCCATCTCAGTCTGGGAAGTAGAGCATAATCTATATACTCCTCAGCTGGTAAAGCATATAGAGACTGGTGACATACACCAAAATTTTTTTATTTTAGGATCTGTTTTTTATTTCTGTCTTTTTTCTTTCTTTCTTTCTTTGATACTGCTAATTTCTCAGTATATTTATAGAGTTGTTTTGAGTTATTTTTGTTCAGAGAATTGTAGTATAGATCTAGGACTACAACTGACCTGTGCACTACACGATTTTAACTCTGTAACAACCTTACCCTGTATGGTTGGAAGTCTGTACAATGCCTATTGGAAATCTATAGATCTAAAATACCTGTTGGAGTGTAACAGAATTCATTTTACTGAGAAACAATATAATGTTTTCAGGAATTTACAAAAATGGTTATCTCTTAATTGAAGTTCTCACTCAGTGAGATATGGAAGCAAGTGCAGGGTCTTTGTTCCTGGTGTTCTTCTTGATCTTTTAAGTGCTGGCTAAATTACACATTTGATAAAAATCTGTTTTGATGTTAAACTAAATACTTTATTTACATTAAGTAACCCTAACATTGCATTGCTGAATCCTCATGACCTGATGGTTGGTCATGATAAATGCTTCATCTGACTTTGTTTCTTAAACCCTAAATATTTTCACTGAATTTAAATGCATTAAAAATATAGAAAAAAATAATAATCTACTGAAGAAAAGTGCTAAATCATAAACCTCCATAGCCTTGCTAAGGTAATACTTTGTCATTAATCAGCTAAACAGTGAAATGTCTTTGTTTCGATTGCAGAAAAAAAGCTTTGATGGAACCAAAATGATTCTAAAGTTTTAAAAAGTCACATTTACTGGCTAAAACAGTTTCAAAGGAGTCACATTTTATACTATGATCTCAGCAGCTCTCTTTTGGGTGTTCTACATCAAAATTTCAAGGCCAATTGAACTGGCCTTGGGAAGCCTGACTGGAGTCTGGAAGTACCCAGATACACTCAGTGTTGTCACTCCAGACCTGAGCAGTCAATAAATGCATTTTTTTTATTTCAAACTAGTGTGCAAGGGGAACTTTTCCATTCCAGTAAATGTTAGTTAATGTTTCTTTAGCAACATTTATGGATCAGTTGCCACTTCTAGACAACTTTCTTATTTATTCACAGCAATGTGATCTTGGTTTCCAAAGAAGAGCTTCTGGTATTATACATTATTGGAGCAAATATTTTGGCTGCAAAATTTCATGAAACCACTCTCCCTAAAAATTTGAAACGGCAGAAATAAGTCTTAAAGCTGAATCTTGCACCTGGCAGGAAAATAAATTACTTAAATATTGCACAAGCAGTAACATTTCTGTCTGTGATACAGTCCAGCCTGATGACATGAAACAAAATGCACCCTGTACTATAGACTTATCTCCTTTAAAGAATTAGACAGTTTTTAACGCCAAAGAAGCTCTCTATGTAGGGGGATTAGTATATTTTACTTGGATTCTAAACTTCAAAACTTTATTTTTCCTCACTGTTCAAGAAGATTAGTTGAAAAAGAGGAAAAATCATAATTGTGAGGATTCACCTTGGAAAAATGTGTAAATTAGTTAAAATATTTAAATATGTTCTTCCTTTTTCTTTAATAAGAGGGCTTTCTTCTTTTTAAAACCAACCACTAATTCAAATAATTGAACTGGGTGAAAAACCAAAACATCACACCAAACTTCATTGAGATAAATGAGATTTTAGAGAATCTATCTGGCATTGCCAATGTTTTAATGCCACATAATTTAAGTATAAATAATTACTCGAAGACTCATTACTTTCATGTAGTTCCAAAAATTATCTCTATCCTGGAGATTATTAGGGATGACTGTGTGTTAAGGAGTCTATTTTCTGACTTTCATTCTACAAGTGAGCACAAAATACAAGCACCATAGTGTATGTCCTGAAAAAATGAATAGATTTTTTGGCAAGGATTAGAAGGCTTCTAAAATCTGTTCTGGGAAAAAAAAATTATCACCAAAATGCAATGATTTGTAAAATTTAACATTACAAAAGCCAGCCATGACAACAGTGCCATGTGCTTTATATATATATATTATATATATATATATATATATATGTATATATATATATATATATTCTATTTATATATATATATATATATATATATATATATAATATATTTATTTTTTTGGTATTTATTCTGCCCTAAATAATCAATGCAGGAAGAAATTGGAATACAGGAATATTCTGTACTCATTGTTTATAAAGCAATTTTCTTTTAAAATGTGAGCTACAGGCCTCATTTTGTGATTACAGGTTGCATATTCGACACTGAGAAAGTGCTTATGGCATTCTTTCTTGAAAATGATGTTAAAAGTATCAAAGGGTTAATTTAATAGACAAGCCTTGTGCAAGTGCAATTTTCTCTAGAATACCTTTAATGTGGATAAAGAGCTGAAGTGTACATTCATGAGGGTGGTGGACCCTGCAGCAGAACACACTCACAAGGTTCAGAGCAAGTAAAGTACATCAAGAGAATTATTAAAAATCTTATTGGAATTATTTCCATACATTTACTTGGATTAGAAATTAATTTTGTACTTAAATACTAAAAAAACTTAACTTATTTTCTGATGAGATTTGTGTGTTGAGGTAAATAAATATTGCCATGCAAACAGCAGCGCTTGCTCTTGAAAACAGGCATGGGGTAAATTCCACTGAATATAGATACCAAATAGAAATTGAAATAGCATGATGTATTGTGCAGGATTTTATATCTTCATGTACATACACACTCTTGAAATCTTCAGAGAGCAGAAAAAATATTTTCTTTTGGGTTGGAGTGGGGTTTTCTTTTCATAGTGAATGTACATTTAACATGTCTACTTTCCTCTGCTTTCCTTTTCCTATCTCCAAATTGCCATCTTGAGGGAATGGTTTCAAACTGAGAATGGGTTTAGATTAGAGATTAGGAAAAAATTCTTTCCTGTGAGGGTGGTGAGGCCCCAGAACAGGCTGCTCAGAGAAGCTGTGGCTGCTGCATCCCTGGAGGTGTTCAAGGCCAGGTTGGATGGGAATTTAAGCAGCCTGATCTGGTGGAAGTTGTCCCCACTCATGGCAGGAGGATGTGGAATGGAATGAGCTTGAAGGCTCCTTTCAATCCAAATCAATCTATGATTCTGTGATTAGTTTTTTGTCTTCAAATGCTGGATAATGCCTTGACTATCACATTCTTTTAATGTACATACAGCAGGAACAATTAAATTTCAACAACTGTAAAGAGCAGCATGGCTTTGTAAACATTAATGCTAACTATAATGCTGCATGTTGCAAACATGTCATTTTTTTAAGCTAAAAGTAAAATGTTCTCTTTTCACCTGACACTTTTCTGGATAAATTGGTTTGAAACCGGTCGTTAAGGTTTCCAAGGACAGAAATATTTTAAAGATTAATCTGTGTTCAGTACGTGGGTCTGTCACTCTGCAAGTTGTGGTTAGTCTCTTATTCAGTGAAATTTTCTAGAAAAATTGGTAACAGGGTCAAAATTGCATTTGGTTTCTTTCTTTCATCTGATTGTACTTTAAACACAGCTAAACCTTTTTCCATCAAAGGTTGTTCTGTTGCTTATACACAACTAATGAGACTGAATTATAGAATATACTGATGTGCAATTTCACACTGGTGTTCTATATCTTACCTTGAGGAACCCCCTAGCAGAATGTGATGGGTCAGTCTGATCTACTTTTAATATAAAAGACTGATTGCTAAAAATTATTAGCAGCAGTGGACAGTCTATATTTGTCAGAATGTGTCATCACAAATGTGCTGTCAAAAAACTCAACAAAACTCAACACTTGAAGCATGACCAACTTCATCGAGAAGTGCATGTTCAGGTAAAAATGAGATTATTTTTTTTTTTTTCAGTTGCCAAAGTGGTTTCTTGGTTATTATGTGACTAATTGTTCTTTAACCTGGATGGTAGTTGGATTTAAATTTTCATTCACCTAAAGAAGTCAAATGCATTGAAAATTTTATTTCAGCTTGTCAAAGTGTTATTAGGAAATAGTGGAAAGCAAAGTTTTTACTTGAAGTTTCTCCAGAAGGAAAAGATTATTTCATCATCAGTCTGGTAACATGGAACATACAATAAGAATATACTTACTTTTTAGCTAACCTGTTTAAGAGTTTATATGGCTGCACATAACAAGTTTTGAATATAGAGTGTGTTCATGGAGTGAATTGGTAATGAGTTGGTTGTTATTGTTTATGCTTATCAGACTTCTCTTAAGCATTTTACAAACTGTGTGTGACTAAACACCAATCAGTTGGTGACCATTTGAAGTCTTGCTCCAGTGCTTGGATTCAGACCTAAGAAGGCATTCCTGTGTTTGGTTTTTGGTGTTAAGAACTTGCATGGGTATTTGGAATACCTTCCACAATGCCTTCTTTTGAAAATAAATGCTTTTCTAATGCTCTTTGCTGGTGAAATAGCTCCTTGAATTGATGTAAAAGATTATTTTGGCTTATTAATTGAGAGTATGTTGTAAGACTTAAGTCATCTCCTTTTATATGAAATCTTCATGTTTGTCTTGCTTGTGTATTTAATTTTTTTTCCTTGTCCGCCTTTCAGAGGATACACACACAGTTCAAAATTGGTTGAAGATCAAAGGTGTTTCTCAATGCACAAATAATATTTTGGCAGGCATTTACTTATTAATGCATTACTGGGTCATATTTTATTTCCTTATCCTGAAATCATAGATTCATACGATATCAAGAGTTGGAAAGGTCCCACAAGAACCATTGAAGTCCAACTCCTGGCCCTGTACTGAACATCCCAAGAATCCCACCCTGTTCCTTGGAGCATTGTCCAAACTCTTCTTGAGCTCTGTCAGGCTTGGGGCTGCCACCACTTCCCCAGGGAGCTTGTTCCAGTGCCCAACCACCCTCTGGGGAAAGAACCTTTCCTAGTATGCAACCTAAACCTCCCTTGTCACAGCCTTAAATGTTCCTGAAAGCCTAATTTTGGTTATCTGTGTGCTAGGAAGAATATGACAGGTCTAAATAGAAATATGTCTTTGAAAAATGTGTCTTAGGATGTCTGTGTAATTTCTATGTCAAAGCTTTCAGTCAGGTACTGAAACTCAGTTCCCTTACATGATCTTTAATTATGGAAGAACGTTAAAAATAAGTGAAAGTTTTAGAAAACTTGCATCCTGAACTTTATTCTTTTTTTTTTTTTTATGTGGAGCTACAGCTCAATATGTGAAAAGTTTTCTGCAGTTGGAGTCCCTTGTGAGATTCTATTGTCTAGCTCCATGTCCTTTTTTGCAATAATAAGAGCTGTCAGATGCATCGTTGGAGACAGCTGAATCTCTCATCTCTTGTGACAGACATCGTTTTGACTTGATTTGTAGAATTTCCTAATGCTGGAAGAGGGTGAAAACCAGGAGGCAGACACACATACAGCAAAAAGCTACATCCTCCTGTTCCTTTTATTTTATGCTTAATATGGTGGCATATTTGCTTTTTTGACAGTGGCTAAATATGGTTCTGGAGATACTATAACCATTTCATATAAAAATATAACATTATCAAATCTCTCATCCCACTGAGGGTCGCATTTTTAATTATTTGCAGCTAATATTAATGTTATATTTGAAAATAGTTACATTTAAATTGCCTTATTTATTGCAGTTTACAGTCTGCTAATTAACATTTCCCTTATGCCTTCTCTGAATGGAAAAAGGAGAAGTTATGAAAAAAGCACTGTGAATAAACTCACTTTATGTATGTGGCCAGAGATGTGTTAGCCTTTTGCTTTCTGAAGGCCTTTAATTAGCATTTTGACTAAATCCTACACATTGTGTTAATAGTTTCAACAAATTTTTCGCTGCAAAGATCCCATATATATAGGCATTAACAGGAATAGTCATCCTGTTCTTGATGTTGAGTCAGAAAATATTTCACAAAGGTATTGGACTGTCCTGTGGCGAGCTTAAGTTCATCTGGGTTTTATTTGCTGAAGATTGTTGTAGCAGCTGCTTCTCTGCAGCTTTGCAGCAGTTGTCACTGAGATTGGGAGAGTTAAGGATGTTCAACTGACTTTCTGACATCTTGTTTAGCTGGATATGCAAGAATTTTCAAAAGCACATAGACGCTGATCTCTGTATTTTTCTCGTGCTTTATGTAGCTGAACTTTTCTGAAGAACTTAGCCCATAAAGAAAAATAAGAGATGGAAAAAAATGGAAGTAGACAGATGAGATTACGGATTCACAAATCTTCATATAATACTATCTCTATTGGTGTGATGCATGCTGAACAGACTTTGGTGTTTTTACTTGTTCTTGGCTTGCTTTTGAGAGCTGATTACTCACAAGCCACATAGGGGAATTGGTGATCTTTGTCACTGGTACAAGTTTTCATTAATGCTGACCACAGACAATCAGTTGTGTATTGTTTTTATCACTCCTTCTTGCAAAAGGAAATAAATGGCTTTCTTTATTATGGGTGATACATTTTCCAATCAGTAAAGAAAGGAAGAGTTTCTGAGAACTTGAAAGTATCAAAGAAAAGCTGATTAGCCTTAGCAGTTCAGAAGTAAAATGTCTGTAAAAGGAGAGGAAGTCACAGATGAGTGACTTAAAAGAAAAACATTAAACTTCACATAGACCAGTATTTAGATTATAGCTGAATAGGTAACTCTACTCTAAAGAATCTTTGCTAGTATCATTGTCACTTAAGATGTCTTTGGTAATTTAATATACAAAGAAAATTTGAAAATGTATACCGTTGAGAGGTGAGAGGTGTTTAGGGATGGAGTAAGTGGTCAAGAGTGGTGACAGCTACTCCTGCTATTATCAACTCCCTGATTTTTTGTTGACTTCTTGCCACACAGACTTGTTTTTTACAGTACATTTAGTTTTGTTGTTTTGATTCCTATGGGACAAATATTTTTAGGCATGTCACTTAGTGAAGGAACTAAATGGAGGTCTAACAACAGCCTGGGCTCAGGACTAGACTAACATGTCTTTGACAGACAAATAGGAAAAGCCTGAGAACATCAAGCATACATGCCTTCAGTAAAGTGGTAGCATAGGAGAAAGAGAGCACTACAAACGATGACATTCATAAAAGTATTACCACAGTCAAAAAAACCCAAAAAACAACAACAACAACAAAATCAAACAAAAAACCCCCAAACAAATAAAGAAAATTAACAACAGGGAAAAAACCAAACAAAAAACTAAAACCAACCAAGCAATAATTGCCAGTTTTTTGTGGGGAAGTGAGATATATTTACCATGCTGAATGGAGCATGTGTAAAAATTTTGTCAGCTTGACACATAATCACAAACTGTTTGAACAAACTATATTTATTCACTTCTATGGATTGGCCTGGTTTTGTCATAAAGTAGTTTAGGGTTTTTTTTTTTCCTATTTTTCCCCATTTAGTCCCAAGAGGTAAGAATCCTATAAATAATTTGATGATTTTTCTACTTGTATGAGACTACTGAATAGGCATTTTCAACAATCAAGCTACTTGATCTTATATCTAGAAATTTATATGATTTAAATGCTTGTTTGGATTTTGAGTAGTAACTTAATGTTTAATGCCAGCTTTGATTACTCAAATCACTGTTCCCTATCTAATAACAGCAGAGCCAGGCCTTCTGAAGAAACTTGTCATTGATATCCATTAATGAATCTGTGGTACCTGAATTTGACCAAACTCCTTTTGAACTCTCTGTCAAAGCCTGATTTAGCAACCTGACAATAGAAAGTCCCAGAAGTGCAAGTGCCTGTTTTGTAATACTTCTTAGATCTGGTATTAAATACCATTTACTTCCAGCCTTGCAGAACTTGGTTTTGCATTTTCACTATACAGCATCTTCATGATTTTGAGAAATTAAAATATTCCCTTCAGCTTTGTGGTGTTTGAAATGAAAGGTTCCAGACCTTTCCAGCTTTTCTTTGTGAGGCAGTTGCTCAAGCTGCATTTTGACATGGATATCAGAACTGTCTGCAATGTGGCATTCTGTGGTTTTGTTCTCCCTCTATCCTTTCTAGTGATGCCCAAAGGGTTGCTGGCTTTTTTGCCTGTTACTATACCCTGACCAAAAGATTTTAGGGAACTGCTGTGGTGACTCCAGGATCTGGAGCTGTCTGCTTGTTCAGAGTTCAGTTTGCTTCAGATCATTTTTGCCTTTGTTTACTAACTTGCACCTGTTTACCCTGAAGCTCATCTGCCATCTGATGCTCGCACTCTCAGCTTAGTGAGATACTCACCACTGTTGTGGCATCTGTCTAACTGGAAAAGCTTGGTATTGTCAGCAGACTTGGAGATCTGACAGTGCACTTCCTTTTCTGTCATGAAAGGTGAATAAAATAAATCAATCACAGCACTGATGCCCGGAGGGCCCCAGGACTGGCTCTTCTTTGTCCTGAAAAGGGACATCAAGCTCTTCCTTTTCTTTTTCTCTGCCTTAATTAACTCTTTATTTTATGAAAACTTTCCCGTTCATTAGGTAGCACAGTTTCTGTAGAAATTTGTATTGAGAAACCTTGTTAAAGGAGTCGTGAAAATTCAGATATATTGTGTCTCTTGGATGTGGTTATTGATCCCTTTCAAAAAGTCTGCTGGGCCAGGATTTTTCTTGGCAGGAAGCCAGACTGTCCTGTTCCAAACAGGATGTTTATGTTCAGGCTCAGTGTGTTTTCCTGTAGACTCTTCATCTCAATATCCATCTTGAGATGAAAATCAGACCCATCAGCCAGTAGTTCCTGGAATCCCCCGGAAATTTCTTTTGGTAGACAAGTGTTACTCTGGCAAGCCTGGCAGTCTCCTGGCACAGCAAGAGCTGTGTTCTTGTAACTGCTACGGGAGTTCCTTCAGAGCTCCTGTGTGAGTGCTCTTATTCCACATCTAATTTATTCATTTGATTTAATAATTTATTTTCCTTATGAAAGGAATAGAAATTGATCTAGTTCCTCTGCTCTATCTTCCTCAATGGATGCTGTGGGAATCTTGCACTGGAGTAAAGCACAACTTCTCTTCTTATGTCCCGAACATTTGTGAGTGTGTTTTCTATGTTTTTGTCATGTGCAGTCCTGACAGATCCCATCTCTCTGATTTTGAAGTATTTAAAACATTTTAAAATTTCCTTTTAACTGTCGTGTTGCTGATACAGATTGGTCTATCAGTAGATTAAGCTGATGTTGTTTCATACCAAAAGTTTGGGGGGAAATGTTAATGTCAATACAGTGACAGGACCCGAGGCAATTACCTGAGGCTGTGCCAAGGGAGATTTAGGTGGGATATCAGGAAAAGGTTTTTCACCCAGAGGCTGGCTGAGCACTGAACAGGCTCCCCAGGGCAGTTTTCTCACCACCAGGGCTGACAGAGCTCAAGAAATATTGGGACAAAGCCTCAGGCACATGGTGCAACTCTTGGGAAGGACCATGAAGGTGACTTTGGTGATCCATATGGGTCCCTTCCGTCCCTTCCTACTCAAGATATTTTCTGACCCTCTGAGTAAGGTCAGGAGAGAGATCTACAGCTCTAAGTATTGAGGCTCTGTAAATTGCCAGATCACACCACACTCTGGATCAGTGCTGTTTGCCAAGAGCAATATAAACATGCCTGGTGACTTTGAAGTACCACACATTCAAGTCTAGAGAAAAACTAGCAAGCCTGTGGCATTTTTCTGGCATTTTTCTTCCCTAAGGCAGAAGCTCTGGAAGAACTAAATGAGCACTATAAGGCCCATTAGATGAAACAGCCCCTCAGGAAATCAAGGAGAGTGACAAAATGCAACTTCAGCCTAAGGGATGAAAGGAAGATAAGTCATTAAAACCAGTTGATGGCATAAAATCTTTGTCATATTTTGACTGATTTTCATGGACAGCTTTTAACGCACTTTATTTCAGGAAGCAATTTTGGGTTTAGTTTTAAAAAAAAGCTTAAACTACATGCTTTGCTGTTAGATTCTGGCTTTCTTTTCCATGATTTTTTCCCCCATTCATAAAAGTTTTGATTAGCTGCCATCTAAGGGTAAATACTGGAAATTCAGATCAGTAATCCTGTGAACAAACATTTGTCTTCAGCATTATTTAGGATGTTTTATCTTCAGGGTCCTCCATGCAGCTTTGTGAGACAGATGCCAATTTTTACATCTTTAACAAGTTGCTTCTATGCCTGAAGGAACTTAGACAGAGATCTAATATTTTCTGGGAAATTGATGTTTCTGTTTCTGCTCCTAAATGTTACAAATAAGCATTCTATATAGAATATGTGTAAAATTGCAATATGAGCTCTGAGTTCATATGAAACTTTACAAAAATATAAATCCAATGGATCAATACCAATTTCCCCTTATACAAGTTTTTTTTTTCATCACTTTCTCATCTCAGCAATGAGGAGAAAAATCCAGATAGTTTTTCTAAAGATCAACTGTTTAATTACAGTAAGACTCAAGGCAGTGGAATCTGAGAAACCTCCACATATGCAGGAGTAGAACAGTAGTACAGCATCACTGTAGCTGTATGGAAATCCTTCCACAAGTGAGGCACTTGTGGAAACATGTTTATATGGGGGGTTTTTTTGTGTAGTCAGGATTTCTAACTTACACTAACCCAGCTGTGATACCATTCACCTGATATTCAGAGTATAGCAGGTATCTACTTGTCTGTGTCTCTCCCTGTCGGAAAATTCAGGTAAATTATAATTCAGGTAATTGTTTTGGAGCCATGGCAGAAAAAGTTTGTTTAACCTTATTTTGTTTAAAATTATCCTGTACTGTGTTATATTTCATTATTTTTATATTTAAGAACCCGAAAGGAAAGCATTTTTCCCTTTAGAAATTCTGTACAGCCAGAGAAAGGCCAGCCACACTAAATTAAGTAGTGGGTCTCCTGTGGCAGCTGCACACTCAAGCTACGACTGCATACAAATGAACACAAAGAGAAAATGAAATTTACTGGCATGAATTCTGATTTCTAGGAATTGCTTCTACATTTGCTGAGCTGGCACCTGTCATGGGATAATATAGCTTAACTAAATCAGGATCAAAGGAGTTTAATTAATTTAGTGATTTATTAATGATACATAATTAGCCAGCAATCAGTGAAATATACTTTTGGGATCAATATGACTAATACAACTGATGAAACAGAATACTAAAGACTTCTAAAGCATCAATGATTTTTACATATTCAAAATATCCTTCTGCGACTAATCCTTGCATTTCCAGGCACTCCCTTTCCCAAGTGGTGTGGCTTCCAAACATGCACCTTTTTCTGGGGCTGTGGGCACACACAGCTGCAGGATTTGTGGATGCTTCAACTTGCCATGTAGTTGTGCTGCTTCCTGTCACCAGTGTCACAAGAGAAAAGAAAAAGGGGGAAAAAAAAAAGGTGATGCAAGATATTGACACTGTTAAGAGGGTGGATTGGTAAAACACGAGAATGATTCCCAGTTCTGCTCAGGATTTGGATGGATGGCTTTATAGACATTGTAAGGCTTTCTCTAGAATACTAAAAAGCTCCAAGCTGAGCTCCTGCTGAGTCCTGCAACCTGAAAAAGTTATAAGGGAAAACATTACCTGTGACGGTGAGACTTCTGGTTTTAAACTGCTCATTTCACAAACCTGCTTAAACAAATAGCAAAGTAACTTCCCAGAGGGCTCTGGCCTGCCGGATCTCATGATTCTGGCACAGCTGTTGCTATGGTTTACCTACTTGGTTTTTTGGCAATTCTTCATCTCCACAGCAATTTTGTGACCTTGTTAGGAACCAAAAACATCTGTAAGTATTTTCTTTAACTTAAATATATATAGAATATGTAGATAGATATAGAATGATATATTCTATATAGAATAGATAAACTGTATAGAATATATAGA
>PYHW01010764.1:2310630-2328490 GCA_013186435.1 Turdus rufiventris | reverse complement strand
AGAGGGTGCTGAGTATATACCCTGAAAACCACTTCTAATACAAAACCGTTATTTTCATTGCAAATGTTTAATGTTACAATAAGTTAAAAAGAAAAAAGAAAATTCACTGTTTTCTCATCTTCTGACAAAGATTTTGATGTTGAGGAATAAAGGATATAAAAGATATTAAAAATTAGGAGGATTAAATGCAGCATCTTGAGTGTTACTCAGTAAATTAGATGTCAAAAATTAGCTGTCTTAAAGAAATTATGCAAAAGTATGAATAAAATAAAAGGTGTGTTTGAAATTAAGTTTGATTACACAAACCCACTTTAAGAACGGACCTTGTCATAAGCTCATCTTTCAGAACTCCTAAAATATTTGGCATTCTAAAAAGTGAGAGCAATGAACTTCTTAGAAAGAAAAATTAAATTTTATTGTTGTTGTTATGGCTTTGTGAGGATTGGTAGCTGGATTTCACAAGTCTAACCTAGAGTTTACAATTTTAAGGTAAATACTTATTAGATTGATTCTGGAAGCTGTGTGGTTAGACTAGAATTAAAAAAAAAAAAACCAACAAAAAAACAAAAAACAAAAAACAAAACAAAACAAAACAAAAAACCCAGAAAAACTCTGGATTTGCTTCCTCTTTTTACAGCTGAAGGGATTTTTTTTTCTTTTTTTCTTTTTTTCTTTTTCCTCTAATTTCTGCAAAATTATCCTTCATGTCAGGTGTAAATCTAGTGGGTCAGCCCCTTATTACTTCTGGGCATAGAGAATGGGCGTGTTCAGTGTGCTACTGCTTTTGCTTAAGAACCCTCTGAAAATGGTTTTCCTCAATTTGCTAATATGTGTTTCTATGAGTGCTCTCGGACTCAGGAAGGACTAGAATTAATTTCTTTCTATGGTTGTTTCAGAAGTCCAGCATAAATGTAAGAATGCATATAAATTGAAGTAATTTTAATTAAGCAACTATGTTGTAAAGGGATGAATAAATGAGCTTTAAGGCCAGCTACTCCAAGTACAAACTGAATTACTTGAAATAAAATCTGAGGCTCAAGACTTATTTGGGAGACTCTAAATGATGATTGAATAAATTCCTTTAATTATAAATAATTTTTGCAGTACATCTGTGCCCCAGTGTACTCCTGCTTTAACACTTGGAGTTATATAGGCAAACAGTGACCTCAAACCTTTGCAAACAACACATTTACTCCTGACTCATATATATGGCTGAATTGCATAATTTACTTTCATTGACATTACTGTCACACTGCAGTACTTTTCCTTTTTTTAAAGTTACCTAGAAACAAGGTTGAAGGGCCTGGAGGGCTTTTAACTGAACCTCCTGTTTGGTTATGAAAGTGTGAAATTAGAAATGTATTGATACATTTGGGAGATAGAGCAGATACTCCTAATTTGGTGCCAGTGCAGGTCTTTCAGCTTACCCAGCTGCTCTCTGAGGATGAAGACAGAAAGATACAAATATTAATTGCTTTCACATGAGGGATAATAGCAGCATTAATAACATGACAGATGTTATTTCCTGAGTATCCAGAAAGGTATGGTGATGAGCAGTTTCAGTTTATCAGCTGGGGATTTTTATTGATAATCAGTGTCCCAAACAGTTTTAGAATTGTGACCTCAAAATGCTCAGTATTTTAATATTAGTTTCACTTAGTAAGAATTTAAAAAAACATTAGTTTTATTTATTCCAATATTTTAGTAGGAAGTTCTCAAGAAGCTGAGATCTGGTGATTCATGACAGTATTCATCAGTGAGCATGTAAACAACCCTTTGCAATTTGAAGGCTAAACAGATATCATAGCTATGATATAGGGAATATGCAGTTTGGAAAGCAGGAAAACAACAGAAGGGCTATAAACATAACTTTCTCATCAGCCAGAATTAGGAAAGGGTTGCAAAAACTCATGCAAATATTTATGCAGAAGCAGTACAATTTCTGTGTGGTACCTACCTAATGAGTGCTGGAGTCAAGCTGTCGAAATAATAATACATGTACTCTCATCATCAGTGATTAATTGGGAACATTTCTTCTTTCCTAAAAATGACATTGTGTCTTAGTATAGTGTTAGAGTAAAAAATTCTGCTTCCAGAATCAGAAAACACTATCCTGAAGATTTTCCACTCATCGCTCTATGACAAGGTCATATTGGAGCACTTGTTTTCCCCAGGTGGAAAAATGTGTTTGGCTAGCCAAATGGCAGAAAGTTAAGTGAATATCTATTTTTAATAACAGGACAATGGATAGCTATTTACCATAAAGGCTCAGATTAGGTGTCAGGAATGTCAACGCTTGGCTGTCCAAGGTGCAGATGGTGATGGGCAGCTCACTCTAGAGACACCAAGGTCTGTGAATTGTTGGTTTCCCCCTGACAGAGGAAGAGCCATGAAGGATAAATAGTGAAGTGTGGTTCCTTTTCAGTCTGAAAATCTATAGAAGACCCCAACTGTGCTTGAGGTACCAACATTGTAAAAGAGAAATGCCAATGCTCTTGCCTTGGGTTCTTCTAGTTCCTCTCTATCAGAATATTTGGGCTGGGGCTGTGCACAGTTGCAGTTTTGATGATTGTATTGCCCTTGAGTAAAGTCTTCCAAGGGAAAATTGCTGGTCTACAGATACTGGGGGGGATTTTATCAATCTCATTTACACCAAGTTATGCACTTTGTACAATGATTTTATCTCTGAAGTCACACAAGCTTGTTCTAACTAGCTTTAACCAGCTCTTCAGCAGCTCCTGATAATCCTCCCCTACCCCTTGGTTAGCCCAAATGAATCAATTTAAGCGTAGAGATTTTACTTCAAAATAATTCAGATATAATTAAATTCAATGTTTTTTAGTTATTTTTCACACTGTTGCATCTGTATTCAAGGAAAAATATGAATATGAAATATGTACATTTTAGTGAAGCATGACTGTCTATTCTGGTTTCGTATTTTGATTTTAATGCAGTGCTGAATAGAGGCAGGTACTTTAAAAATGTTCCACATTTATCCCAGCTTCTAAAAATAGTGGCATTTTTATTTTTTTAAAGGTGTTGTGTGTGAGTAAAGACCATATAATCCAGCACAGCAACATTTATTTTCATTCTCTTTTCAAATTTCTACTCTGTTTTTAGTGGCCTTTCTCTTGAGGTTTTTATGTGCCCAGGAGGGTGGTCTCTCACCTGGCTCTGAGGATGGATTTTATGAGAACAAGGGCATTGTAAGTTACTCTTATTCTGGTGCATCTCTACAAAATGTACAACTTTGGTTGTTCAGAAATACTGCAGGAAAGGGCTAAAGCAAAATTATGAGGTAGGAGTACCTCTGAACTACTTAAATTTCTGCAAATAGCAGGATTACTACCAAAGTAGTGTTAGTCTGTAGAGAATTTGAGAATAGAAAGTCAAATAAGGGGAATTTTAAAAAAGATTTTTTTTAATAGTTCTAATTTAATTGACTTACAGGTTTTAATAATGGATAATTTAGAGCACAGTTTCAATTTCTTTGTCAGAGTATGTGGTCTCTGAGAAAGGAATGTGCAGATTTTACAGAATTTTTTGTGCGACTTTGAGGTTCCTCAATTGAGTTGAGCAACAGTTTTGTAAGAATGTTGGAAAGAGAATTGTGGAAGCATGTCAGGTAGATACTAATGAGTCTGTTTAGTACAGTGTTACTGCTTGAAGTATAGTTAGTAATTTAAGGAATGACCAGTATTTCTGTCAATTAATACTGATGAGTGGAATTAGGAGTTTTTGATGAGGGTGGCACCACTGCCTGTGTGTATCAGTGTTCCCTTAGGGCCAGTCGCAATCCCTGTTTCATGTCAGGGAGTGAATTTACAAATGAATAAAATTTGGGGCAGCAGTCCAAGTTCTATTGAGTTTGGTAGGAGAGGGCCTCTTGTGCTTCTATATTCTTCTATAAGACTTGTATCTGTAGTTATTTAAATGTGTTTTATATCTGTATTCTCTTGTGCCAGGGAGGGTTAAATGGGATATTAGGAAGAACTCCTTCAAATGATGTTTAAGCACTGGAACAAGCTGGCCAGGGAAGTGTCAGATCCCTGGAAGGGATCAAGAAATTACTTGGCATGGCCCTTAGTTGGTTTAGTTGACATATTGGTGTTGTTCAAAGATTGTACTCAATGACCTTCAAGGTCTTTTCCAATCTTTATGAATATATGATTGAACCAAAACTAAAAACTTACCTCTCTGACTACAATTGCTGTAGACAGAGAAGTACAATTACAGTGTTCATTTCTGTGGCTCTTGAGCGTGACATCCTGTTTTGCCCTACAGGGGCAGAAGACCATTTGATAATTGTTTTTCAATCATTCATCATTATTAGAATTATTCAGTCTGGCTAATTAAAATTTTGATAATTGAAAACAAAGAATCAGAGAAAGATGCAATTTAGGTTTTACATGGGATCTCTTAGAAAGGATGGAGAGAAAACGTCCAAACTCTAATCTCTGTGCATCTCTGTGCATCTCTGTGCTCAGATTATTAGGTTGATATATCAGCATTCTGTGGTCATGCCGTATTATTGAGATCATTTTATCACAAAGAATAAACAGAATTGCTCCTGTCCTGCACAATAATACAGGAAAACAGAATGATAATTAAAAGCAACAAAGTTTCAGGTCTTGTATTTATATGCATAATTTCTCACCGTCAGCTAAGAACATTTTTTCATTTTATATCATTGATGAGTTTCTACTCTAATCTGTGGGGTTTTTTTTATCAGTGGATAAAAAGGAAATCTTCTTCCTTATGGATATATATAGAGTTAGGTACTTTCTTCCTCCTCTTCAGCACCCTCCAGATTCCTACAAGTAAGGCCAGAAAAATATCTCTTTTAGTGTAATATGGAATCATAAGTTACTATTATAGTGGTTTAGAAACATCATAACAGTAAAATCCTTTACAAATTCCATATACATACATAGCTATAACACTTGTATTTAGACTACCTTTGCTGTTTTCTGGCAACTATCTTATCGGTGGGGAGCAGAAGTCAGATATAAATAGCACTTTGCCCTTTTAGTTGCTGCTGCTAATGTACTTTGCTGTTCCATGAAGTATGTGGTAGCACTTTTATAGAGGCTTATAATCAGATCTGGCATAAAAGAGCAAGTGCATCATGCACTCAGAAGTTCAGATTTGGTGCACAGGCATCTTGGAAATGTTCAGACATCAAAAAAATGTGTCTAACTACAAAAATGATTACTTTCCTGGCATCTGAAACCATGCAGACTGCATTTTCATGAGTTTTATACATGTAGCAAATGCAAGCCTAGTAGGATTATCAACCAAGCTCTAATTCCATCACATTTTTTTATCATTTGGGAAAGCAAGTATATTCTTCACACTGACTCCAGCAGGAGTCCTTTGTTTCTGCTGATAAGAAAGGGCAGTCTTATTCTTGTTTAACCACTTTCATGAAACTTTAACTTCCTCTGCAACCAGTACCACTGTCGAAGAATTTGTGGATTATTTTGAGTTTGGGGGTTTTTTTTTATGGTCCTGATGAAGCCCCTAAATCTTTCTGACATTTACCAAACAGAAAATTGTCAAGCCAACCTTAATCATGACTAATCAATGAAATCCTTGTGGGTCAGAAACTATATCCAAGTGGCCTTTGAAGACTCCTTTGCCATGGGATCGCTTAACTGACACTGATTAAATTTACATTGTCAGCCACTTGATTATTTTCCAATGTTCCAATTCTGTGAAAATTGATGCAGAATGATTTAGTCTTTTGCAGTGAATTTAAGACTATCTTCTTTTACATAGTAATTTGACATCTAAACTCTGGGATGTGCATGCAAAATTCTGAAAAGGAGGATTTCTGTCATTTCAATAAAATAGATACACCTACGACTTTATATTTTTTTCAATTTGCAATTTATAGTGTTTAATATAAACATTTAATTATAGTGCGGTTTTTTGTAGTTGTTATCCCCTTTCCCCCCCCAATTTATACTTCAGAAATCTTTACAGAAATCTTTAGACCTGTGAAGGGGTTTGCATTTTTTGGCTCATGCATGTAGTGGCAGAATCAATAGCGTTCTCAGCCTGCTTACTCCTGATTCAATTGTCATAGTCTCAGATTTGGCCTTTAAATTGAAAGGTTACAATGATTTCAAAATGAAAAATAATGCCTTTTGATTGATGATGGAGACTCAGTCCAAGTCTCCTTTTACTTTGGGACTGAAGCTGCAGATTGCACTGCTGGCAAGGATCCAGGTCTCTTGAACGATCTTGATAGGATTTAATGGAATTCATAATTAGGGCATCTGACCCTGCAACTTGGAGTGCTGCAAGTGGCACCTTGGGGCCAGCTCAAAATGTGGAGACAAGCCTTGTACAAGCAGGGGAAATGTCTTAGCACCAAGCTCATCTGCATAAGTTTGAGGAGAAAAGGGAGCATCTTTATATCCTTATATTGCAGCTTCACTGGTGCTTAGTAACTATTTATTTCTATATCTACTCTACCCCACTTCCACAAACCTTCTGGAGTTCTTCCAAACAAGATTTTCAACCACATGCAATAGATGTTTATTTCATTGTTTACTTTGAGGCACTTAGTCATCTCACACTATAAACAGATCTTTATAGAACTAAACACAGGAAAATGTATAAAAAAATAATAAATTGTCAGTGAAGACCAAAATTCCTGATGCTGCACAAGAATTCAATGAGAGTAACCCATTGAACATTGATGGTCAAATGTACTCCATATTAAAAGCTATGCAGTTGGGGAATTTACCTTAAAGAAATGGTCCTGCATTTGTGATCTGCCTGTAGCCATCTGCATCCCTGGCTCTATATCAGATCTCCATCTGTTTTATTGTTAGTGCCAGCCAGTGTTTCAGTGTATATATCATTGTTGAACTGAGGTATTTATCACTGGGTTTAGAAGAACAGACATAGATTTTGTCATGAACTCTCTGACTTGATTGCAGGAATCTTTTCCCTTTTTCTAGTCTTTGATCAGAATTACAGGTTCCTCTTCTGTCTGTGAGGGAGGCTGTAGATAATAAACCTCCTCCATCACACTACTCCACTTTACAGAATAGGCTCGTGGTGTGTATAGGATATCAAGGAGACTAGGGAACACAATTGCATTCACCTGCTAATAAGAAAGCATATAATTATATTTAAAATTAGTTAAGAGTAGTATAGTTTGGTTTAACTGAAGGCGAGATACAGCATTCATATCACATTAAATTAATTGGAAAATGGAAATTGGTTTATTATTTAAATTAGTGGTGGGAGTTCTTTAGTGCTCCATTTTTAGTTTGTCATCAGTTAAAGACAGCTCAATCTATTTATCACTACATTAATTCATTCTAATGAGGTTAACATAATGAGTAACCCAGCATTTCATTATATTCCATTTATTTGAATGCCAAACTTGAGTACACCATATTTAATTGAAACAGTAATTGGGGAAATGTCATAGGTTAGAAATGAGACTGGAAATGGAGCTTCCCTTGCATTGCATGTGCAGTTCCTACATTTGCTTATAGAAGAAAAATAAAAGGATAAATAATTAAGATTAAATATATTTAATTTCAGTCTTAAACACAATCAAAACAAATAAACACACAAACCACCAATCCCACCAGGTAGTGGTGTACCTCTACTGAAGCAGAAAATTAAATGATATGGCTACTTTAAAAATTACTTGTTTTCAATCTTTTCAGGGGAAAAATATGGGTTTATAGTTCTGCAGTGGGGAGAACTGATATTTGGGAATTGCTGGAGCAGCTCAGACCTCAAGATCCTGCCCACAAATTTCCTTCCTTATGACCTTGTCTGTCTCAGCTGAAAAATTAAGATACACAGATATACTGAGATACACAGATATACTGTGAGAAATATAAGCAATTCTTGCATGTAGTTTGAGATGAAAAATTTGTGTTTACTTAAGGACAATTGCCTCCATTGCTGCCTTGCAGAAAATTCTACACGACCACAAGGGCATCTCTGCATAAAAATTATTGAGAAAATGAGATTTTACTGATCAAAATTTTTTGGTAAGTGCATAATATTTCAGCGTAATTCTGTGTCATTTAATGAATTGATAGGAAGATATTTTGTGTCCTGTGACAGCTGAAATGACTGCCACTAAATTTTGCATATCACCTGTACCTCAGAGAGACATCTGGGCTTGCCAATAATACATTTTCCCTATGGTAAATAGCAATGGTGAGCAAATACATATTCCTGATAGGTTTTTGTATGTGGTAACCTGTAAAGGAGCATGACAAAAATAAAGAACAATAGCTTGGCAAACACTAATTAATTTTCACACCACCATATAAAGAAGTTAAATACTACAAGACTAATTTTTGCAAATTGGAAAGCGAAGAAATAAGACTTTAAAAACTGTAAGGATGTGTCAGAACACATTGATAGCAGAGCCAGCAATAATGGCTGTGGTCTACCTTTTCAGAAATAAATAGTCATTAAAATGTGTAGTGGTTCTGCTTTTTAAAATGTGTTTGCTCAACACTATCTGGAGATTATGAAGCATTACATCACACAAGAAATTGAAAAAATGCATCCATTCCAAGAACACAGATTTTCTCGTTGGTTACTATGTACCATAAACAGAAGAGCATTTTTTATTTTCAAAATATTTACCAAGATGCTACAATCTTTTAAAACTGTGGTAAATAGTTCTTTTAATCACAAAACTTAAAAATACAATGTAATCAGAGACATGGTGTTAATTTTTTTATTTGCTTGTCAGTTGTTCTTGATTTCTCCAGTACTGACAATAGTGACAGAGGGACAGTTTTCCAAAGCAAGGAAAGGGTCCACATCAGGAAGTGATAGTAGCAAATTACAGACATGAGCCTTCCAGCTACCATTTTATTTCAGCTTATCTTTTTATAAAAAACATGGGTTGGACCTGCTCTAAGTTGGTAAGTCTTGCTCCAGATTTTTGGAAGGGAAATTTGTCAGGGGGAAAGAGACAAATCCTATAAGCACTTCTGTTTGAAACTGAGAGACCATGAGATCGCATTCCCCGTTTTAGAGGACATAATAATGAGAGTTATGGCAATGTGAGCTAGCCTGTGTCCTGCATATATTACCAGTAGAGGAGGACAAATAAACCTAATAATTTCAGAGCTTGTTTTTATTACATTTTGCTTAGTATACTTCCTTTTCCTTTGATAATGTAAGGCTGCTTTAAATGCCTTCAAGTCAGAAGCAGTTAAGAAGGATTTGTTTGCTATCTTTTCCTTGGAATGAGTTGTCACCCTTGGCTATAAATTCTTTTGTAAAAACCTGTTGCCAATGTGAGAGCCAGGCATGTCCAGTCTTCAACCTGGTAATCAGTTCAAAGATGTTGTCACCCTTCTGCTCTCTGGAATATGTGATGCACGTCCTGTTGATGATACGAACATGCTGGGTCATTTTCAAGTACTGGGTCAGGACTATCCTTGCTTTAAAGCAGCTTTTTTGGCTAAATCTAGAATCCAGGATAGTTTTAGGAGGAAAGAAACCCATCCTATTGCAGGAGTAATTATTGCTACTTGTATTACAGTTGCTGTTTACATATAACAGATATAAGCTGGAGGTGTTTTGACTTACTACACTAGAGTATAACAAGACTGTTCTGTAGTAACTGTTAAGTGAATAATTCATCTAATGATTATTTTTTTAGCTGTCATTTAGCCTGTGTTTTACATTCTAAGTTTGATTAAAACAGATGGTGTATGGATAAAGTGTGAAGTTCTGTATTATTTGGTTACCTCAATTTGTCTCCACTCCCTTGTTTAGCTTAGTAGAAGACTAAATGAGAAGTGTGAAGTTAGAAAAAAAACTTAGTGAAATCTCTGATGTATTTTATACTGTTATATACTGTGGGGCTTCTTTGGGCTGTGATTTGTGATAAAATGTGATGCTTTAATATGAAATCCATAAAAGCTCATTTACTTAAAGGTTTCAGGAGGGATGTAGAAGGATGTCAGCTAGTGGAAGAATAATTCTTAAGAGAACATGAACTTAAAGATATAAGTAAGTATCTTGAGACCTTTAAGGTGATTAGTGAAGGAAAGTACCAGCTCCATCACAGCAAAAAACTACGGTTATCAAATGAGATTCATTTGTCAGCAGTTTCCCTTGGCACTCAGGGCCTTTGCCAGGGTTTGTATGGCCCATGTGCACCTTGCCAGCTTTCCTTTGAGACAGATTGAAAATCAGATCTCATCACAGTGGTGGGAGAGTCCTGAAGGCTCTGTGTCCTTAAAGGATGGCTGCTGATGTTTGTTCTTTCCATCATAATTGGTCAGCCTCATGTTTTATATATAAGGGTAAAGGCATGCCATTGGGTGTTATTAACCTTTCTAAAAGTCAGCCTTCTACATTTAGCTCTGGGAAACAGAGAAACTTTCTTGCTTGAAGTGTTTAAATACCCTACAGTGAGATGTTTTACAGTCAACTTCTGCTTCTGTAGTTCCATAAAATTTACCTTGAACTTAGATAGCACAGAAATAATTTTCCTTTAAAGCTGCATTTATTAGTTCATACTCTGAAATGCGAATACTGTAAACTTAAATGAGATTAAGATTAGATGTAACTCTTATTCTAAATGTCTTATTCTAAATATTAATATTTCATTTATGGGAACCACATGGGATTCCTCATCTGTGAATCTGGTAATATATGGTCTACAGAAGACTGGATTAATTTGTCATTATTGTTTTAGGCCTGTACATTCCATTAGTAGCAGTTTGTTGCTTCCATTTTCATTTCATTATGGATACACAAACTGCTTATGTTTAAATTGAAATTGAAAGTTAATAGTGAATTAGATCTGGAAGACTAGTTCATGACTAAGAGCTTTTGCTTCAAACTGTAAAAAACTCATTAAATGCCTTAAGAATTTTGAAACACTGTATTAGCTTTTTTTTTTATTATCCTGATTTTTTCAGTTATCACTATGGTAAATAGGAGATACAATTCCTACAATAATGGTTATTTCACTGGTTTTGTTAGTCTCAATGTGTTCTTGTGTTCCAAAATTTGTAAAAGGCCAGACTTCCTTAGGTGATTATGGAGACTTCCACTAAACATAGAGGCCTATGAGACAGTATTTTTGAGGACTGAGACAAAGAAAACATGAAGCACTTATTCCTTAATCTGTCTCCAAATATATCATTTGCCCCACATGGAAATGGGTCCACACTTTCCTTGCTCTGAATTTCAATACTTCTGAAGCAGCAGATGCACTTCCTGGGGCCCTTAAAGTACATTGTGAGTCTCAGCTGCAGAAGAGTTTTAATTTTGCTAACAGTTTCACTAAATATCTGAGTTACTTTCCTGAACTCCATTTGTATAATAGCATTCTTTTTTCGGCCACGTGTCTGTCATGATTTTCCTGCTCAAACCTTGCTGGTCTCCTAGATTGTCTCCTTATTTTCTCCAGCTTGAGGATGAACTGTTCATTGTGCTTGGAGGACTTCAAAGATTAGACAGTTTTCTGGAGATCTTTTGCTATTTGAACCTGCATGGATCCCATTACCCCAGTCTCTCAGTAAAATGGTATCTGCTTTCTTGAAGTCAAGATTTTGTGCTCTGCCTTCCACTGTGGTGTTACTAAAGTACTATCAAGATCACCACACATTGCCACATCCCCTACTAGTTTCTTTCTTGTTTAGTGAGTTGTAGATCCAGGTTTGTATCATCTTTGGCTTTTTCATCCAGCTTTGGTATCCCTGGGATGTGACGGTTATCCCCTGACAGCCTCCTTCCTGATTTCTTGTGTCCTGTCATGTTGCATTCCCAGCAAATATCAGGGAGGTCAAAGCCTTTTGTGTGGACAAGGGTCGGTGACACAGAGATTTCAAGTTCTTTGCAGGTTTTTCCTGCTACGTCACCTTGATCAGAGAGTCTGTGACAGACTTTTCCCAGGATGTCACCCTTAACAGCCTCTTACCTGATCCTAACCTATGAGCTCTCAACAAGATTGTTTCCCATCCTGTTGAAAAGCTCCCTGAATCTGTGCTGCTCCTGTGCACAGAGGGCAACTCCCTCCCCCATGTCTTCACAGCCTTTTTCTCCTGCAGAGCTGAGGTGTGTCCATGGCAGCTTTCTAGTCAGGAAAACTCTCCCAACACATCTCAGTCAGAGATTTGAAAACAGAATAGATGTTTTGGCTTACTGAAAATGTATATTACATATCTACTAGTGATCTTTTGTGATGTATAAATTTTATTATTTCTGACATAAATCCCATTTAAAAAAACCCAAAAAACCCCAACATAAGAGGCTGAATATCAGCCAGGAATGTGTGCTGGGAGCCCAGAGCCCCCTGTGTGCTGGGCTGCAGCCAGAGCCCCGTGGGCAGCAGGGCAGGGAGGGGATTCTGCCCCTCTGCCCCCTCTGCTCAGACCCCACCTGCAGGGCTGCATCCAGCTCTGGGCTCCAGCACAGCAAGGACAGGGACCTGCTGGAGCCAGCCCAGTGGAGGCACCAAGTTTATCAAAGGCATGGAGAGCCTCTGCTATGGGAAAAGGCTGACAGAGTTGGGATTGTGCAGCCTGGAAAAGAAAAAGTTTTGGGGTAATCTAATTGCAGCCTTACAGCACCTGAAGGGACCCCGCAGGAAAGATGGAGAGGGATTATTTACTAGGGCCAGGAGTGACAGGATATGGGAGAAAGAGCTTCAAACTGACAGAAAGAAAGTTTAGATTAAAGATTAAGGAAAAGTTCTCTCCTGTGAGGCCCTGGCACAGGCTGCCCAGAGAAGCTGCAGCTGCCCCATTCCTGAAGTTCATCAGGTTGGATGGGGCTTGAAGCAACCTGGTCTAGGGGAAAGTGTCCCTGTCCACGGCAGGGGAGTTGGCACAAGTCGATCTTTAAAGTCCATTCAAACCAAGACTTTGATTCTGTGGTTAGCAGAAGATAATAGATTAGTTATTCATGTTGTATGGAGAATATACTCCCTTAACTGAAAGCATTTTTAATGACTAATAATATTTGTACTTCTCTTAAGAACCTTTACAGCCTGTGTTTTTCCCTTGTTGCTCTTCCTTGATTCCCCTGTTGCCATTATCATGACACTTGATTAGTGGTAGCTACAGTAGGACTGTTGTTGTTGAGATGCCATTGGCTCCAGGCAGTGTAATTGCCAGGGTCTTAGGAAATCTATGACTCTGTGGAGAAGAGCAAAGTTACTGTGTACTCTGAACAGGAGCATTTTATTTTCAGAAAAGTATAAGCTTGGTCTTTCTCCACTCAACCCAATTAAGCTGCTAAGCACAAAGCAGTTTTTTTGCTGTGCAACAACATTCGAGGTCCAACTAAACTGGTTGAGGAGGGTAATTCCTCTAAAACACTTCAACAAGTGGAAAGATACAGGCTTTTCACAAACTGTGCCCTGTGCTTCTCTGTGCTGGAGAGAGGGGAAGTATGTGCAATTGCTCAGGTCTTCCCTGACTGGTGTTTGGGTAGGAAAACTAATCCCTGGGGAAACCAGGTGCTTTTGAGTGATAAAATAAAAGCAGAACTCTTGTTTAAAAAAAATGTCAAAACACAGTAAAAACAAACAAACATAAACTCCAAATAACTCAAACCAGAAATAGAGAATTGAATTTTAACAGAGTCTCGATTTAGTTGTTTATACAAGTAAACATACAACTACATATGCAGGTCTGATTTAAGTATGCAAGTAGTTTTTCCTTATGCTGCAATTACTTGGATTGAAGTTGAACATATGTTAATATAACTGTTAGTAGAAGAAGAGCTATTTCTTCAAAAGAGTCACAAAATCTTTTGTAAATATCTTGCCCCAGGAATCCTTGGCTTAATGATCTGTTTTTTCTTGGTTATAGCAAATAAATTGAATGTTACTGTACATAGATCTCTGTTTAGTAAAACGTGGTAATTTAAGAGTGAATTATTAGACTGAAATTTTCTGTGGTTCATACTGTGTTTTTATACAAAATCATAAGTTGAAAACAGATGTGATTTTTATAACTGAGGAGGGCTGTTCAAGGCTATGGTGAGAATTTAAAATTCTGGGAAGCAAAGTTGAATTACCTGCACTCAATATTTTCTGATCATAACAAAATAAACATGAAATATAGATTAAGTCTCTTCATTGTGAACAGACCTAGCTGATTAATCTTTATTATATAAATATAATATAAATCATAACATTACTTAATTTGTCGTTAAAGATAACTGTAAAACTTGGAGATATTTATTTGTTCAAGACTTTATATATTTTTCTTGTTTGTTCAATATCAGAAGCCAATCATGTTTAGTTTGAGATAACACTGGATGTTTAGCATCTGCACTATTCTTTGCCTATTGCCATGTCTGCTCTGAGAGCTGCCTACTAGTTTGAAGTTTCATTAGGCTGGGGTGACATGGGAGGAATTTTCCACATGTTACTTCCAGTTGTAGCTGCCATGCCACACAGCCCCTTTCACTGACCCATGAAGCTCCAAATCCTGCACTGAAAAGAAAACACGTAGTTTTCTCTGCTCTGCCTTCCTCACCTGCTGATACGTCTTTTCTTAAGGGTTATGTTCTTCTCAGGAGTGAAAATTCTAAAAAATGCTAGTAAATCCTTCTTTGAGACAGAATTATATAGGTATAGATAACACCAGGCTGTGCTGAAAGAATCTCAGAAAAGACTTCCAGGATCACTGAGTCCAAGCTGTGACTGATCCCCACCTTGTCTCAGACCAGAGCGCCGAGTGTCGTGTCCAGTCATTTCTTGAACACCTCCAGGATGGAGCCTCCATGGCTTCCCTAGACAGTCTGTTCCAATGCTTGACAACTAGGAAATCATTCTTCCTGATGTCATTTTAGTTCTGGTCTAAAATGATAATACATGTGTGCTCATTTCTCCGTATATTTCTGTCAGTGCACTTGTGACCCTTCAGTCTTTGTCTTTGACAGACTTGGGCTTTGAGGTGTGTCCTCACCAGGACAACTGTGAGATGGATGTAAGATGTGGGAAACTGAAATTTAAGGTCAGACTTGCAAGTCACTTCATTTCTCCTTTGTATTGGAATATGGTATCAGAGCACTAACAAAGACCAGCAGATTAAATATGTAGGACATTTCTCTGGGATACTGTGATGGTGTTACCATTCCTATTTGACCCAGGCTCTTTTAGGCTTCCCTTGGCACCAGTTGTTGTGGTTTTACAAAACTCTTTTGAATTTTATATGTTACGCTTTTTGCATTTACCTGATTCTTCTTTCAAAATCCCATTGGAAAAATCTTACCAGATGTGAACCTGCAACTGCAGCTGCATCTCCAGGATAATGGATTAGTCAACCTTCATTTGGCTAAAGTTTATTCTGTATATGTCTGTGCTCTATTCAAGTCACAACCAATTACATAGTCAAAGTCAGCAGATCTCCTGAAGGAATAGGGTACAAACCGCTTGACGGAAAGAGAATTGTTTATAGGTAACCAAACTAATTTTCTCCCAGCCAGCTTCTCCCAGTTAACTTGGTGAGATGCTGGTAAATCCAGTAGCCTTTTCAATCCTTGGGGTCCAGCCAATGCTAACTATCCCCCAAACCAGGGGAGGTTTCATCCTTGCAGAAAATGGTTTCAAGAGCCAGGGCAAAAGCCTTGTGGGAAGAGAAAAATTCTTCTCTGGCAGAAAAATATTTCAGCTTTTATTCTGAGAAAAATCAGAAGAAGAATCTCCAAATATCTACTGTCCCATGGTAGTTTTCCCCGATGAAAATTTCAATCTTCTAACAAGCTGTATTATCACAGGAATATATAGTTTAGATTCCTCAGTTTGGACTCCCAAACTAATGGAGAATCCAAATGTTTCCTTTCATAAGGAATAATAAAGAAAATCTCAAATGTTTGTTTTTTTCATAAAGATAAAAAGAAATGTTTGCTTTAACAGGAAGAAGACTCATTCTCTGATTTATGCTGAGTGACAGCAGCCCTCAAGGAAAGAGAAGATTAATTACAGGGTTGCTTGATGCAGGCTTACAGGAACAACTGTTGTAACTTCGGTCAAGTTTTGAAGTTAGGGCATGTTTTCAGGCAAACAGCTAATTTTTTTTTTGAGGCATACATTGAGCATAGAACTAATTTGGAAGACATAGAAGGGGGTAGAAAAGATGAGAAAGAGAGAAGGAAATGTCCCAGAGACCTCCAGTGGGAGGCAAAATGAAATACAGATTATTTGGATGTTTATTTGCTCCCTGGTAATCTTACAATTGCTTAAAGGGTGGATGTTTTATTAGGAACAGATGTTTACAAGGGAATTTAAGATTAAATTAGTTTTCAATGGTTTTGGGAGCATACAGATTTTTTTTTATCTGACTACTGCTTCTTTTTCTCATTTGTTAAATTCAGAAAGGAACATGTGAGCTATAAGAATCAAAACCTATTTGATTACATGAAAATTATATACGGATGTAAATATATATGAGAATTAAAGGTAAATTAGTGCTAAAGGGTAAATGTACAAAATAATAGGTTTTAAATACATGCCACTTTCCCTTTGGTTGAAATAATGATTTTCAGAAAAAAGTTGTTCCAGTATCCTCTGTCCAGTTAAACTCTGAATGAAGAGATCAGGAATCTGTCTTGAAAAAAACCAAAAACAAACAAACAAACCAAAAACAAAAACCCAAAATCAAACAAAAAAAACCCAAATAAAAACTCCCCAAATGTTACTACTGGAGGTTGAACAAGACAGCAACTAAGCAGTCTCTCGTTCGTGCTGCCACTGTAAAAAAATTCCAGCAGAATGGAGAAGAAAGGAATCTGTGACTTGGGATCTCTCTGTTGTGGTGGTTATTTGAGAAGGGAGGGATGATATTATGTGTTGAATTGTTGGGTGCAGAAGCCAACTCAAGTTGGATCAGTCTGCAATTTGCAGGTTCCTTACAAGGCTTGTCTTTTTACCGGTTTTACCTTTACTGGCTCTTGATGTGGTGCCTTCCAATGGAGTACAACTCTAATGGAAACTCAAATCAGGCCTTATTTTTCCTCAGAGGTTAGGCATCCTGGAGGTACACATCAGATTACTTCCTCTGACTGAATTAACCAGCAAATACACTTGTGTCATATCTATATCTCAAAGGTCTTTGCCTTTTCCCAAAGAAGGTGTAACCCACAATTTCTGATCCAATTCCCTTTATGTGCCATGTGAGCTGGAGCTCCTTTCACAGTATGCAAGGTTTTCATCTGGGCAAGAAGATCCTCTAATGTTTGCTAGACACGTGACTTCTGGCTAATGTGCATCACAGTGCTAGAATGTCTCAGCACTCACTGCTTTCAGTACAATTTTTAATAATGCATTGCCTTACTGTCTTCCTGGTGGTTGGTGCATGACAGGGAATTTGATATTCCCAGCCAAGGGAAACTCAGCATGCCTGTATTTTCTTTCAGTTGGAATATAGCTGCTACTGTATAATGCATTAAAATGTAATAATATCGATACAAAATTTTATTTCCTGAAACTAAGTCCCTTGACCTAGCTTTGCTTGGGACAAAATCAGCTTTAGGGGAAAATATTAATCATAGAGTCATAAAATGGCTTGGGTTGAAAGGCACCTCAAAGGTTATCTAGTTCCAGCACTGCTGCTGTGAACAAGGACAGCTTTCACTAGACCAGGTTGCTCAGAGCTCCATCCAACCTGACCCTGAACTCTTCCAGGAATGTGGCAGCCAGAACTTCTTTGGAAAATCTGTACACGTGCCTTACCAGCCTCACAGAAAAGGATTTCTTCCAAACATCTAGCTCTCTGTCATTGAAGCAATTCCCCCTTGTCCTGTCACCCCAGACCTTGTAAATAATCTCTCTCCATCTTTCCTGCGAGCTTCCTTCAGGTACTGGAAGGCCACAATCAGGTCA
>PYHW01010764.1:2288958-2304368 GCA_013186435.1 Turdus rufiventris | reverse complement strand
GGCTTATATTCGTGAAACTACTGTACTTATAAAAAACAAATATCTGCAAGGCAGGGAAGAAATGCTGTCATATTCTCCAGTGCAGTACAGACAGAGAAAATGTAATCACCCTAATTTTCAGGACCAGGGAATTCTATCTTTTATATTGCTATTTTTCAATCAGTGTGGCCTTCTGCTAGAATGAGGAAAAATTTTAACCAGTGCATTAAGTTCTTATGTTTGATAATCATAATTTAATTGTTCCTAGATGTTCCTCTTCAAGGAATGTCTTCAACTCTTGAATTTACACTATACTCATGTACACCTGATCATGTTAATGCTTTTTCAGTTTCCATATATTAAATGTATCTACTGAGTGATGTGATATCTATATAAATAAAACCCAAATTCACAGAATCCCTGAATGGGTCTGGTTGGATTGGACCACAATGGATCACCTGGTCCAACTTCCCTGCCCAAGCAGGGTCATCCCAGAGCACGTGGCGCAGGATTGTGTCCAGATGGTTCTGGAATATCTCCAGTGAGGGAGACTCCACACTCTCTCTGGGTGATCTGTTCCAGTGCACAGTGAAGAAGTTCTTCCTCATGTTCAGGTGGAACTTNCTGTGCATCAGTTCCTGCTCATTGCCTCTTGTCCCATTGCTGGGCACCCCTGAGCAGAGCCTGGTCCATGCTCTGACCCCTCCCTGCAGGCACTGACAGACTCTGATGAGGTTCCCTCTCAGGCATCTCCTCTTGAGGCTGAACAGCCCCAACTCCCTCAGCCTTTCCTCATAAGAGAGATGCTCCATCCCTTCATCATCCTTGTCACCCTCCACTGGACTCATTCCAGGAGCTCCAGGTGCCTCCTGTCCTGAGGAGCCCAGGACTGGACACTCCAGATGTGCCTCACAGGGCTGACCAGAGAGCAGGATCCCTGACCTGCTGGCAGTGCTCTTCCCAATGCACCCCAGAATACTACTGAAGATACATAAACAGCTCCTATTGCTTATAGCCGTGCATAAAGGTGTTATATAAGTAAAAGTTATTTCTGATAGTTTATTTTCTCTAAGGAAAAAAAAGGCTTTTCAACTCAATAATTTTTCATTGGCACTCAATTCTCTTGATTCTAAAATAACCTCACATGTGATAGAAGTGCAATTTCAGCTTCAATGGACCAATTTAGAAAAAAAAATTAGTGCTCTGGAGTTGTCTTGAAAAGATGTGAAGTCTTGAGAGAAAAGAGTGATAAATTTTACAAAACAGGGTAAACAGATCTTTGATTTTCTAATAAAATGTTTCTTAGTCCCACTAGATCTCTCATTTGTCTGTTTTTGATATTTTGTTGATCTCAGGGAACATGTGTCATAGTTTATCATACTAGTTTTCCTCATCCACAGGTGCATCAGCATGCATTGCACATCTTAGTAAGTAAGCAGGAAAAGAATTCTCAATCAAGAAGCTTAAGATGTGATACTACCCAACACTTTGATTGATGGTGCCAAGGGTAGCACAGACTTGGTGTTTGTTCTCATCAAGCTCAATAAATTTAGAGTAGGCAACTACAGTTTAACTGAGGAGTCTCTTGACACCAAAGTATTTCTCTTCTAAAATGTAAAAAAACCCAACAAACCCACACAAAAAAAAACAACCAAAAGAACATCGTGTCACTGTAGGTAAGATGTTTGCTACATTAATTCTTCCAAGGTTTTAAAACAGATAGCTCAGGACACATTACATGCTAAATCAGCAATATACTCTTTATTTTCTCTGGAGTGAGCTTTCCCATTTCCAACTTCAGAACCAGGATTTTCATGAATCCTCTTGGCTGTAATTTAAATAACTATCATAATAAAATGAATCATGTTAAGCATTTAGTCCATAATGATTTTGAATTTGTCTGTGTTTGAGTCAGATGCATCTGTGTGTAATTGAAATTCCTATATGATGAACATTCTTCAGATATGATTAGAGTTTTTCATTCAAGAAAACTTAGGAAAAGTGCTTCAGAGAATAAGGAAGCTATCTTTGCATTTGCTTTCTACAGATTTGGACTTCTTACCATGTTTGTGGTGTATCATTTGGACTAGATGGGAGTACCCATTTTGCTACAAATTTCTCAAAAATCTCTTTTGTTCCAAATATTTTATAATCTTATGCCATGAATCATACAAATAGAGGAGGAATAATTATTCCTGTTTTAGTACTGGAAAATGGGCACCTGGAGAAATTAAATGAAACTCCATGTATTACATGTAGTTACATATTGTTGCAACACAAGAGAAGTGGGTCATATAAAGGGCTCAATCTAGACATTTTTAAATTCAATACATTTATTGTGCTATTTCCTATTAATGTATCTTATTGTCATGTATTCTTCTAGTCTAGAAAGACAGTTTAAATCTACTTGAAAATTAAAGGTAAAATCAATTTATGCTTTTGAGTTGAATTTTGGTTTTTGCTATAAGTACCTGTGAGTTCTAAAATTCTTTAGAAAGTATTTGCCTTGTCAGGCAAAAGATTCAGAGAAATTTGTTGTGGAGATTGAGCAACTTCAGAAGATAATCACTCCAGGTTCCTTATTTTTGCATCACATTTGTAACTGTCATACACTTTAATTTCAGCAAAATAGTCAATGAAGTTTGTATTCAGCTGAAAATAACCCCATCACTGTTTTCCAATTCAAATCAGAGAAAGTAAGCTAGAACTTGGCTACTCACAATTCAAAACTGTGGCCATGCTCTAAAGCCACTCAGAGGCAGGCAGTTCTGAGACCAGTCTTGCCGAAAAATTAGGACAGCTTTAGCATATAAACTGAAGGGTGTCTAGAATGTCAAACAAGCAAAACTCCCATTTGTTTAATTCTTTCACCTTAAGCCATAAAATGTCAGCTAAACTCAGAAATTCTTTTACTGTTGTCAAATATTCTTCATAGATGTAAGGCTCAATTTTGCACAGTACAGTGAGCTTTAAATATGAATTCATTCGCTGAAATTAACTCTAAAATGCTAATGAAAAATTTGTTATATTCACCAATGATATATCATATCAATGCAGTTGCTACCCATAAATTATTCTGTGATGTTTTAATATGCTTCTGACTGGTTCTTTTCAGAAATTCTTTTAGCTCAATTTATTTCTAACAATTTACAGACAAAGCCCTTGGGAATGCGAACTTAATTCCACAAATGGATTTGGGGTAGATTTTGCATACTGCTTTTTCATGGTTTTGCATGCTTCAGCATGGTATTACCTTAAAGGGATGAAGGTGTTTCTTTTGCCTGAGATATCCAGACAGTCCATGCTACATAGCCTGGACATTTCTTGTTTCTTTAAATTGGAGGAATAGATGAGGTTTTGTCTATTCCTTGACTGTAGGGCTAGTCTGGAGTACCAACCTTGCTGGATACAGCTGCAGCGTGAAAAGAAGGCTGACAAATCTGTGCTTCCCTCATGACAATTTCTTTTAGAGAAAAGAACTTGCTACTTAGCCAACACTTGGGTTTTCTAACTCTGAAAGCTCTTTGCATCTTGCATCCAGTAATATAAAAGAAGAAAGTGGTGTGTATAGTGCAGTCATAATCATGAAATGCATGTAATTCCATGGATTTTATATGAACTGTAGAAAGTAAAAGACCTGCTTCCCCACCTTCAACCTGAAACTTCACCAGTGGCAAGCAACTGGCAGATAGTTTAGATTGCAGATATCAATAGAAAATAGCTCCTGTCATGAAGCCTTTCTTAAAGGCCTGGTGATGACATAACATAAAACTTTTGTGCTGATCCTTACTGGACTGTTTTCCTCCCCTCCCCTCTGAGAGGGGATTACAGTGTACTTTAAATATGGCAAACTGCTCTATATAGATGCTAAAAATGTGTTTGACAGAGAAGTATTTCCATTCCTTTCTTAGAGCAGCAGTAAATACTCCTGTTCCTACCTACTATCTAGGTAATTACAGTTGCCCTAGTTTTTAGATATAAACCAGTGCACAGGCAGATTTTAGTCTTACTTTTTACTATAAGTAGTAGTATTCTAGAAATAATATTATCCACTTACTAGGCAGTAGTGGATTAAATAAATCATTGTATTTAAATCTGTGAACTATATTGGCAGCTCAGGATGTATTTACAGCTCTATATTTGCATTTGCTTAAACTTTCAGCGATAAGTCATTATTTAAAGCTAAACCCTGAAGTCCTGTTAAGATTGAGGAGCTGTTTTCTTTGTCATGAATAGCTTAGTCCTGGAATGGATTATTACCATAGATAATACTAATTAAATACCATCCTTCTGAGTCATCTTCTTTTCCCACTGGTTTGTTCCAGAAGAGATTTTACCTATAAAATGTGCTTGCACTATCACAGTTTGTTGAAATAAACTCCAGAAGTTCCTACAATTCTAAAGCATGAAAAGTACAAAGTAACACCTTTTGCCAAGCACATGTAGTAGGGAATGATTTATGACAGAATTATTGAATAAGAATACATCCAGACCAAGGAGTTCAATTGTTGTTTTATACAACATAGTCAATTTTATTTGCTGATATTCAAAATGCACTCTTCTTCTGTGTAGTTTTATGGCTTAATTTATTTTAAATTGAGTACTTGGGTGAAAATATTTAAAGAAACCACAAAGTAGTCTTGAATTTCTAAGTAGTCTCTATGTTCCAAATTCCATTTATGATAAAATTGTAAAATTCCTAAGATATAAAATATTAAACCTGCACTGCATAATTTCTGTGAACATTAATGGTTGCATTCCTTGTCCAGCAACGTGTATCTTTATGGATGATATATTAGAATACTAAAAGCTTGAAAAGTAGCTGTTGTCATGCACACAATAAATTTTATTTTTCATAAAGCTATACGTCACCTTTATTAATCTACAAAAGCCTAGTATGTAATTTCAGTCTTATAAAAATGTTTGAAGAGAAGGCCTTCTTTAGGTCATTTAAGCAAATACTTGAAAGTGAAATGGACAGAAAAATATATCTTAAAACATGCAGCCAAAGCACTTGTCACTTAATAAAATTGCAAGTGGCTTGTTTACAACATCAGCATTCTCTGATGCTGATGTATTGATTAAGCAGTAGGTGTGTAAAAGTTTTGATTGTTGAGTTGTTTTAGTAGAGCTTTATTTTTAATGTGCATGAGCAGTTACTGTATACAAAGGGCTCTTAAACATTCCCCTTGCAAAATGCAGAAGTGTGAAGTGCCACACGTGGGATCTGGATTTAAGGATAAAGGCTGCAGATTCTGTTGCAAGTAACTGAACTTATAGGCAGTATTATCATGATAACAGTATCCTCTAACTAGGTAGCAATAATAATTACAAAGCTCTTCTCATGCTTTCTGAACTCCAACAGAGTACTCTGCAAGCTCTGGGGCCCCAGAAGAGAAAGGACATGGAAGTATTGGAGCGAGAAGAGACTACCAAATTGATTAGGAAGATGGAGCACCTCTTGTATTAGGAAAGGCTGAGACAACTGGGATTATTCAGCTTGGAAAAAAAGAAGTTTTAGGACTGACCTAATTGGTGCCCTCCAGTACCTGAAGGGGGCCCATATGAAAGATGAAGGGAAACTATTTGCAAGGGCCTAGAGAGACAGGACAAAGGAGACAGGCTTCAAACTGGTACAAACCTTCCCTACAGAGAGTTGGTTTAGATCACCTGTTATGAGGATATTCTTAACTGTGAGAGTGGTGAGGTACTGGCAGAGGTTGCCCAGAGAAGCTGTGGCTGTCCCATCCCTGGAAATGTTCAAATCCAGGTTGGAAGGGGCTCTGAGCAAACTTCAGCTAGTGAAAGGTGTCCCTTCCCATGGCAGGGGTTTGGAACAGAATCACAGAATCACAGAATCACAGTATCACAGAATCACAGAATCACTAGGTTGCAGAGAGCCTTTACAAGCTCATCTGCCAGCTCCCTCATCACCCTGGGATGGATTCCATCTGGTCCCAAAGGTTTATGAACATGCAAGCAGCTCAGCAGGTCTCTGACTGCCTCCTCCTGGATAACAGGGGGACCATTCTGCTCCCTGACACCATCTAACAACCCAGGACAAGCCAGCTTCCTCCTAAAAACTGAGGCAAAGAAGGTGATTCTTTAAAAATGTGAAGTTTGAGACCAGGAGGGGTTGGAGGCTTTAGGTCAACAGCAAAAATAAGGTGAACAGAAAGATATGCTGATGAGTTAAAGACAGAGTTAATACTACAACCCATCAATTATCCAGATACTGAAAGACAGAAAGATTTGAGCAATATCTGAGAGAATTTTTGTAAGTTTTCCCCTTCCTATTTCATAACAAAATGCTAGAATGCATATATACATATATGAGTTTTCCAAGAGTTCACTGTAGATTTGGGGAGGAGGGAAATGGGGTTTTGAGATTGACGTTGCTGTCAATGCTGTGTGATTGCTTGCTTAATTCATGGGGGTTTGTAACTAAATTAGAAAATTGGAGCTCTGTAAGAGAGAAGCAGTAATACAATGGCAACATTCATATTAAATAGTTGTTCTTTCCTGTAAGAAAATGTAATTAATCATTAAGTGTAATGAAACTGGAAGGTTATAGTAGGTGGTTGTCTCAATATAAACAGAAATTGTAACTGTGACCTCCAACAGAGCAGTTGAATTAACAATCCCATTGTTTCTGAATATTAATCATTTTAATGAATTCTTCCAGTTATTCTGAAATTTAAAGCTTTGACAATGGGATCTAGTGACATAGCTAAATTGTGAAAAGCTTAGGGTTATAACTTACTGAGAGAAAAAAAGTTCAAGGTAACGTCTGTCCTTGTCTATGCCTCCAAGCAAACACACCTTAAGAGTCATTGTGCAGTCTGCAAAGCTGTACTGCTGTAAATTAATTGTTGTAGTATAAATGTACTTCACCTGCCCGTATTTGTCATGAATGTCATTGGTAATGTATCCCAGGGATGGTACCTCATTAGAGCTGTACTAATTTGAGCCATTCTGGGAACAAGTTCATTGCAGGCTGTTTGTCTGTCTCCTCCAGCCACTGTTGCAGAAGGTTCCACGTCTCACCCTGTGCTGCAGAGAATTCCAATCCATCACTCCCACCTATGCTGCACCACGGACTGTGTGTTGTGCTCAGCCTCCCAGGAGGCTAAAGAGAGGTCTGGTATAAAATCTATACTTTTTAGGAGGCATACGTAGATTCTGTGCTCAAAAGGAATAATGATATGAAAGGAGCTGACCTTTATAGACTGTCTGCAGTCCAAAGGTTTCCGAAAAAGACAGCTAGAGAAGTGTGATTGAGCATAGGGTCATGCAGATAATCAGGCTAACAACCAGCTGTGGTGCCACATGTGTAAGTCCCAAGCAGACGTTTCCAGGATTTTATGAATAGTGCACATCCATGGCCAATGCAGGCTAATGGGAAGGTGCAAAATGGGTTATCAGGGATATCTGGCACGGCTGCTAGACTGTGTCAGACGGGCACCAGAAGACTAATTCTAATTCTCAGACAGAGGAGATCTGTGGTACATAGTGGGTCCAGGGAATTGTGATAATTTGTTAGGCACAACAGTTGTACTTGAAGCAACAACACTCTGTAAAAGAATGGGTGTCAGGATTGACTCTGCCGACAACTGATAATATAAACTCAGAACTAATCCTCTCTTCCCACCAAAAAGGCTAATTTAAATTTGTATTTTCAAAAATTTGTTTCATCAGTGTTGACTGGCCAACTGTAGTGTTCAGCATTACTTGAGATGTGTTAACTCATGAGGGATTTGGTACTTCCCTGCTGCGCAGTGTCATTGCTCTCTAAAAATAAATGATTACAAAATATTGATGTATTTCAGCAAACCAAAGGTATAAAAACCGCTTTCAGCAGATGAGTATATCCTTCTAAGCCAAAAGGATTGGGTATCTCACTGCTGAAATTTTATTCACTGTTTACATGTGAAAGAAAGGTAAAGGAGGAACAGTGAATCATCCCTGTCTTCTCCTTTGCTGCTTTCTGGTATTTCAAGGTCAACATTTGGACTAGCAAATCAGAGAATGAAATTAGGAGCCATCCTCAAGTAAACAACGCATTTGCTCCAAAAGCATGCCAGTAGTAAGATGATTAATCACAAAGTATTAGGCACTGCCAGAGTGTGGGAGTACAGAATGTGACTTCTACTCAGAGATAATGGTAGGGGGAAGGCTGATGTGTTTAATGCTGTTCTTCTGTGATCTTCACTAATGAGGTTACTACTGGTGTCTAATAGAACAAATTCTGGCAGTAAGCCAACCTGTACTACAAAAAAAGAAAGGATTTAGAAAATACTTAGGTGAGCTAGAGGTTTGTAAGTTAGATGAGCCTGTTGAGCATCATTCCCAGACATTTAAAAATCTCATGAAATCTCAAAGGTGTTGGCACTTGTGTTCAAGACCTTGCAAAGGATGAATAAAAGACCAAATGGCAGAAGGAAGGAAAATATTTTTCTACGCAGAGAAGAAAGGATAGAAAATATGGTGTTATAAATCCTTGCCTAAAATATCCAGTACAATACCAGAAGAAATAATCACAAAACTGAGCTGTATTCCAAGAACTTGCCAGGAATAACACGAGAAAACAGAATTTGTTGAAGAAGGTCATATTTCAAGCCATGTGTAAGCTTTGAAAACAAAACAACCTCATCCCCAATATGTAGAGTTCAACATGAAAACTCTATTTAAAAAGTCATGCAAGGTGAGAAAAATACCACATACAAAATGAATTTGGAATGCTGGCTGACTGAAAGAGTATTCAAGTGAAGTTCTGTGATGGGCTTTCTTTGGTTCTGTTTTGTCATATGTTTATTAGTGGTCTGGATTGATGATGTAGAGTGGCTTACTATAGTTTCAGATGATACCGAGCAGGAGAACGGTGCTGCAGTGTCTTTCCAATTTCTTTCTCATGAGAAGACTCTTGAACTTAATCTGCACCAAGCTGTGATGCTCACAGGCATTACATCTGAACCTCACAAACCTATGTTTAGTAACAAATACAAAATCATGGTAGCCTCAAATCCAGACCTTTTTCTTACTGGGGATGAAAGGGTAAAATGAATTACTTTTAGAGAAGACATGTGAAATTATCTACTTGAAAAAGACCATCACAATAGGAGGAGCCCATCACTAAATTGATACACAACTTTCAAAATGAATCAGGCATGGTTCCACCAGTGCAAGGCTATCTGGTCACTGAAAGCTACTTATTGAGTAGACAGTGTATCTGAATTCCCTTCTGGCCTGGAGGGATGAGGACACAAACTATTTTACTCATGTCTTTCTTCAAAAAGTACAAGAAATGGAAGGAGGCTTTGGCTGTTCTTGGTTCAATAGCTGGAGCCTGGGTGCAAGAAAAGCTTTGTCTGCTTCATGAACTGGGGTAATGCAGCATCTGTGGCACTGAGATTCAGCTTGTGTGTGCTCCCCTTCGTCCTGTACTCAGGAGCAATGAGCTACAGTCTTGTGCTGTGTGGGAGCTTCTGGGGAAGGAAAGGTCACAGGCACAGGCCAGCTCCATAGTATGAAATCTGGTACAGAGAGTTCATTTATCCCTGTCCCGCTCTGGGCTAAGAGGTGTATGCTTCCTGTCAGTCAAACCTCAGAGCACTGTGTTTGGAATACTGCTTTAAGTACAAATAATACCCAGGAATTCCCTTTGAACGCTCAAGACATAAAGCACTGCTTAACATAAATGGGAATGTCAGAACACATAGCTTTTGTCAAAATGCTCTTTTGTTATTGCAGGTGGTGAACAACAGTAAGCCTTGCCCTAAATCATTATAGTGCATGTCACCTCTGAATCTGTGTTCCTATGTTTCTACATCCTAAGTCATGACAGATCTTGCATTTTTTGTTGAGCATGATGAGCTTGAGTAACCACTCCTGTCAAATTCCTTAAAGATATGGGCAGGGCTGATATAATGAGGTACCTTGTTGCCATGTCAGTGCAAGAATTTTAATAGTTGTTTTAAATGGCAAAATGTCTCTATGCTTTCTCTCTTTACAAATATACCAAACAGGTGTTTCTGATATCTATCAGAAAAAATTACCATGAATGTTTATATTGAAGGATATTATATTTCTTCCTGCATTGTTCTGATTTTTGGCTGAAAATTAGATGTTGGGCCTGATTGTCTTATTTAAAGCAATATTACAGAGAAGCTGGTCTGATTCCAACTTATGAGTTAGTTTACTGTTAATTTCCCATTCTGAATTGAGTAAGGCTGCCTGTGATCAAGTTTATATGAAAGTTTATATAAAAGTGTCCTACAAAAGTGCATCTTATTAAAGATAGTCTGTATTTTAAATATATGCTCAATCCCTTTTATAGTGCATTATATGCTGAGGGCTAAAAAATATTTGAAAACGGAGCACTGCCACTTTGCTGTGATTTGCAAATTTTATGTTCTTTTGTGGATGTTAGCTCTCATCCTACTTCACTCCACTCTTCCCATTAATTCTCAAGAAGTTAACTGTGAAATGTTAAAGGTTGTTAAGCCTACAGAGCATTATACAGGATCAGAAACAGAGAAGCTAGTGGATTAGGACATGATATTTGCAATCAATGTGGTTGTTCAAGTGCCAGAAGCAAAGCTTAGTATTTATGAATCCTTTTGGGTCAGCATTCATGCTGGTAAGTATTAATGAAGTGCCTTTCCTTTTCGAGTACTTAAAAATAGCTAAGTATAAATAAGTATGTTTTCTCTACTACTGTAAAAAAGCCATCTGCATAACTTTGCAGATGGTCTGACATGCTTGCTTTGTAATTATGATTCTTCTCCACCACCATTGCTTGTAAAATGAATGCTTGGTATGCAGTGACTGATGATAATTTAATAACTATTTTTATCATATTGCTGATCAAAGCATGTAAGAAGGATGAAATTATTTTAATAAAATCTGCTGGGAGCAAAGTTTTGTTCTACCCCCTTGGGTCAGTTCAATTCGGTTTATGGAGTACATGTTTTTCTTAATTAGATGCTTTTATGTGTTTTCATTCACAAAATTACTTTTAAATTGCCCAAATATTTAGGAGAGGAATTAGAAATGTCATAATGTCAAATACACATGGAATGTGCTTTGAAGCTTTGTGTGGTGGGAATGGCTGCTGAAGTAGCATGAATCAGACTCTGTAGGTTTCAGATTCTCTATCCTAGCAATGTTCTTCCATGATCTCCAACAACCTTTGACTGTCTTAAGTTTGAGTTATGGGATGACTGGGTAGCTGGGAGGTTCTCTGGTTCAATTACAGGAGCAGCTTGCCTGGACTATTCCAGTGTGATATGTGGTGACCTTTCTTGTATTTTATTTATTTATTTATGGGAACCTACTCTCTGATAGGTATATTTTTCAACATGTAAGATACAAGTAGCTACACATGAAAAGAGAAAACCAGCATTTAAATAGCTATAATTCTGCAAATGAAATGTGACATATGATGAACTTATCTCTTGGCTTTTTAATTTAAAATCTGCTCAATTCATTAAAAATAGTGCAAAGCTTGAATAAACATAATACACAATTATAAGCCTTTGGAATTCCAAGGATTGTATTTCCATGTCCAGCTTCAGTATTGAAGTTTATACAAACTTCCAAGTTAACGTACTACATGAGGTTCTACCCAGCACATGTAAATATTTGGTTATTTATGAGAATACTGTTGTACAACACAAAACTGAAGTGCACCACAGACCCAAATAATATTAATTGCCATTTTCTAACCAACAATTAAAGAACAAACGACACTGAAAATATTATTTAATTGCAAAAAAATATATATTTTTTAATATTATAAGTTTTAGGGATAAATCTTTGGAAACAAATATCCAACAATTTAGGTAGACAGCAGATTCCTCTGCTTTTTTAAAAAAACTGTGCTTATTGTGCATTGCTAGAGTTAGATGTGCTACTTCCCAGGTTGTATCTCTACAGTTTGGGTTTAGCTTTTTCTTTGTACATTCCTGAATTCCAATTACCAAAATTTAAAATGTTATCCTAAAAAAAATTAGGAAAAAATGGTCCAGTTCTTTCTTACTGCCAGTCAGCCTGTAAATCTCTCTTGTGATTGTGCAGTTCATGCTGATGTTAACTTCTTCATGCATGTACTTTCCTGCTTACCAATGAAAATCAAATCTCCACGAGTCTATTTTTATTGTGTAGACTACTAAACAACTATTGTGAAATGGAAACAAATAATAAATTCCAAGTAAATGTGTCAGATTGTTGAAGATAAGTGAAAAAACAGACACCTGAAATGCTATAAATCATGAAACAAGATTTTTACATGCTTGTTTCCCACAGCAGGTGCTTGGGCAGGTTCATTATCCAGATTGTTCCAGTAAAGAATAAAGCACAGTAATATCCTGTCCTCTTCCCTCTCCTGCATTTATATAGTGTTTTGGAAGGGCTGAAATCATAATGAAGGGAGTCAAAATCATGTGGCAATGCTGGTTTCTCTCTGCATCCTATAAAGGCATTTAAGGAGAATCCTGAAGGAATATAGAGATAATCTAAAAAAGCATGCTAAAAAGGCGTTCTTTTCTCATCCTTTCCTCTGTGTCTTGGCCTGATTTCACAGCTTTACCAACACTTATGGAAAACAGTTGCTTTGCTTTGAGCATGTTGATTCTGTGGGGGATTTTATTATAAATTTTATAGCCCATATGTGAATCTTGGTTTTGATATTGAAGATTAAATCTCTTTTAGGTTAGCAGATTAATATTTTTGTTTATCTCTTCAGCTGTAAGTACGCATTTTCCCCCATATTAGGGCAGAAAAGGCTGAAATACACCTTGAGTTTTATTTTTTTGTTAACTATTCTCTGGAGGGAAAGTAGAATACCTGAAGCAGAACTGGCTGCATTCCTAGCAGAGTTTCCCTAGAGGGAGAAAAGGTATAGCACTAAGGATTGATAATCAAAACATTGTTGTATTAAGACATTAAACTTGTCAGCAGTGGGTTAAATGTTGGACTCAATGATCTCAAAGGTATTTTTAACCTAAATGATCATGTTATTCTAAACATAAACTACATATGTGGTGGTTTTCAGTGGAGTGAGATGCATGAGCATGGATTGCATGATGGGAGCATCTCCACATTCCTCCAATGTTAACATTCCCAGAAATACATTGCAAACCTCTACCTATTGTGGTAGCTGTGGTGTTATGCACATGGTCAGTCAAACTGCACAGTACCCCTTGACTGCACCATTAGGAGAAATTTATTTTGGACTACTGAGTAAATTTTTTCTATGCATGAGAGTTTTTGCAAATTGGAATCACATTTATGGTATTTCATAATAGTGTCTGCAGAAGGATTTCAAAGCTGTGCTTTCTCCAGCTGCTTACTCCAGAATCCCTGGTTTCTTAGGTGTCTGTTTGTCATTTCCTGAGTATTATGAGATTTTTTCTTGGCAAGGTATTAGTGGAAGGAGACCACACAGAGAAATGGGTTATCATCTGAAAATATTTTAGTAGGGTGGGAGTCATAGGTCTTGAGGGTTTTTAAGAGGACAGTTCTAAGACCACTCCTCAGGAACAGTCTTCCCTTTTTTTCCCACTTCTTGGGCATGTCTTCTCAGTTTCTTGTCTTGTGGGTGTCACTGGGATATGCATACCATTTATTAAAGTCTGTATAGGAAGGGGCAAAGCAAGAAGTTGTTGCCTTGACTTTGGTTGTTTCATAAACCAATGCTCCAAGATATATAAAAATATACACCCTCTATCCAAAAACAAAAACAAAAACAACAACAAAAAAAGAGAACTGAAGTTTATACAAAGCACATAACACACTAATAAAATACATTTTTTAAGACAGAGCTTGCATCTTTATTTCTCTGTCAGCTAAACACAAAAAAGATTGTTAATTTTTTGCTTCTTTTGATTTTGTAGTATTTGCATAAAGAAGTCTATATTGTCGCAGTTTTCTCTCATTGAATCTGTTCTTGGAGACACAAGAAACTTGTACACTGGTCATTTCAGCAGAAAGACTGACCTCTTTAATTAATGAAGATTACACAGAAATTTAAGTGCAGTGTTGATTAGCTGGATGTCATGGGGGGTCACTGAATAATTTCAGATGGTCAAGAGAATTTTCCATGTGCTTGATAAACATTGTGACCCTGTATTAACTGAAGCAGAAGTTTGAACCAGGGAGCAAAGGGCACAGATTTCCAATCCAGTTACAAGAATCACTGGCAAACACAGAGGCATATCCTCTGGACTGGGTAGACATTATCTTAAAGAAAAAGTTAATGCCTCCACTCTTAAATAAGATTATCTAGTGTACCTTTGAATATTTTCAGATCTCTTTTTCAGGTCTAGCATTCCATCAGTATAACTAGGGTATGGTCTGATTAGATGTATCTACTGGTGTATCTAATGAGGATAGGGAGGATTCCTTTGTAAACATATCCACAGTTTATTTTTTAATTAGACTGATGTTTGACATTGCTATAGAAGACAGAGAATTTTCAATGTCAATTAATGTCATTGAGCTGATCCCTTATTAAATGATCATTGCCAAATAACTAATCATTTTCTGGATGTGTAGCTTCATCTTTTCAGTTAATGAAGTACTGATCATTTTTGGGGAGGAAAAATCTGAAATATTAATATCTTCTAAAGCCCTGTACTGGTCTGAAGTGTGTGTTAGGTTGAAAAAAGTCAAGAAAACTTTCACTTCTTAAAGAAAATTATAAAGATCATTTTCCATCTGTTACAAATATTTTATTTCATATTTTAATATGTTTTGTACATATTTTAGGCTGATTTTTGTTTTACAGGTGTGCATTTCAAGTAAAGGTGAGATTTTGGAATTTTGAAATAGGTATGTCATTTCTGTGATGCTCCTAGGTCATAGATATCGAAGGGACAAACTTGAAGTGAAAATCAACTATGATTCTTAAGTAGTGGAAAACCAGCAGGCCACCTCCTGAAAGCTGTTTTGACCCATGAGCAAGAGGGTCCTCATGGAGAGCCAGGCATCAGCAAAGATCCTTGAAAGGAGCCAAGCTGCTGTCAAGGAGCATTTTAAGGTCAATGATCCCTAATCAGACAGCTACCAAAGGCAGCAGGATGTTCTGTGAGCACAAAATCACATGAAAACCACTTTGTTCAGGTCGACAGGTTCTCTGTGTGTAAGGTAAGAAAACGATATTGGCCCTAGGTGTGCACATCAAGGCTGAACAGAATGATTTGTCCTTGGGAACACTAAGGCAAAGAGTAACTTAACCAGTACAACCAAAGGATCTGGAGGGGTTTGAGAGTAGGACCTGGAAAGGCAAAGAATTCCTAGTAACTGCTACAGCCCTGAGGATCCCATTTGTTATGGTGTGTTGCAGGAAGAAGGGAAGATTGGGGTTTCTTCATATCAAGCTCTCCTTGACATTGGTTTCAAAGGAAGAGTACAAATTACTCTGAATACTG
>PYHW01010764.1:2270071-2283006 GCA_013186435.1 Turdus rufiventris | reverse complement strand
CCTTTCCCTCTGTGAATATACCTGACTCTAGCCAGTTGTGACCCCTCATTGTGTATGAAAGTACCCAGCAAATAAAATGGCTAGTTCATATCCTAAGGAATTATTTACACAATCATACAAGAGTTTCACACTTGCCTAAAGAGACTATAAGAGCATCAGAAACGTGATAGTATAATAAAGTAGATGTATAATATAGTAGATGTACTTGAGTGAATGAAATCTAAACTATTTTACTTATCTATATTTGAGTTTTGAACTGAACTCTGTGAGTGCCACGTTGACTGAGTGATCAGACAGCATAAACAAATTCTGACAGCAGCAGTTTTGGTCCTGCTGTGCTTTGCCTCTTTAGCCTCACTGTTTGTCTGGGTAATCAGATATGCACTGGTGCATCTCTGTTCCATCCTCAGATGGAAAACTATTTAAATCTCAAAGTGATTCACTGTTATTATTTAAATAAGCATTATGGCTACCAGAGCTATTTCTACCTGGCAATACTTGGTCAGTGGAGTCCATTCGGTTCAACATAAGGGCACAGGATGTAATGGCCTGTGTGTACTGAAGCAGTTGATAGCACTGGTGAGGATGGTAAGGGACAAAATGGTTGGGAAGCATCTGCTGACAAACTCAGAACTAGGAATCATCTTTAGGGCCTCCCAAGTTTAACATGTGTGATCCCTTGTAAGTATGATAAAGGTGTGATAAATCAGATTGATTTTCCTCCTTTCTTTCTGCTGTACCTCTTTGCCCAGTCAGCTTTATCTCATTCCCAACTAAGTCAGTGGCAGTGTTCCCTTTGACTCTTCTAAATCTCAATCAGTAGGTTTCAATCAAATTCATTTGTGTGTAAGAACAAAGTCTCAAATTTCTGGTTTTGCAGTGATACTGGAAGTGAGTACTGCAATATGAGGTGCAAGATATCCCTCACTGGGTTAAAATGCCCAAGTTTTCAATATTAAAAAGCACTAATTTTTATTAAGCTTATAGTAGTTCCCACCTGATATACCATGTTCAGTTCTGAGTTCCACACTACAAGGAAGAGATGGCTGTGCTGGAGTGAATCTAAAAAGGGTCTGAGAAATTCAGGGACTGGAGTATCTCTCATATGAGGAAAGGCTGAGAGATCTGGCACTGCTTAGCCTAGATAAGGCTCAGAGGGTTCCTACTAATATAAGAAAGGAGCTGACCCCAGTATCAATGATCAGAATTGTGTATCAATGATCAGAATTGTGTCTATGGATAACAAGCAGCTGTCTTGTACTCAGAACCAAAGGTGATGTATCAGGTCAGTTTGCTTGTTTCCTCAGCAGGATCTGAACTCTCCCTTGATAACCAGTGAACTGAATCATCAACTGAAGTCTGACTACATTGTATAGTTGAGCTTTTTATTCAGCACTGAAGATCTGGCATGAGTGGAAAGGGGAAAACCCATTTTAGCCATAAATAAATGATGTGATGAGTAGATATGTGCAGTGTATCCTACCACTTCTGGTGGATTCTTGTTACTGAACCATAAATAAATCCTCCCTATTCTTCCAGGGAACTATGAGGCAGTACAGGAAAATGTGTAGTGACTGCAAATACCTCACAAAAGTGGCTGAATTGAACATGTTTTTCTGATGATTGTGTAGCTGAAAGAACAGGGTATGATAGGTACTTATGCTGGCTTTGAACTAGTGGTGAATGTGATTTGTGCTTTGCTTTACAGACAGCAAAAATGCTTTCCCACTGGTCCAACAGTGGTTGGGATTCTGTCCGAAGCGTGGCCAGAGGGAGTGTGCCCTTTTCACAAGTTGCCAGCAGGCTACTGAGATTTCCTTGGAATTAAATGAGATGCGATGATTCAGCATGCTAAGAAATGATTGTGAAGTTGTTTGAAATCTATAGAATCCTTGTGGTTTAAGAAATCTTTAATTCTTTCAGATAAATGTTCTTTTCCTGGTTAGGCAGAGTAGTTTTCATTCTATCCTACTATTCTTTAGTGCTCCAGTTGTAGTTATTGCAACAAGAGCATTTTCAAAGTATCCTAAACTCCATTCATATTATAAGTGCATTACACTTCACTAGTATTTTTTGTGGTTGTCTATTTTTGTTATCTTTTTGTGTGTTTTATGATGTGGTAAAGCTTGGTGGAGTTGTTTGTTTCCTCTGCTACTAACGACCTCAGATTTTCACACTCCTAGACAAATTAGTACAGGGAATACAAAGGAAACATCTGTTCTCCGTGTGGGTTTGTAACTGGCAAGCAAGGCTAATTTTTTCTTTTTTCCTTTTAGTCTGTCCCAGTGCAGATGAAATGCTCAGAATGTGTCCTTATCTCCAGCACATCCTGATGACAGGCTATACGTAGCGTTATTTCTGGAGATTGACACTAATGTTTCACTTCTAGAGACCTCAGAAAACAATGCTAGATGTAAACCCTGAAGTTAGAAGAAATGGGAGAACTCCTGGCCTGAGTGTAGGGTAACAGAATTATGGAATAGAGGCAATTAGTTTAAATCAAAGCTTAAACACACGTTTTTTAAAACATTATAGAATTATTTGGATTGGAAGGGACCTTAAAGGTCACCTAGATCCAGCCCCTTGCCATGGATGCCTTCCACAAGGCCAGATTGCTCAGAGCCCCATCCAACCTGTCCTTGAACACTCCGAGGGATGGGGCATCCACAGCTTCTCTGGGAAATCTGTTCCAGTGTCTCACTGCCCTGACAGGAAAGAATTTCTTCCTAATATCTAAACCTAATCGGTTTGAATTTGAACTCATTCCCCTTTTTCCAGTCACTCCTGTTACTCCTTGTAAATAGTCTCTCTCCATGTTTCATTTGGTGTCCCCTCAGATACTGGAAGGTGGCTATTGGGTCTCCTCAAAGCCTTTGCTTTTCTAGGCTGAGCAATCCCAGTTCTCCTCACAGGAGAGGAGCTTCATCCCTCTAATCCATTTGGTGGAATTCTCTGCATTTACTACATATGTTTATATGCATTAAATGATATCTCTGTTTTCACATATTAATAACTTTTCACCCCAATCAATATATATATGATTCAGTACAAATAACTCAAAATTTATACTGCAAATTGGCTCTTACTTACTGACTAATCACTTCTCAACAAATTCAGTTGGTGCTAAAGAGAATGATCAAGTATTATTCAAACTTTGGAAGAGAATGCTGGCAAATAAAATGTGTTTGCAAACTAATAATTCACATGCAAAAGGTGAAGTCATACTAGAAAAGCAAGAAATTTAGCTCAGTTGTCTATCTACATTATAAAATTTAAATACAATTCTTGTTTATGTGACTAAACAAGTACATTTATTGCCAAGAGAAGTGCAGGAGTGTGCCATAAAACCCGAATTTGTTTCTCATCCACTAGAAATAAGGGAGTTTAGCTTTCAATTTAAAAATGTTCAGATTTTATTTAAGGATGGTTGAAAAGAGAAATGTAATTTTCAAGAGTATTAAGGGAATTATAAAACTAATTAGGTATGAAAATAAAAATAATTGAAAATAAATGAGAATTAATTGACAACTGCCACTCTTCCTTATTTACTTTGTTCTGTCTAGCAATTGTAAGTACTGAAGGCAGTGGGTAAATTCCATTTCATTTCACAACATTGTCTGAGCAGACTCTCACCAGAAAAATACAGCATAGCAGCCATGANAAAAAAAAAAAAAAAAAAAAAAAAGTATTATGTCCCTAAACTCTTCTCAAAATCTCTTTGTTTTTGACTTGCAATTCTTGACCTGGAACAGAAGACAAATGTTAATGTGTCATTTGTGTCATATAATTGCTATCATTAACAATTTTCTTACCATGAGGGAAAAGCAATATCAGGTCTCGGATAGTACAGTGTTTCTGGGAAGAAAGAAATCAATGTTTAATTGGGATTACAGTACTGATTCTTTCTAGGTAGGACCAGTCAAAATTCAACCCATCTGGTTTGGAAAAAGCAGAGCCTTTTCCTTTTTTAAGGGGAGGAGCTGATGTGCAACTGCATCTCACAGGAACCTAAAGATAAGTCTTGTCAGAAAAGACAAAACAAATCTTAACCTTATCATGGTGAAAACAGAAATTAACCAAATTTTTTGGAGGGCTACACCCTCGTCTCAAGTGTCTAAGGGAAAAGCTTGTGTATGACTGCAGTGCTTCAAAGTCAAGTGACAGGTCTTGAATGACTACCCAGCATAAAAATGTTGGGTGTTTGGGAAAGCCCTTGTATATTAAATGCCCCACACAAATTTGAAACAGTCTGTTTTTATAATGCCAACGTACATTTGGCTGGAGTAGGAAATAATAACCCAAGGGTATCAACTACTATCAACTTTGAAATTATTTTGAATATTAATTTCTTAATGATTTGAGGCTACTCTTACAGCATGCATACTAATTTAAAATGACATTTAGCAAGAGATGTGCTAAACCAACTGAAGTTCACAAATTACAGAACTCTATAAAGGTCATTATTTAATGTAAGAGACAAAAAGTGTCTCAAGGATGTATACCTTCAGATAAGGAAGCTGGAGAGAGTTTTGAGATCCCTTCCTGCAGAGTCAAATCATATAAACAGCTCTAATCAGGTCTGTTTAAAACACCAATGGTTCCTGAGTAATCTCATATATAGAAAAACAAAGTGAGAAACTGAAAAGTGGCTTAGTTAACTTACATGACAAATCTTGGCTTTTGTTGAGATTGAAGCTTTTTTGACCATCCTTCCTAACACAGAATATAACTAGTCTAGTTCTCGTCATGATCAACAGTCACTGGAGTATGTCAGAGATGACAGAATTGCCTCAAAGTCAAGACCTGAGAGCAGACAGACCCTGATGGAAATGGCTTAGGTATTGAGTGTCTCAGCCCTTTCCATCTTCTCTGTCTGTTCCTGCTTCACTCAGCAGCAGATACACTTAATTTCAAATTTTGTGATGATTTCTTTATCAGATCACTGAAAAAGCCAAAGTCCCCCACCTGCAAAACCAGGGTCTTTATTTGGCTACTTTTCTCACTTTTGTATTTTTAAACTTTATCTATTATGGTCATAACAGACAAGTCCACCATTGATTATTGACTGCTTCATTATTTGTGAATAGCAGATTCTGCAGACCATCTCCTGTAGTAGCTGCAGCAATAAATTGTCTTAAATACACTAGAAATTCAAATTATTCATATTATGCTATAATTCCTTCCAAAAAATTCTGAGATACTAACTTCAGCCACGAGAATGAAGGACTGTAAAAAGTGTCTTCCAATATTTTAAAGAAGTTTCGTTTTCCCCTTGGTTTTCCTGACTAAGTTTTCTGTAAGCAACATCCACCAGCACATCCATTCTTTTTTGGCCTTCCTTCCAGCCTTAGCCTAAGCTTTCATCCAAACTTTTCCTTCTTGACTGTAGCTGACAATGGTGGAGAGTCATCTTCAGAGAGCATGGTCTCTGCCCTCTTCTTGTCTTTCCTGGAAAGTCTGTGCTTATCTATTGCAGTGTTCCATTCCAGTCAACAATTCCATAGTAATCACAGAAACATTACAGTTCTGGAAAAACACAAGAACTTTTAGTTCCTCCTGCTTGCCACATTGTGAATTTTTTGATTTGATACACATGCACAGACTAGTTGTTCCTATGAATTTCTATTTTCTGTTTTACTTTGAGACACAGTGACTCAGTCTAGGATTTCCACTTTTAACAGATCTCGAAAGAATGAAGTGGACTGATAGGAAGAGAGATGACAGGGGGAAAATCTTCCTACTTACAGTAAAAAAAAAATAAAATTGTGCTTAAGGGAACTGAGTAGAATAAAACCACACAGAGACTGAAGTGTAGAGTCCTCCTCTGGAGTTTCCAGTCCTTACAGTACTAAAAGGTGAGTGAAAACACATGAACACATGAATATGTGGTAACATGGAGACATGAACAGAGATCCAGCTAGTTTATCTTACAATAATTACATCTGAGCTGCCATTTTTTTCCCTTTATATTAATGAGAAGAAAAAAAGGTGCTTTGTGGGTTGAGAGTAGTTTGGGTGTCTCACACACTCATGATGCCCATTTCTTGCACACTCAGGATGCATAAAGAACCTCTAGAAGCAGAGGATCTACCTCAGATATGGGACTTTACATGTCAGAATTTAGACAGGTGCATCATCCTTCACGATTTTCATAACTGTCCAGATGAATATATCAATCAATATCTCAAACAAATGGTAAAATAAAAGTATTTTCCTGCTTTAAAAAAATATTAAAAAGAAACCCAACACAGCAGAAGAAGTGTGGTGCCGAAATGATAGATTTCTTTCCAGTAATAAGAATAAATACAGAACTCGAAGCATTGTACCAATGATCCTACCCTACTGAGGATAATTGTTAGATTGAATTTAAAAGTTTGTATGTTATATACTTTTATCATTTTCAGAGATCATTTTCTCACCTTTTTTCCCTCTTTTTTTGTGTTCCTTAGAGCTGTGTATTTGTAATTTGCAATTCCTCTCTTTTCTGTCCTTTGTACTTTTAATAGTCCATAGACTTTGTGGGATAAATTTTTGTACATTGATTACAAGAAAAAATTACTTAAAGAGAGTAAAACCTCTGAGTCCTGAATCAGTCATCCTCCATCTGACAGAATCCCCTTACAAAAGCCAAGAACATTTTTATTTTTTAACATGTGTGAACACACCAAGCCTTGAGTATTTGGATGATCTAATAAGTTTTTAAGATTTTAATACCAGAGTCAACTGAAGTAATTTACCATATTTTCTTTAGAAGATCCTCCTGTGGATATTTGAGAAAATTATTAGTTCTACTGCAGACATACCTTTTCTATTTAATTTTCCACAGGTTTAATTTTTTTTTATATTTAATATTTTGCATAGATGATCTTGATATGCAAGAGGCATTTAAATTGTTTGGGTTTTCTCTTATCTACTTTTCTGTGAGGGAGAAAAAGGTATTTTTACTTCTATCCAAATGCTACTTGTATAAATGCCAAAGTTCAACAGCTACTGAGCTGCCAAATCAAAGAGAATTCCATAACTGGGCTTGAAAAGAGTCCTTTGAAATGGGAAGCAAATGCAGTTCTGAATATTGCATGCCACTCAATAATAGCAAAAAATTAATAGTGGAAAATGTCACTGAGCAGCAAAACCTGACATTTTTTGTAGAGATACAGACACATATTTTCCCCAAGCATCATCAGCTGCTGGTATTTCTAAGCCAGGCTAACGAGCAATTTATCAAGGAGTCAAACAAGTTCTTACTTTTCAAAGGTTGGCATGAAAGATCTGATCAGTTGAAAAAGACAGTTCTGAGCCCTGGGTTTATACCAGGATATTGAGTCAGAATGACACTTTAAATTTGTGTGAAAAATACACGTGACATACCTTAAAATCTTCCTGGTAAAGTTCTCTCCTGTTGTGCTTAGAAAAGTAGATTTGCCTCAAATTTTTTTCTTTATTTTTACAAGATGAGGAGAATTCGAGAGACATCATATTCCTCTATTAATTCATAAGAACACATCAGAAATAACCACTGAGAATGAAATTTTTCTCTTATCAAAAGAGACTTAATTTATTTCTTAAAATGAGCACCATCTTTCTATGCACAGTCCCCATATTGCAGCTTTTTGATGGTTCTAGCTAATAAGATTATGATAATTCTTTCTATTACTTGTTTTTCCATTGAAAATAATTGTGATTTCAAACAAAACCCTCAGTATATAAAGATTTTACTGTACTGAAAAACAGCTTAATTCAGTAGTTTCAAAACGGGTTATATCCTTTTAGTTCTCTTTGCACTTATTTAAGCAATAAATTATTTCATTTTCTCATATTCTTCTATTATCTACATATTGATATGGGCATAAAGTAGCCAAAAGCACATTTGCAAAACTACCCAAATCTGTGCTTCTTTCTCCCTCCTAAATGCCCAGAAGATGATTGAACACTGCCGTGACTGAGAACAGTGTCCAGGGGATGACTTATCCTCCGGTCTGACCTTGCAGAAATGTAAAAGGTTTTCACTTTGTGCTTCTTTCCAGCTTGTTTCATATGCCTGGGGTGCACCAGGAGGTGGTCCCTGCACTTGCAGATTGGTGTGACTATTTGAAAGGCTTTTTTAAGAAGAGCAGCTGAAAACTGAGAGCTGAGCAAAAGGACAGATGTGCAAATAGGTTGGTGGGGTTTAGTCCGTGAGTTGAATTTATAAGAGCTGATGTGGGGGCTAGAAGCTGATATTTGCAATTTAAAAACAAGGGTTACATTTTGTTGTTCTAACAAAACTTAAATTTATGCTAGGTATTCTTCAGCATCCTCTACTGAGCTTGTAACTGTTTACAAAAAATCAGGCATTCCTGAAGTAAACTTTAAGCCAGAAAATAAGAAGAAAAGGAAGGCAAAATAGTGTAGGGTTAGGTGACTTTTTCTATCCAGATTTCAATTATAAATTAATTCAAATTTTACTTTTATCACCACACAGTTCTCTCCCTGTGCCTTTTCAGTGCCTTCAAAGTGTAGTTCTATCCAGATGACATACGATGCATTCTTGAAGAGCTTGTTTGCCCTGAATAATTTCACCAATCACTTACCTGGGAGTGTTAAGGCAGCATTTATTTAGGCAAAAACCAGTTATGCTCTACTTTATATATTTTAAAATAACATATTTTTAAATTTTTACCTGAGAAAATCTCCATTACCTCTTCTGTGTATGAAAAACCAGATAATAGAATACCAATATTTCTAATGTAGCTCTAATTGTACTGTAAATTGTTTGCTCGTTTGACTCTGAGGAAAAAAAAAAATCCATATACAAAAAAGCACTGCTATAGATTGTTTTAGAAAATCAGTATTCAAAGATTTTAGAAAGGGCAGACTAGAAAGATTTTAGGAATTCAGAGGGCAGCCTGGATGAAATTCAGAGTTTTCAGTGCCCCTGAGCCATGGATGTTTCCCCTTTGCATGTTTCTGCCCTTTTAGGGTAAGGGGCTGTGCACTGGAACATATTAGAGGGAATAATAAAATATTATTTTGACTGCATCCAGATGTGTTCACCTATCTACCAGTATGTTTTAGCAGGAGAAGCTCCTTGAGTTAGAGTATGAAACCATTCTCATTAAACCAACAGAAATTATGGCTGTAAAGATAGACCATCGCATTTTTTATTTCTGCGAAATAAAAATGAGTAAATTGTGCCTAAAGGATAGGGAGCTTTTAGTCTCTGAATAAAATCTCTGCACCTAAACATGAATTTCAAATAATAGTATTGCTGTTCTGGGTTTTTAATATTTATTCGACAGGTGACACATAGTTTGAGGAGGGCTAAAATGTCTCGGAGCAATTTGTATTTTCAAGAAAAATAGAACCAAACTCTATATTAAAAACGTCTAGGAAATCAGTCTACTTTAAAATGGGCTGATGAGACACACTACTGGAATGCTAGTATAGTGCTTATGTAAAGAGCAAATTGCTCATCATAAAGATTAAATCTTCATAGTGCTGTGGCAAGTGGCAATGAACTGGCAATCCATCTGTTCTCACTCTCTTCAAATATTAGAATTTATTACTGCAGAAAAAAAATAGCTGCTAATTTTCGAACCAACCACCTGTAAAGAACAAGTCATTGCACAGATAAGATGTGCTCCTCCTCACCCCCAGCTGCACCTTCAGCTAACTTCATTTCCTCAGTTTGAATGAGAGCATATTTCAAGTGAAGAGCAATTATATGGCTCTGTGCCTTGTATAACCTGTTTAAAACAGTAATTTGCTGGCATAAAATTAATTCTGTGCACAGTTTACAGATCTAACTAGCTTAGAGTAAGAATATTTCTGTCTTCAAAGTATAGAACCACTAAAGGCTTGCTTGGATGGATTTACTATTTATATTGTGCTTTGGTTAAATACGGGTTCTAAAATAAGCTGATAAGGCAATGCCTTTATGTACTGACAGTGCAACATACTGCCATTTGTTTTTCTATGCACTTATTTGTACAAAACAACTTCCTGCTTTCTAAATATGTATAATTCTTTCCATCTGGGGAGAAACATGGATTGTAGTTATACTCTGTAAGAGAGGGAATTCAACAGTGATAATGCACTCCTTTCCTGTTTCAAGCTTTACTTAGTAGTTATTTCTTTTCTTTCTCGAAGGTACTCCGTTGAGATATGTAAACACTTGGCCAATTCCCTTTGTCATCTGAAAAGATCCCAGAGTATTTTTTTCTGCAATACAGCACCCCACTACTGTAACTTTGTGCTGAAACTGTGGGCCTTGTGTTTGTAAGGAACAATTCCAAGAGACTTTCTTTGAAAGAGAAGGTACTTCCACATTTTTTTTTCATTTTTCATTGAAACTTCACATTTGTATCTCCTTTCAGAAACACTGAACAGCTCAATCATTTTTCTTAATAATTTTTTCATCTAGTTTCAGGGCACATGCTTTGTTATTCGAACTTAACACTTTGAAACACACTTGGGTTTATGAATTAATCCTTCTAAAAGACATCAGGTATTGGAAGGCCCCAGTCAGGTCAATGCAAAACCTCTCTTTACCAGGCTGAACAATCCCAGTTCTCCCAACTTTTCCTTATAGGAGAGGTGCTCCAGCCTTCTGATCAATTTGGTGGCCTTCTCTGGACTAACTTCATCTAAATAATTTCACCTTGGGAGGCAGAGAGGTTTGCCATGTTATTTGCCAGCAATTTCACTAGAACTTTTTATGATGGAAAACCATTATGTTAAAAGCAGGATATAAATGGCCACCAAGAGATTTGGGTGATTAATTTTCTCAGGCAAGATGCCTTTTTCAGAATTGAAGAGCAGTAAGGAGGGGCTCTGACCTTCTGTCAAGATACTGTGAAAGCTCCAGAGTCCAGGAACTGTAGAATGAAAGAATACTTCTCTTGGAAGGGATCTTAGAGATTACCCAGCTCCCCTCCATGCTGTGAACAGGGACACTTTTCACCAGATTGCTCAGAGTTCCATTCAATGTGCCTTGCTTGGAAACCTGAACAAACAGGGCAAATCATTATAACATTTTTTTTTTTCTCTAGATTCCCTATTTTTATTTAAAAACCTCCAAGTTTTCATGAAATTCCTTATTGAGTCAAACTTATATCCCTTGCATTGGCTATTGCTTTCTGCTTAGAGATGCTCAGATGATCGTTCAGATAATTGGAGCTGAACGTTGTATGAGAGGATGTCAGACAAGGAATACATACCTCAGAAATGAGTGAAAGCTGAAGACAGGGCTGAATAATACTTTGTCTAAGCAAATTAAGAAACTAGTGGTATCTCATTTAATTTCATACAGTAAACTGAAGAACTTGTCTAGGAATGTAAGCAGTTTGTAGCTGACTACTTTTACTAGTTCTGTGTTAGAAAAATGGTGCAGTGAATCTGTTCACTTATCTGGAGAAACATGAGAGTTGTTTACCCAAGAAGGTTTATGAAGTCAGACATTCTATCAGAAGTATTTTGGGATGAGCACAGATGGTAAATGTGTTACTCAAAAGTGATGAATCCCCAGGTGATATATGAAGACCATTTTATTGTCAGGGATGTCAATGAGGAGCCACCAATTTCTTGAGGTGATCTTGTTAATTTTGTATGCAGGTTTTACGATTTTTCTTCCAGGCTCTGAAGAGCAATTAAATTCACCTATGCTCATCAAAAGACTTAATGAGTATCATAAGTTTTGATGATAATGCTGTTCTTTTCTTCTTTAGGTAGCTTCATTCACTTACAGTGCTGTAGACTTTAAGCACATAAATGTCACAACATTCTTGAAGGAGGGCTTTTAATTTAAATTCTGACCTCATTTTACATCACATGCAGAATGAATCTTCTGCAGGTAGGTAACTAGGTATGGTCTGTCTGATTCCTACAAGTCCATAGGATCTTGCACTACCATAACTACTTAAAAAAGGATGGTTTTATGCCTGATACTTGTTTTATAGTATAACATCTATATATCCTCCATAAATATATTTAAATGCACTATGAAATACTATTTGATAGAAAAAAAAGTCTTGTGGTAAGATGTGATTCATACACATTTTCACAACAGCTGACAAAACCCATCTGCAAATTTTAATTGTGAGTTCTAGAATTAAAAGCAATCAGAAAAATATGCATGTAGTATGTAATACTGATACTGTTACGTAAAAAAACATTGACGTATCCATACTTCATACATATAAAAAGCACAGCCTTGACCTCTCAATGAGTTCACATACACCTATTTTTCCTGAAAAGCTTTTTAAAATATTTTTATAGTAGTATAATTTCCATGTCAGACAAAAAATAAATAAATGCGAACAGAAATAATTCACATCATGCTTTAAAATGTTGTAAATTTGTACCCAAGATGCCCAAATCATGTTGAAATTTATTAAAATCCATCCTTGTGGATGGTGGCCACTAGATGACAAAAGCGACCAGGCAGCACAGAAATCAACCAGCAAGGTTTGCTAAATAGAAAAAAATTATGTTTGGGGAACCAAATGAGTTGTTGCTATTTGTACCACTGTTGTGGTGTTCCTTTCATATAGGTGAAGGAATCGTTCATTTTAGAGTGAAAGAACAGTTTTTATATAGCACTTTTACTGAGATGTGAGTTCTCATACCTACATTTCTTTTTGTTTTAACTTAAGATTATGTGTTGGTGTTGAAAATGCAAAAGATCGTCAGTAGTGAAAATCCACAGAAAGAGCAAACAAGCATTTTCTTTTGTGAGCAGAAATTATCCCACCAAGTCTGTTGTTTCTATGGCACTAGTACAACTCCCAGCAATGCAAAGATTGATGGCACAATGTCCAAAGTACCTGTAAGACACAGCGCCTCTGGAAAGATTAATGTCTCATCAGCAGAGAACACATGGTATTGCCTGTTCATTATGCCTGTCATTTCTTTGGCTCTTCCAAAGTTGAGGGAGGGGATTCTGCCCCTCTGCCCCC
>PYHW01010764.1:2239387-2270021 GCA_013186435.1 Turdus rufiventris | reverse complement strand
TATTTACAAGGGTCTGGAGTGACAGGACAAGGAGAATGGCTGCAAACTGAAAGCAAGCAGGTTTAGATTAGAGATTAGGAAAAAGTTCTTTCCTGTGAGGATGATAAGGCCCTGGCACAGGTTGCCCAGAGAAGTGGTAGCTGACCCATCCCTGAAAGTGTTCAAGGCCAGGCTGGATCAAACTGTGACCAACTGGGTGTAGCAGAAGGTGTCCTTGCCCATGGCACAGAAGTTGGAACTAGGCAATCTTCAAGTTCCCTTCCAACCCAGGCTATTCTACGATTCTATGATCCTCGATGTGATGAAATGTGGTGAATGTGATCTAAATAGAACCATGGCAACCCAGAATTTCCTCTACTTTTTCACTGTTCTTCTGCTTCTACATGATAGAAAAGTGTATGTATGCAAGTATATATGTGTATTAATACAACTATACTTCTCATCTAGAAAGTTATCACAGAAACCAAGACTGTTAAAGGGTTGGAATGGACCTTAAAGATCAAATAATTTCTTTTGGGCATGGACACTTCCACTAGACCAGGTTATTCAAGGCCTTATCCAACCTTGCTTTGAACAGCTCCAGGGATGTGACATCCACTGCTTCTCTGAGCAAGCTGTTCCAGGGCTTCACCATCCTCACAGTAAAAAATTTCTTCCCCATATCTAATATATCTATCAATATCTAATACAGATTTACCCTCTTTCAATTTGTACCCATTACTTCTTGGCCTTTTACTACAGTTCCAGTATTGGAAAAGACAAAGTTGTTTCACATCTCCAGGAGGAATATTGACATCAGTGCAAATCAGAATAGAATGACATACAATGGAAAAATGTTCTTTTATGGAATTTCTTGGGTTGTGGAGGGCAAAACCTGGACAATATTGACTTTTTTTTAATTTTTCCCATCGTAGTTATCTGGATGACTTTCCTTTTAACATCGTTAATATATTTAAGTGATTGACTTCAAATATCTGTCGCAGTATCTCTCCATAGTGGCTGGCTGTGATTATCCCCAAACCACTGTCATTTTCAACTGATAAAAATTTCCTTTCAGGGGTTTGAACTAGATACCTTTTACCCTTTTAAGAATTTTTTACCTGTATGATTGTTATCATGCAGAGTGGTGTGAAATATAACCCCCACTGGAGATTTGCCTTACCCTTTGTATAGGGAATGATGAGAGACTTGTAATTGCACTGCTGAAAGCAGTGCATGAGTTCAGTTTGGTACAGGAGATAACATTTGATCTGATAAACATTTGCATCACCAATGTTTAATGTGTATGCTAGAGAAAGAAGAGATTATTTCCTCAGTGAGTTTTTTTATAATTTATTTTATTTGAAGTGAGGAAAAGATTAAATCAGTCTAAACCGTATACAAAATACTAAAAGGAAGTTAATTGTCAAAGTTAGTGCATCCAAAAAGTAAACACTCTTGATGATGAATGGATGGGATTTTTTTGGCAGAACAGTTTATGACAAACAGTGTTTAGGAAAGTCTTCTACAGGAAGTAAAGTAAGTGCAGGCTTAGATACTTCACACTGAATGCAGAGTAAATCTGTTAAGCAGAGCCTTTTTTGCTTTTTCAGCTACAGTGTAGATAAGCACATGCCAGTTTCCTGGGTTTGGATACTGTAAACAAAATCTCAAGCTTTTACTTTAATGCAAGTAGAGTGATTTCATGATAAAAGAAAACTGTGAATAGTGTCTGGTTCTCTGTACTCCAGTTTTCTGGGGAACTAGAAAATTCAATTTTAATGACTACCTCACACTTCAGCACCTTGTCTGAACTATCCTAAGAGTGTCCCCAGGAGATGATTTATGAACCAATTTGGAAGCCAGTACTCCATAAGCCAGAAGTATGGAAGTGCCTCTCACTGACCAGAGCTCATCATGGAATACCTTGTAGGAAGGTAATGGAGTACTTCTGTGTTCTGCACCATTTCAGAAAGTTTGAACTATTTTCCTCTCCCTACAGTAAAAGTAACATTTCTGTAAAAAGTATTATCATCAGGCTTAGGATATTTTCTGAAATAAGGCAATCATTTTTCAAAGAGTGTAATTTTAATAGCATTTTTATGTAAAACATACATGCACATGAACATGTTAAAACTGATACACTTTCTAAAAATTATCAAGTTTGGCAAACATACAGAATTAAAGTCTTGTTGTATCATCCTGACTTTCAATATGGTACAAACGCAATTTTATTTTCTTGCCCATATAGTTACATTTAGCTTCATGATACCATGCTGTAGTTTATTCTGAGTGGAAATCTGAAGCCTGAACAGTGAATATTGGGTAATACTTGGAAGTTTCTTTTTTAACATACATATTCTGCTTGTTTTAAATGGTGTTCCTGGATGAAAATAAAATCAGAGGGATTGACAATTTCAGTTGCAGTCTTAACATTTTAGAAGACTGTTGGAAAAACTTGTAGAAAAATAGAGAAAATGGAGATCTAGGAAAGACTGAATTATTAAAGGTAAAACTATTTTAGCATTGTATATATTTCTTGAAATATAGTGGTTGCAAATTTGAAACACCTATGTGCTTTTTAAATTGGTGTAAAGGTTTTTAGAAAAAAATATCAGTAAGTAATAGATAGAATAAAAACAAAAACAGAGAAGACAAGGGATCTCGAGTACCTAAGAAATAATAATAAACTGCATGTATCAACACAGATATTCTTAAGCCTCATGTCATACATGTTCATTGGATAGGAAAATGAGTTTAATTTCTTACGTTAGATGGAATTAATTTCTAGTGTTATATGGAGAGTGGGAAAAAAGAAAAAAAAATTTGTTTCTTTTTGAGTAGAAAAGTAGTATTATCAATTTCATTATTCCTCTAGCTGCAAGCTTAAGAAGTCAGGAAGATATTTTGGCTTTTCCAAATATCAAGGCATAACCAGCCTATTTTTTTTTAGCATGGGTTCTCTTATTCTCTATAAAATTATCCCTTCCCCCCACTATTTCTGTGTTTCTTCTGAAACCAATACTCATGTAGTTCAAGAGTAAAGTGGAGTCATTCTTTCTGTCAACAGAAACTCAATTCAGCATGTTTGCAATCACACCAAACTGAAAACCTAGCATTATATGAAGACATTTTCAAAGAATTACAATGGTAGATTAAAGAGGCAAGATGGGTTTGTAATTATATTTTGTAACAGGGAGATTTATGGAAGAATAAAATGAGTTTTAATTTATGTGCAGAGTTCATAAACCGTATTTTTCAATCATATAAAATGCACCTCATGCCCCCCTCCATTCCCCTCCTCACTCTTGATTTTCCTTATTATGTGATGGCTTCAAATATTTCCAGCATCCACATGTGAGGATATTCTAGAAGAACAGATTTATGCATGTTGTGAGGTGAGGAAAATGTCAGACCTTGGCTAGGAAAGGTTAATAAATTAAGGTGCATTGCTGCTCATCAACTAATAATGCCAGCTTCATTTAATTCACTGAATAGGAAACGCATGGGTTTGGATTTTGGATATGTGGTTCTGAAAGCTATTGTGAGGAAAAATGATAGTTAGTGGGATTTGTCCAAACTAAGTTTAAGATAACAGACAAAATAATTTAATTATAAATAGCCACAATCCTTCTTCACCACACATAGCTCTGATACAGATTTTGGTACTTTCAACAAGGATGAAGCTTTCTTTTGACTGGTGAATTATCAGTATACTATAGAAAGTACTAGAGATGCAACAGTAATAAACTAGTGAGTCTTTTTGCTCTGTACCACTTCCATCTTCCTTAGCTGTCATGAACACATGTGATGAACAGAGGGTCTCAAGTAACTACTCTGACCTGAAGTCCTTAACAGTGAAATTTCCAGATGTTCAAAGCAGATTGATATTAAGAAAAATATGCGGATGATTTTTTCCTCAGAGCACTTTGTGTCTCATAGGTAACATGGAGAACCTGTTCAATTTGTTATCACAGCCCCAAACCTGACTTCCCACTAACAGCTGTCAGAGCTTCTGTGCTAAGCTCACCTTAAAAGGGTGATGAATCACAAAGCATGGATACCTAACAGAAACAACACTGCTGTCCTTTCTTAAGAAAAATACTACATAACCCTAAGAAAGAGACTGTAGGGAAGACAAAAATACAAGTTACAGTTTCCTCTTAAACTGCAGTCTAAGCATTGTAAATGACTGTGATGATGAAATATGAGATTTGCTGATGGGAATGATCTCTACCCAAAGCGAGTATTTGCATACTTCCACTCCTGCATGTGTGTGCATGTGTTTCCATGTGTCTATTTGGATTTAATGAAGTCATTCTGTTGGATTTTGCTTGATGCAGAGAGTGTCTCAACTCATCTTGGTGCTTCTGAATGACTTTTAACATGCTGCACACCTTTTGTTACTATCCCCATGTGCTTTACTATAAATGAAACTGGAATTCCTGTGTTCTGCACGTGTCAACCAGGACAATAAGAATGGGGTTTTATATTGACTTATTGGAACTGATATTACTGCTTTACGTCTTCCTGGAGACAGACAAGGTTTTCTTAAAATCATCAAAGCAAGTTTCTGTTCCATTGTAAACTGGATTAAGGAATAAACTATCTTTTATTATTATCATCACATTTCTTATATTGCTTTCTGTTAATCCATATTACATTGCTAAAGCACTATTACATGGTGATTACACTGATATATGGACAATAAAATGTTTAGATTTCGTGTTTATAATGCAACATGTTATTTAAGTGTCTTAGCAGTATGCAAGCTCCATGAGTTATAAGCATTGGAATCTTAGTAGAAAATCAGAGTACTTCATGACAATTTTAAAAAGACAGTGGGTAATAAAGCAGAGATGAAACAGGTGTTTTTCCGACCCAGAATAACGACCTATTTCTATGTTAAAAATCTTTAAGTATTTTCATGTATATTACTGTAGAACATATTAAAACCAAGTGCTAACAGGAGGATACATCACTCATAGTCTCTTGTAAAATTTGTATTTGGAGAGGCAAAGACTTATGTACTCCATAGTAAGATTAGCAGACCTTACTAACTTTGTGTTTTATTTAATAGATTTAATAATTCTTAAAACATGTATCACAAAACTTTGTCCTTTCTGTATTAAACTTTGATAACAATATCTGAATTTGTTCAGTTTAGTGATAAATAGAAAGACATTCAGAATTTATGGCTAAGCATAAGACAATTCAGGTAACACAGGAATTCAGCCTTTTTACATCTGGTGTTCATATTCTCTTGGCTATCAGTAGGTTTACAGTGCTTTATTCTGATTAATTTATTCAGTTACTTTAACCTATATTCACTTGTGTCTCAACTGCTTTAGGTGTCCAACTCTATCCAGACTCTCATTCAAAAATCCAGTTTGGGGAGCTGAATTGAAGTTGGTTTCATAGTGTTATACTGTGTCTGGCACAGGAATGTATTTGCTTTCAACAATGTGTGTGTTCTTGTATTTATAAAAATGGGAAATTGAGTGTGTGGTGCTGTTTTGTTGAGCAACAAAAGGTACATGACACATTGCAGTGAGTTGTGCTTCTGTGCTCAAATTGGATCAGGTTTTTTTCTAAAGGTGAGAAAAAAGAAGATTCTGAGCTAAAAACATAGTCAATGTATTATATTGATTTGTTTATTTGCACTTGATACCCCTAACACTGAAGTCAACAGAAATGTATTTTTAATTTCAGAGTGAGTAGAATCTCTTTTCTGAGAAATAATCAGAAAAATTACTTTTAGGGTTAAGTCAAAGTTTTTCCAGTGTCTGTAGACTTCTCCCATCAATAACAAAATTTCACTTTTACATCATGATCTCTTCTGTAGTGTATGGAATATAATGCAGACTTTCCAGATGCATAGACGAAGATATTGCATAATAGTAATTTTTGATCTATAATACATTCATTGAGAAAAATCTGATTTCACAATAATTATTTATGAATCTTAGAGTTATTTAAGCAAATAATATTTTCTCAAGATCCTCTGCAAAGCATCCTAATTTAGTGAAAGCAGGGAAGTCACAGGAAATATAATGATTTTGTACATAAAGGCATCCAGGTAAGCTAAAAAATTAAATTGGGAGACTAGACTACCATCCATTATGCTGTTGTTATGAGAAGGAATGCTAGACAGTTAGGTATTTTGATGGTGCACTAAATCTGAATCACACTTCTACACTTTGCTCCTAAGAAGACTGTAAGCAGAAAGCTGATCTCTTCTTAATATTTGAGACTTGTTACATGGCATTAAAAATATGCTATGGTCCTGTCTTTCCACAGCAGCGATCTTAAAATGGGTCTTGGTCAGAGCTGAAGTGTGCAGAGGTCATGGAAGGTAATTAGCACAGGCTGCTTCTGATCCCGAGGCAGCTTGTTCTGCAGGCGTCTCTACAAGGTGAGCTCAGGTTCAGTGTTCACAAATATTCACTGCCTGCAGAGCCAAAAGTCAGAGATTGTTTTCATGGTTCTATGCGACCAGCATTTACTAACTAGGCAGGTTAGAGGTGACAAGTTTGATCTTGTGAGAATGGCTCACAAATGAGAGGGAAAAATGAAAGAGAAAAGCTGAGAGAACTGGAATTGCTCCAGATAACTGGAAAAGGTTTGGGGTGACTTAATTGTGGCTTTCCAGTACCTGAAGGAAGTCCACATGAAAGATGGAGAGAAACAATTTACAAGGGCCTGGAGTGACAGGACAAGGGGGAATGGCTTCAATCTGAAAGAAAGTAGGTTTAGATTAGAGATTAGGGAAAAAACTTACTGTGATGGTGATAAGGCACTGTCAGAGGTTGCCCAGAGATATTATGGGTGCCCCATCCCTGGAAGTGTTTCAAGGCCAGATTAGATGGGACTCTGAGCAGCCTGGGATACTGGAAGGTGTCCCTGCTCATGGCACAGGGATTGGCATTAGATGATCTTTAAGCTCTTTCCAACCCAGGCTATTCTATGATTCTATAAAATGTGATAAAAGCGCGTGTCATTTGTATGAGGTTTACATGATTCAATTATATGTGGATCAGAGATGAATGTCCTTTGCACACTAATAGGACCATTTATATCACATTTGAAATCTGGATTAGAAGTAAAATCTGACCCAAGTGTGAAACACTCAAAGGTTTCATATTCTTAACACCAACAGTGGTTATCCTTGCCTTAGCTCTATAGTCTGCCAGAATCACTGTGGTCTCTCTGGTGAACTGAGGTAGTATTTAATGCAGACAGTGGTGTCCTGGTTTAAAGGACAGGTGTCTACCAAGGAAGGTGGAAATCTCCCTTGGAATGGAAAATGTGAAAAAATGGGAAAAAAGGTAGAAAGGGTAGGGATGGATGATTGTACACTGTTTTTTGTTGGGGTTGTTGAAACTTTTTGCTTGCTCTAAGGAGTAAGTAAATTCACAGAGTGGTTGATTTTTGTCAGGACAGCTGGGTATTGTCTAGCCCAACTCTGGTCTGCAAGCATGGTTATCTTGAGCAGGTTGCTAAAGACATACCTGGTTGGGAGTGTCTCCAAGGATCACTCACTGCACTAAAGTTTAGGATTTATGTATATTTAATTTATAGCAGATGCATTATAGTAAGAGTTTAGGAGTTAGGACTTCACATCTCAATCTAAGCCCTAAATTACAGGCTTGATTGAAATTGGCAGATGATAATTTAGCTTCTCTATTGAAGCTGAGGTCCTCAGAAAGGATAAATCAAGAAAGAAGCCCCATGATGAGTAGGTTTCTGCTTCCTGTGTCTCTAATTCCACACACCTCAGCAGCCTTGGGCCAAAGACAGAACATAATCCTGCCAAACAGGAAACAAAATCTATTTCAGGTCTGTGACACTGTGCTCTCCTTTATTGTGCTTGCTGTCTAATTTTGTTAATGGATTGTTCTTGCTGCTTATTGAAAGAAATGTTATAGATTATGTCCTTAGTTTACTCTTCCCTGGATCTTCTTACTATGACAGGACTGCTGAAAGGTCAAAATGAGAGATTGCAGTGAAAGCAAAACATAGGAAGTAGCTTTTTCCTTCTTCAAACTATCTCACATTAAGGTCAGAGGTGATCATAATGTGTTCTTTGGCCACCTTACTAAAAAAAAAAAAAAAAAAAAAAAACAACCACTTCTCATTCCCTAAAGGTCTCTTTATGCATCTGAATCTTGAACAACATTGATTAGTGGTTCCAGAGGATTAGAAGTGCTGGCAAATTGCACCATCAGGATGGATAGATGGATAGATACACAAGAAAACAAAAGGAAACACTGAAGGTAAGAAATGTTCTCAACCCATTATAGGTACCTGAATTTCCTTATGAATTTTTATGTCATTAAATACTTTAACATGGTTTACCGTTAAAGAGAGGACACATTTTCTTTTTCAGACTGGAGGACACCTCCTAAATCTGGAAGCTATTGCCATTTTCATATATATGCAGAAGTCTTTTTCTTCCTATTACTTTTTTCTGCTTGATAATAACAGCAGAAATTGGTTGAATGTGTTATTTCTCCCCATTCTTGTCTGTCACTGGTTTTTAAATTAGTTAGCAATTGCTTAATGAGTTCTAGTTTGTGTAGTGACTGATAGTGATTATTTTTAAATGCCTAACTCGGATATTTGATTGGTACAAGTAACTAGACAAAAAAGCTAGGAATAATTATGTTCCTGCAACCTAATGGATGTAAGGGACTTTGAATTTATTAATGATTAAAGCACTTAGCACCCAATTAATTCCTAATGTTGTGAGGAGTGTGTGCTAATGACAGTCTAGGATAGACTGTGTGGTTAAGTGCATAGACAGTGTGTATTAGGGCACCCAGTCACCAGAATTTCAGCTCTTGGATGGCTCTTTCCTGGTGTTCTGTTGTCTGACCAGCAAGAAAGTGGTGCTTCCCTGCTTGATTGGTTTTGGATTTTTTTTAAAAAGTAGTGATGACCAACACGATGTAGCTAATTTGAAAATCATCAGAACTTTCTGGTTTCAGTACTGGAAGTTCCATGTGACAGAGTAAAATCAAAATGAAATCCTAAGTTAAATATTGCATAGGTCGCAAATATTTATATTCAGTTCTGTCTAAGGTCCTTGAGGTTAAGTACTCAAATCAATTCAAAGCTCTAGAAATGTGCAAACACATATAAAGGAACAAAATGAAATCTGTAGATGCATAATTAAATAATTACATGTCTCCACAAAATCTGGATTTAATTTTCAAATTAAAGCCTCAGTAGATTTCCTTCAGTTTCTAAAACTTATTTTGAATGGGAAAAGTGGTTTAGCCTTCATGGAAACCAGTGCTTTAGGAACACATGGGTCTGTCTTCAGGAATTCAGGATTTGTAAAATGTGAGCAGTTTCTAAAGCTTGTCTCTGATTTCTACTTCTCAAATTCAATTCCTTAATGTATTTCTGTCACATTTATGTCAGCCATTAATAAATCATCCAGAAATACAGTTATAATGAGGCATCGCTTGCTACATATGTCCTGACTTGATACAAATGGTAGCAATGTGTATAGAATTCTAAACCAGAAAGCCCTTAATGCTTGAAGAAAGCAAACATTTGTTTAAAAAAATCATAAAATACTCATCTTTACACTACTTATAGAGTTTCAGTAAATAAAAACATTTTTATACTATTACACATATTCATACCATTGTACTATGCATTTTTATTTGTGAGTGACAAAAATAGAGACCCCACTTTCATTCAAGAGCTGTTTTTTTTATTTTCCCCTCCTAGAACAATACTGCCATCACATTATTGTCATTTTCTTCCAACTTCCTTTGAAAAATATAATACAAATCAAATATTCCTACTTTTTGAAAACTTCCTGGTTAACTAATCAGCTACAGAAGACTCCCTATTGTTTTGGTTTTCTACCTAAACAGGTAGCTGTTCTCTTATTGTGGCTCTTTCCAATCTCTGAGCAAGCACAATAAACTTCACAAAAAGTTTCTTACTGCTGTACACCTATGGCCTGAGTTAGCAGCTAAAAATTGTTTTCTTGTGTGCAAGCAAGTACTTAAATATGCCACATGATACCTGATAAATAGATTTTTTTTTTTTTTTTGCAAATGTGTTTATATCCTATGATTCTGTTAACCTGTTCATTAAATTCTGAGAACTGTATCCTTTGAAGGAATCTACTGAGGGTATACTGTGAGTTCAGCGTCCCTTTGAAGACAAATGGAGGCTTGGTGACTTACAGCAGTTATTGTAACAGGAGATGGGATCCTTTAATTTTGTGTGAAAATATCCATATGTTAAACTTACTCCTACAAAAGGAATTTTCAGCATATGTATTTTAGCTATGAGTTTTCAAATTTGTGTTATTTGCAAGTGTTCTCTATGTGATCTTTCATGGTCAACTAGATGGTTCTCTTGAAAGATCATTTTAATGTGTAAAAAAATTGCCAGAAAAAAAAATCCCAAACTTAATCAACTCTGACTGGAAGAAGGACAGTAGTGTGGATTTTTCTGATACTAAGAAAACCAAGAAAAGACTACAAGGCAGTATCAAGGGTTCTGAGTTTCATAGATGTTGAGAGGTTTTTCTTACTCTTATATGTGCTGCTGAGCACCTGCTCTGCACACAGGTTGAAGCTGGTGCATGTTCATTGATGCTGGTGCTTACACTGCAATGTCACTTGTGGCATTGGTGATTGAGCAGTATTGATTATTGTGGTGGTATGACAAGCTCAGGAAAAAAATTACTTCACATACCAGTTTACAGATCAAGTAAAACCAGTCTCTATCCACTCACAAAGAGGCAGGAATTCTTAAACCTGTTATTTCAACTCTTCTTTTTGTTAAATGTTTTTATTCCTTCTAATTTAATAACTTGAATGTCTGAACTTCAAGAGTAACATATAATCCTTTAATATTTGACTAGTAATGTTTCCTCTGACACAGGAAGACAGAGAGTGATATCTAAACAAAATCCATGTTTTAAAAATAACTTCCTAATTTTGCCTTCAGAATCAAGAAAAAACAGCAATTTGGAATAAGAGGTAATGGTATCTCTCTTAAGTTCTTCAGTAATGGTATCTCTCTTAAATTCTTCCTACTCGTACCACCACCTCATAATTATTATTTAAGAGTATTATTATCTTTTTCAGGAAGGAAATCTTATAGGTTCAGGAAATTCCCGTGTGCCAAAAGGTGAGCCAGATGCACAAAGAGCTTTGGCTGGAACTCAAAAGAAAAAAGTGTTGAAACCTCTGGAATAAGGGTCAGGCAACTCAGGAGTCTTGCAATGAAATCAAGAAGAGTATGGAGGGAAGAGCACAATCCAAAGAGCCAAAGGTCAAGTAGAACTTAATTTGGCTACTGCTGTAAAATACAATAAAAAAGGCATCAACCACAATGAGAGGGTTGAGGACAATCTCCATCTTTTATTGGACACAGGGGAAACATAGTGAGAAAGAATGGAAAGAGTGCTGAGATTTTCAACATCTTCTTTATCTCAACCTTTAATAGTAAAACTGATTTTCCCCTGACCGCCCTGCCCCAGGAGCAGGAAGACAGATATGGGAGCAGAATGAAGCTCTGTAATCCAAGAGGAAAAGCTCAGTGACCTGCTACACCACTTAGAGACACTTAAGCCTCAGGGGCTGGATGGGATCCAGCCAAGGGTTCGGAGGGAGCTGGCAGCAGAGCTCACTGAGCCACCTTCAATCTTGTACCAGCAGTCCTGGCTAACCAGGGAGTTCCCAGAAGGCTGGAGGCAGTAAATGGTGAGCTCATCACAAAGAGATGGAAAGAAGTTATGGGAAACTGCAGGGCTGTCAACCTGACCTCAGTGCTGGGGAAGATCATGGAGCAGATCACCTTGAATGCAATCACAGCATCTGCAGGACAGCCAGCAGATCAGAGCCAGCCAGCACCTTTGTGACCCAGGGAGTGGTGGAGAAGGGAGATAAATCCAAATGGCTCTTGGTCACAAGTGGTGTCCCCAGGGCTCAGTATTGAGGCAAACCCAGTTTCACCTCTTTATCAGTGATTTGGTTGAGGGAATTGAATGCACCCTCAGTCGGTTGCAGATGACACCAATTTTGGTGGGCATGCTGATCTGCTGGAGGGCAGGAAGGGTCTGCAGACGGATCAGGACAGTCTGGATTGATAGTCTGAGGACAGTGGCCTGAGGTTCAACAAAGCCAAGTGCTGGCTCCTGCATGTGAGTCCAGGCAACAACAACCCAATAACCCCAGGCAGTGCTATGGGCTGGGGACAGAACGGCTGCAAAGCTGCTCTGGGGAAAAAGACCTGGGGTGACGGTCATCAACAGCTGAAGATGAGCCCTGATGGCCAAGAGGGCTATCTGCATTATGGCTTGCCACACTGGGCAGTAACCATTCCTCTGTACTGGGCAATGACGAGGCTGCACTTTGAATCCTGTGATAAATTTTGGGATAGGAGCACATTGGGAGCCCACCCACAGAAGGGTAGTAGAGATGGGGAAGGGTCTGGAGCACAAGTCTGAAGAAGAACAGCTGAGGGAGATGGGGGTGTATAGTCTGGAGAAAAGAAGACTCAGGAGGGACCTTAGTGCTCTCTTACAGCTCCCTGGAAGGAGGGTGTAGCCAGGTGGGGTTCACTCTCCTCTCCCTGGTTACAAGCACAAAGATGAGAAAAAAAATTACTTAAGCTTGTCCCAGTGGAGATTTAGATGGGATATTAGAGAGCATTTCTTCTTGATAACTCTTCTTCACCAGAAGGGTTATCAAGCATTGGAACTGCCCAGTGAAGTGGTGGAGTCACCATTCCTGAAAGGATTTACAAGACCTCTAGATGTTGCACTCAAGAACATGTTTTAGTGGTGGACATGCCTGAGCTGGGTTAATGGTTTTTTAAGGGTCTTTCCAACTGAAATTATTCAGTGATTCTATGAATCTACCATATAAAATTGAGCACAAAAAAAGCTAATGAGAAATATTCAAAAGTGAGGGAAATATTAATGGTAGCATTATTTTTTTTCTCGAAAGCTGCATGTTTTATTTCACATTAGGGAAAAATAGTTGATATTACATTAATCATGGGTGGGCATTTGGTTTTTTTGTTTTGTTTTGTTTGTTTGGGTTTGGTTTTGGTTTTGGGGGATTTTTATGTTTTGTTTTGGGGTTTTTTTGTGGTTTTTTTTTTGTTTTTTGGGGTTGTTTTTTTTTTTTATACAATCCTTCAACAGAAAATTGCTAAATAAAAATCACAGGAAGGAAGTTTTACCTAAAAATTGTAAAGCTACAGTGTTCCTTTGATAACTTAAAATGTAAATGTACAGGGAAGTATTTTTGAGCATTCTGAAGAATTTCCAGTACCAATTTTGATTAGCAATAATGAATGTGCCTTGTGAAGAACTGAATGCTTTCACATTCAGATTCACTAGGCGTATAAATAATGTGTTTGGTATTATCAAAGCCGTTATTACCATAAAAATATAAGAAATCAGAGCATCTTAAATTCTGTTTAAACTGGTAAGTAATTGCAGTAAAAAAAATAAGACCTGTTGACCTATTTTATGCAAATATGGATGAATATATTTATTTATACTTATGTTACTAACCCAAGTTACATACTACAAACTTCTTTAACAGTTTAGTGAAGTGAAGTTTGGATGTTTTGATTGAAATAACTGACAAATAACAAAAGCAATTAAAATAATTTGAAGCATTGTGACAGGAGAAGAAGTTTTGCCTCTTCAGCGTGCAAGTAATTCCAATTTCTCCACTTGGAAGAAAAAGAAAAGGAACGTGCAGTAATTATCCTCTCTGTGCAAAATACATGTAGAGAAACAAAAAGGGTGAAATGGTGTCTTCACAGATTAATTTTTATTTGTCTTGTGAATATGGAAAGGAAAGTTTATAGATTGATTTGGGTAAAATTTTCTGTTTATAAGCTTCATCTTGTCCCTACATAGCACAAACTATTCCAAATTAAGACTTGAGAAATTCGTGTGATTCTTCATGCTATAATTGTTTAGAAAACTTCAGTGTATAAGACAACATATGTGACTGCATGACCTGGTTACTGAGAACTATCTAAATTTATTTCCCTTATCAGCGATGTTCCCAAAGACAGAACCCTGAAATTGCTACTTTCAAACTGTACTCCATTCTTGGCTTTTTATCTTCATTGCTGCCCTAAAATGAGGAGGTCCCTTGCTCTAGCCTCATTTCTGAAAGAAAATGTAAGTAGGACATTGTGCTGAAATGACAGAACTGAATTGGGTTGATATTTAGAATATATAAATAGAGAAACTATTTTTTTCCTCCTTTTTGGATACCACAGATTGTGGGCTTCAAATTGCTGAGGTGATTTGACTGATAATGTTAAATGAACCCTATTAAATGAGACTAATAATTTCTTGCCGGAGACAAAAGCAGACTAATAAATTGCAGTGCCACTTCTGTCAGTGGCCTTATTCCCAAATGCCATATTCCCCCTATGCATTTTCCTTTTGTGAATAGGCAGACTATATTTTAGTTGATGATCTGTTGGTACTTCTCCTTGCTGAGATATGATGGCAGGCAGAATTTAAAATTCTCCAGAACTGACTGAAATCTTAGCAGTGCAGCAAAAAACTTAGTTTTTCTAACCTCATTGGTACAGAGATGAAACACCTTCCTTCTAAACATGGAGGAGAGATATGGGCAGGCTGAGCTGTCTCAGTGATGTGTTGGAGATTCAGGGAATGCAACAGCAGAGACCAGCACCCACCTCCACTGCCATCAATAATCGTCAGCATGGCACATCCTACACACTGCTCACAAACAGATGGAAAGGGGGGTGTAGATATGTTTGTCTGAAGTGATTCAAGAATTACTCTTAAAATTTTTATATGGAAAATATTAAGACTAATCTTGGTGTGGAGGCAAAAGAAGGTCTGGGAACAACCATTTCTAAAAAGGTCTATTACTTTCTGAATTAAATTTACATGTGCTTTTATACAGTACTCTTTCATCTTGTATTCTTTATCAGGAAAACATCATCCAAATAATTGTGGTAAGTTCTACAATCAGGTTGAAAATGTTAGTGCTGGAAATCAAGAAATACCTGGTGAGAAACCTCCAGAGTATGCATGTCTGACTGGCCAAAATTTCTAGATTATTTTTACACATATACAAATGTACATATGCATGTGTAAAACAACAATTAAAAAAAGGTACTAGCAACATCCTGAACTAAGACAATGAAAAAACCCTGGTAGCAAAAAGGTCTGAGATGGCATTTCATAAGTATTTTTCTGTGAGACGAGGGAAGTCTAGTTAAATTCAAGCTCTAGGATTAAGCTGTGTTCTTGCCTCAAATGAAAGAGCATGATTGTGCTTGGGTGGGGTGAGAGAATTTTGACGCTCTTGCAATTCTTTGACATATGGCACAGTCTAGCACAACCAGTCATCATGCCAAAAATGATTATGTCCTACAGCATGAATGCCAACACTAATTTATTAACGTTGACAGAAAGACAGACACTGACTTGAGAACATTTAACTGCTCAGAGGGTTGCATTTTTCAGCAGACCAGGGAAATATGTGTTTGAACACTTGCAACTTCTTTGATGATAGGAAAGGTCTTGTTACTTGTGAACACCTAAGGAGTCATTTCGACCACCATCCTTGTCAGATTTCAACCCCAAGCAATTTGTACTTGCAATGAGAGCCTTCACACAAAAGATATTCAATCACAGGTATGACAGAGGCGATGAAGGATTGTTGGTTTTTTTCTTTGTTATAACTTTAGCTCTGTATGTAAATTGTCTAGTTTTTAAAGAATAAGAAAGTTTGATAACTATTAAAATGATCAAAATCCTGTAATCAAAAAATGTTAACCTCTTTTATTCCTTTATGCAATTGCCACAAAATTAATAAACCAAAGTATTGTAGGACAAACTGTTTTAATCCCTACATTTAAAAATTGGACTGTGGCAAGGGTTTCTCAGGTTAGGAGCAAAACAATCTGCTAATGTGACTCATTAAAGTGGTCAGTGAATGGTGCAGTAATGGTCATGCAATTGTATGGTTTCAGCCTTTCTTCTTCCTGGAGTTATTTAGGAGTTTTCATCCAAACAAGATCTTTTGTTTGGTTCAATACCTTTCTTCAATTCATAAAGTGATAAAAATACAAAAACACTCCTATTTTTGGTGTCCATCAGAAATCTATACCATGATGTTAAAAAGATTTGGAATTTATTAGTATGTGACTGAACTCAAACTTTTTCTAAGTGTTTGGTGTCATAGCTCAATTAAGCCATTTCTTGGTTTTCTGCTGACCTGAGAGAAAAGGTAAAAGAGCATATTTAGTCCTCAAAATTGCCACTCCAAGTGGGAAGTCTTATTTTCATTATTTGACCATTTTTCCTTTTGCAGTATGGAAGAACCAATTTTATTTTTGTTTAGGCCTCAATATGTGTTATAAATCCATTTTCTTGGATGACCTGGGGTGAAAAATTACTTTAGGGGCCGTATACATCCAACAAGCCTTAACACGGGTGACGCGCAGGAGGCAGCTCGGAGAAAACAGAGGGAGGCTCTGTCCCTGGGGAGACTTTGGAGGAGAAACTCCCATGACTGCTAGTGACCCCTCTTGGATGCAGGCAGGTCCCAAAGCCTGGGGAAAAAAATACCCATTTGACCAATGGTGTTCCTAAAAGGGCGGAGTTACAAGAAGAGTTTTAGCACATAAACACTGCCAACTGCACCATAATTTTTCCCTGCCATTTCTTAGTGAGGAGGTTCCTCCCTGGTTTCTTGGTGAGGAGGGAGTGCCTGAAGGGTTCATCTCTGCAGAGCTGCCTCTTCCCTGCCTGCTTCCCCCACCATCCCTGTCTGTCTGCCCCATTTCACCTAGCAGCCCATCACCACAGCAATCTTCAATGACAGAGGAGCCAGCAGCAACCCGCTGCCACCCCTCTGCACAGCTCTACCTCTTCTAGCTGCTCCTTCAGTTTTTTGTTCAAACATGAAAAGTTTGCAGTAATTTCACGATTATAAGCTGCAACATTTTGATTAAAATTTTGGTCCGAACCCAAAGTGTGGCTTATAATTAGGTGCGGCTTATAATCGTGAAATTACTGTACTCTTGGTGTGGTTAACTTGGTGAAAAATTGCTCTTTTCCGTTTTCTAAAATGCCTGGGAAAGACATATGCTGCACTTGTCTAAGCATTAGATCTGGCATTAAGACGGTTTAACAGCTCTACTTAGTCTGGGTGCAAGAATCCTCAGTTGAAGTGGATCCAGTGAGGAAAGGCTGCACCTGTAATGGGGATCTTGGAACACTTCTAAGGAAAAAAGTACTCCATTTTTCTTTACTGTTGCAACATAAATGCCGTTAGATGTTACTCCAAGTGTCACTTTATTTTATGGGGTGATAACAGCAGGAGTGTTAGAAAATGAGGTCTTTGGTACCCTGGAGTGAGCAACTCTTTCTTAGGGAGAAAATGGATGAGGTGAGGTGTTCCCCTTTTTTTTTTTCCTTTACTTAACTCTACTTTCTTTTTTAAATTCTACTTCAGCAGAATGGGTATTTTAAGCCCGAGTGAGAAGAGAGAACAGAGCAATATGTGATACTCAAGTTAGTGTTGGAGATTTTTTGTGAAATCTCTGCAAAGGATAGAAGTGATCTTCAGTTCTGGAAGAGCTGGAACAAAAATTGATCCAGTAGAGAAAGGAACTGGGATCTCACTCATTTTTGACATCAGAGGCAGTATAAAGTTGAGAATCTGTCTCTTCCCTATTGAAATGGCAGTCCCTGGTCTTTGTGGCAAAGTGGCTGTGGACAACAGAAATCATCATCACCAAGAAGTTTTATCTTTTTTGTGTATAAAGCATTTCTTCTGAGAGAGCTTGAAAGGAGGGATATTCATTAGTCTAAATAGGCAGTATTAAAAATCAGCATGAACAAAGAATTTCCTCCTTGCTAAGTGCCATATGCTGCCTTTTCATTGTCAAAACACTTTGCATTTTTATCAAAAACATAGGAAATCATTTAACTAAAATGTCTTTCATTTCTGCTCTATCAGAATTCATGGATTGGATCAGAGGGAACAGCACATCCGCCAAAGCATAAGGGAAGACAATGGCTCTGAATTAGTCTAACAGTGGTGAGAGGATCTTGGAAACAGGTTGCAAAGATACTTTATAGTGAGAAAGCTTGTTTTCAAACCCTAACCCTTTAAAGTTTGCTCTGTGCAGCATAGGACTTGCATGACTTCTGAGTAGATTTTCTTGTGCTGACACACACTGCATCTCTTTTGAATGTTCAGGTTCTGAGTGGTGCCTTTCTTGTTTCTCCACCTTACATACAGTCTTATGAATGTTTATTTGAAATTTTTTTTTTTTAACAGCATTGTTAAGATTTTGTAGGAGAGAGGAAGACTAAATATAGTTTTCTTGATGCATGCGTTACTGCGCATGGATTGTGACAGATTTAATTCTCTATGGCATCAGGCACTAGAGTGATTCCAGTTAATTACGTTCCAGAATGTGCTGTTAGGAGTGTCTTTCTGAAAGGGTTACTGAGTAATTTTCTACCAAGTTTTACAGAAGGTTGGTGGTTATATGTAAGCAAGACATGATTAAGCAAATGCACCTTCTTTTTTTATTGAAATCTTTATCTTTGTAAGAAGAAAATATTTTACATACTTCACAACGTGCTACAAGCTTTTAAGAATTATTTTCTTTATTCAGAATGAGTATTAGTTTTGCATCAGTTGTTTTGCATATTTTATCTGAGAGCCTCTCCAACTCAATGTGTCTACAAAACAAAGAATGATTTTTTCTGTATGCTCCTTGCTAGTAAGCAAGACATCTTTTAAAATATTTTAAAAAGCATTTCTGCACTGTTCACATTTTAAAATGATGAGGGAGGGTTATACTTTAAAAAGTATTTTGGACAACTTGAATGCAGAGATTGGAGGCAATGCATTCAAAAAGCTTAGCATAGTCATTATTAATTAATTTCTACTCTGTTAAAATCATGTGAAATTACTAAAAATTTTTCAAATATATTTTCTTATTTCAATGCAGCTCATTATGGTCTTAAATTAACTTCCACCAATATTACACCTGAATCACCTAAGAATGCTGTACACCATTGGAGAAGCTGGGCAATTACTATTAATCCCCTAACATCAGCATATCCTTTAACTCCTAACAATTTGCAAAGGGGAAAAAAGAGTGCTTAGCAGTATTAGTGCTTCCAGAGAGTTCCATAAAATTTTGAGTACTAACTCAATGTATTGAAATATAAATGCAGGAGGGCAGGTGTAAGCAGTTAAAATGGTTTTCTGTTTGCTGTTTTTAAAAACAGGGGGTTTAAAATAAAATACAGTTTTAATAAAATATCTTGTCTAGGGTGTAACTGGAGAAAGTAATCTTCAAAGACAGACTCAGAAAAATAATCCATCCTCTGTTTTTTTTTTTCCTTCTCTTAAACTACATACCCAACTCCTCCATGCAAGCCTTAACACAGTAAATATTCTATGTGTAATTAAAAGGATGTGAAGCTACATGAAGGATTGTTTGCTGTCTAAGCATACATCTCAAAAAGAAGTAAACTACAGATGCTAGAATGGACATTGGAGAACAGTCTTACAAGATATTAATATCAAAGTTTTTATTCACAGCACAGGGTTTTTTCTATATGTTTTGGATCCCCATTTATTATTATCAAACCTAGGATTGCACGAGGACAATATATGTTGAGATCCCAGAAGCTGGATTTGGAAATTCAGTGCATCTCAGTGTGTAAGTCTTGATTTCTCTGTGTTTTAGAAGCATTTTCTGGGGTTTTTATTTTTTTTTTTCAGAATGCTTTGAGTTATTTTTTATTGTTGCTTGGAAGATTTTGTTGGTGGTGCTGGAGAGTTTTTCTGAGTTTTGATTTTTGGGGTTTTTTTGTAAGGAAATATATCAGTCTGTGCTGCAGACCTAATCACTTCTTTTTTTTAACACTCAGTCAGATTAAGAAATTAAAAGTCATGCGTGGTCTGCATTTCATTCATAAAGAGCATTAATAACTAGAAAAATAAATGAGTTTTGCATAAATGGCTACTGTTTAAGTCAAGCATGGTGCAAAATGTCCATATATAGATCCTTTCTTAAATAGTACATTCAGATTCCAGAAGCTCACAAAATATTTTCAAGGACATCAGCTCCTGTTATTATGCCAGGCTTACTAAACCTTTTACTGGTTCAGCAATGTTTTTATTAATTGATTTATTCACTAACAATGTAAAAGAATTATCAATTGAATTATCAAAACTATGGAAGTATTGTTAAGATCAGTGTGATTTAGTCCTAAGATTCTAAGCCACTGGTCATCACTGTCTGGTTTTACAGGTCTGAAATTCTGGGGATTTGATGTCAGCCAAACAAAAGATGCCAGATGAAAATGTTAGCAAAATGATAATCCCTCTCTAGTTGCAGCCATGGATTTTGTATCCCAGGTTGAGGTGAAAACAGCAAATGCAGCTTTTCCCTTTTTGAGAAAAGCTACAAAACACAGTCTCAGGTCCAGATATGGGAACATTGGTGGGGATAGCAGCACTAAACTGTGTAATTCAACTTCCAAAAATGATGTAGCTTGCCCAACAATTCACGGTGATCATGTGTATAAAAAAGATCTGTGTTCATATAATATAGCAGGCAAGAATGCTGGGGTATCAGTGAGTCAGATGTGAAAGGTTTTTACATGTTTCTGGAGTAGAAATACAGGACTGGAAAATGATTGACTGCACTTTTGGCTGTCTGTCAGAAAGTACTCTTATCAATTTCAGAGACATTACTACTTGTTTTGCTCAGTACAAAGAACTCAAATTTTGTACCTCAGTACTTGCTGTCAAATTTTGGATGTTTCAGTATTCCTTTATCCCTGCAGGATAAACTGCTGTACTGACAATAAAATGTGAGTTAAAGGTAATTCAGGGTCAATGCCAGCTATTCAGTGTTATCTCACTTCTTTTATAGTAGATTTCATCCAGACTCCTCTTGCTTGTTAAATTTGTGAACACTTTACAATGGTGTTTTATAAACCTTTGGTTAATTAGTATCAGTTTGCAGCATTTTCTCAAGGGTGAATAAATTGTATGGATGTATTACCACAATCTTTCAACTAAAATTAAATTTATTAATTTTAAAAATTTTTTTGCCAGCAAGATCCAATGTTTTGTCATTTAAACACTTATTGATATTTCTTAATTTTGCCAAATACAAGTTTTCATTTTATATAAAATTATTAAATATAGTCTTGACATGCAAATGAGATAAAGAAGATACATACTGAAATCAAATTTTGCTGGAGGAATGGAGTCAGTGTGATGTTCAACAGAAGTTTGAGGTTTGACATTGCTGAAATCAACTCTGTTTAAGGTAACATACATTCTTTGACTTGCAGTTCAACTTTGCAGTGTTTTCCTTGAAGCATTTTACTGATGTGCTGCTGACATATACCTGTAAACGCGCATCTCTAAGGCTGCAGGATAACCTGAAGCAGTGAAATGCATTTTTTAGATTTTTATTTTAATTTGAGCCAGAAGTCGGCACACTTGTAGGAGCAGGGGGTTCCTAGCAGGGACAAGGACAAGTGGTGGGTGTGGAGTGTCAGGCTGTTTCTTTAGTCAAAGAAAATATGGTGGTTTATAGGCCATCACTGCTTCAGGCTCAAGAGTTTAACATAGAGTGGTAGAACCATAGAGTGACCTGGTTTGGATGGGACCTTAAAGATTTTCTGGGGACATCCTTCCACTGGACCAGGCTGCTCAGAGCACCATCCAGCCTGGCCTTGAATTCACTTTGGCATGGGGTGCGGACAATATTTGATTTCACAGAATATTCTGAGTTGAAAGCGACCCACAAGGATCACTGAGTCCAAATTATAAGTGAATGACCTATACAGGGATTGAACCCTCAATCTTGGTGTTATTGGCAGGTGTTGGTGTTCCAACTAACCAAATTAATTGGTGTATCTCAGCAGTTGATTTATCTCATCCTGAGAGATGTTAATTTTATGACATGAACTCTCAGAAAACAGTGTGGGATGCAAATCTTTATTCCCACCAAAAAGAAAACAAGATTTGAATGTTTTGAACCTCACGAGAGAGAATAAGTCTCAAGAAACCCAGAGGAATTAGCTCATATATACTGATCACTTAGGTGATCCTCAGACCGGCAGGGAGTCTGAATCCTTTATTCAAAGAAATGAGTTGTTTTATACACTTTTCAAGGCACAGTATTTTCCTCACAGTAGTTCTCATTATGTGAGCTATCTCATGTCACCACATCAGCAACACACTTCCTAAACGTCCTTCTATGGGCTGATCACACACTTTTCACCCTCCTGCTCCTCTCCTGCAGGGGTCTGCTGTGTGACACCTTGGACACAAGCCTCTCTGCGCTGCCATGTGCTTCTGCAGCTCAACTCCATGCTGTCTCTTCCCACACTCAACTTCTGAAATTTTTGAAAAATTCTCTATAAAATTAATCTTATTATTGCCAGTAGAGATGAATTTATAAAGATAGCTCGTGTTAAGATATGATCTGTTGAAACCGAACAAGGTAGTTACAGTGATTTAAAATACTGTATTGGAACAAAGGCTCCTGAAGGAGTCTTTCTGAAAAGAAAAAAAACAGTGAACAGCTGAGAGGGCAAATGAGGCAAAATTTACCCTCAGACTAGGCCAGCCCATTAACTTCTACCCTAGTGTGGAAATCACTTTTCATCTGCTATATTTTCAAATGTGTGATTGGGAAGGTAAGAGATCTTCCCATTCTTTTTCAACACCTTTCTTTCTGCAGCCCTTAGGGCTGAAGAGCCAGCTCTGTGAAAGATGTGCATAAATTATATATATATGTATATGCTAATCTCCCGCTTTGGTTTCAGCCATGAGGCTCCCACTGTGTTTGACCCTGTGCTGGAAGTAGAGTGGTAGAAAACTCATGCATATCCAGATACCCCATCTTGCAAACTCAAGTAAAGTTTCGGCTTAGGAAAGAAAGTTTGGAAAATCCGTTCACTTTATAAGTGAGTTTTCTCAATCTTACCTTCCCCCTTTCACTAGAACTGCACTACTTTGCTAATTTGTAGAGATTAGGGAATTTGTAACCCTGTCAAAATATTCCTAATAGTTAAAATGCATCATGCTGAAAACACCAATCTGTACAGCATGGCAATACAACCCAAATAAATAACCGAAATAGACATATCTTTGCATCTATATTTATAACCTGCATGCCCATGTGTACATAGGCATTCTGATTTAAAAAAATAAAAATACAATGCAAAAATTGAATCATAAAGCTAGTTCACCATGATCTCTAAATTTAATTAAATCAGTGGTTTGTGAAAAGGCTATTTGTTTTATAGTTGCATTTTATCACTTTAACTGCAAGATAAACTACCTTTTAAATTACAGTGAAAAAGCTCTTATTAAGTAGAATAATAACACTGATGCAATTTTTAAAACCTCATATTCCAAATATTTATTCCTATGGTTAATAGCTTTCTGTGTGTGCTGACTTCAGCATTAAAATTATTTAAACTAAACAAACTGAGAAGCTATAAGTATGCAAGTACAAGAAACTAATATAAAAATCCCCCAACTGCTATGTGTTTTACTGTAGTTAAGCTATTATAATTTCTTCTCACAAATAAGAGAATAAAATGAAATTATGCAATATAGTCTATTACACAATCTTTTTCATTTTAACTGCACTTAAAAAGGAAAAAGTACTAAATAGTGCAGGTTGAATTTTAAACACATCAAAATGTAGTGCTCTGTGTTGTAGGATTGCATTTCTATATAATTTTTTTAAAAATCAACATTATTCATTATTTTGGTTTTTGTCTTTTTTTTGTAAAACATTAATTGGACAGTACAGAGATGCACTTTAGCAATATGAAGCTGCTTTATGACAAATCTGAAAAGGCTGTATACATGAACTTTTTGTCATGATGGTGACCAAAAAGATGAGCCATTATTGTGGCATTCTGGTGGTGGAGTGGCTTAGAGTGCAAACATAGGCTTAAACCTAAACAGTTCATTGGGAGGAAAATTTGGAATAGGAGATGAACAAACTGGTTTTGTCTCTGCTTAAGACATTTATTGAGCAGTGTTAAAACTAGTACACTGCAGCAATGATATCCCCTGGCGTCCAAGGCACAGGGATTGAGGAAGTGGGCAAGCATAAGTCATATATTCATGCTGGAAAGTAATATTCAAGACTTTCACATTAGTTTTGGCCATTGCAGTGATATCCTGTCAAGGTTTAATGTACTGGATCACCCTCATGAAGGTTTTACAGATCGGTGCCTCCTCCTAGAGCTGTGTTTTGCCTCAGAAAAGTTTTAGATCCAGGAAAAATCAAACTACTAGTGCAATAATAAGATATGTATTTTCCTGAGAGGAATGTTTGTTGGCTTGGTGCTGGTCCTCTAGCAGTCTTGATAAAATTTATGAATCCCATCCAACTAGAAGGACAGATAGACTATTACAGATTAATTATTGCAACTATGTCACATAAAATAATGTGTGCATCTTTCTAGGCATTAACATTATTAAATGCAATTAGGGAAAGTCGGAATTCCCTGATACTGATAAACTTCTAATATATTCTCTAATAACCTGTCTTCTAAAGTTCTACTACAGGTCTTCTCTTCAGTACCAATAGATATTTGAAGTGGAGTCAAAGTCCAATTCCTACCATCTTCTTTGAGTGTCTTGTGCAAGAAATGCCTTTTAATCTTGGTTTGTAATGAAAATAGTATGTTTAGAAAAAAATAGAAAATAGAAAAGAATGGTAGAGAAATGCTATTCAGTCTGTATTTGTTTACTCTTTGATTGACAAATATGTGATTATGGTATTAAACTCACCTAGGCCTATTTATCTGTCAGTCTACATGAACAGATTGTGAACAGAATGAGCTGCATCTTTAATAAAGGTTATTCATGTGAGTAATGTAATGCCAAACTTGGTGTGCTAGACTGGCATTCTCATTGTTTCATCCTGATTTCCCACTGTTTCCCACTTTCCAAATGTTTTTTGTAGTGAATTTCTGTACTACAGAGATGACTATTACTCCATATGTCATGACTCAGTGTGGGATACCATTATCTAGTGTTTAATTCTTTAGGAAGTGTGTTCCATGCTCCCTCCACCCCACCCTCTACCTGTTATTTCTCCTTTTTTAAATGTCTTAGGAAGATAAGTGGATTTTTGTCCCCTTCCCAGAAGAAGAGGTTTTTTCCCCAAAAAATATGATCTGGGATGTGCATTTGTATTTTGTTGAAAGGGTGAGTATAGAGCATTATTTTTCAGCATAAAACTAAATTAAACTCTCTATTAGTTGGGCAGGGGCTGTGGGATGGGCAGAGAAGGGAGAGGAGAGGAAGCAAAAGGGTGTAACTGGTCAGCCTTGTGAATACACACAAAAGCAAACTTCGTCCATGTCTGGGTCTAGTGCTCCAACTCTCTGAAGTAAGATATTCAACATTAAGTTTTCTGAATGATGAAAGCAAGTATGCTCTAGTGCTCAGATCTGATAGCAGGATGTGTCAATTTCTTGCAGTGCAATCACACTGCTTTGTTGGAGCTCCAGCAACCCAGCAGGGAATTTGAATTGATGTTGTGCTGTTTTATAGGTCTGGTATTTTGTATTTAAGAATGCAAAAAATACTCGTTCTAAAGATGTTGCTTCTATATATATATACCTTTATGTATACATATATATGTATATATTTGCACTTTTTTCAACCAACTGCTAGACAATTTTCTTTAGGAATATTGGGTCAATCATGGTGTTTTCAAGACTATTTTAAAGGCATGCTTATGTTAAGCTGTGCTACTGAATGGAGAAGTTGTTTAGTTAACAGAGTATGACAAAGAAAAAGACAAGAATAATCCAGTGATGCATTAAGAAATGGATGTAGGGACTCAGTGAAATATTATGTGAAGGCACCATCACTGGTCTTTGTTCCTACAAGTATTATCAAACAGAAGCTTGTGATTAGCTCGTGATATTATCTTAAAATGTAACAGTATGTCATGCACAGACTCTTTGCTCCATGTACATATACTCATGCCCATGCTGTGCACAAGGACTTCTCTCTCATGGGGTGACTACAGATGCAGACTACTCTGTCCCTTAATAATTAGAATATCTCCACGTTACCCAGAGTATTCTGTGATAAGACCATTAGGATATTTTTAATTTATCTTTAAAACACTAAGTGAGTACAGAATAGTAGAAAACTAGCTGCACAAACTCTCATGCTGTAGCAGAGATTTACAGGTTCAGGATGTGGTGAACCTTTAACATCAGCAGTTTTTTTGGCTTGCTCAAACTCAATAAAGCCCTCCCCTGCTTGGCACTAGTGCTGTCTGCCATCTACCTTAGGAAGTCACATGCAGGAACAATTCTCATTTTCTGTGCCAATGAAATTAAATGGCTCCACTCAACACCACCTTTGCTTTGAGTGGTGTGATGCATATCTTGTTACACACAATTTCTTCTGTATCGTTTTCTGTTTTAAGAGATCTAGCTACTTGGCTCTTTCATCACGCAGATTTGAACATCAGACTAAAATTTAAAACTCAAATGGGGTTCATGGATAATTAAGAAATTGATGAAGATTTGTCTTTAGTTTTCAGCTGAGAGCACTAACACCGAGACTTCACCAGTTGCACTCCAAAACAAAAAAATGTAAATAAGCTCAAATCAATTACCTGCTGAATAATACAACACAAAGAAATGCTTTTTGAGTTAGGCACTGGAAATTGAACACTATGATTTTATACAGGATGCATGCCAAGGTCTCTGCTGAGATGGGATGAGTTTTTTGGCAACCAGTTAGGAAAAGGAGGAAAAGCTGATTATTTTTATTGAATTTTACTTTTGTGTTCATGTGGCTGAGAGGATTCTTCCACTCCTCTCCTTTGCTATTGCACTGTGGTGTTAGATGGAAGCTCACATAGAGGTTTTGTTTTAAAATAAATGGATATGGCTTTGGTAATTGCATACTGATGAGTTTATAAATGTCTTAAAAGAATTTTTATATCCCATGTCAATTTGATTAAAAACCACTAGAGTCAGTGAAGAGAGTTTCAGGAAAGCCAAGCCTGTTACAAAATACACTTTGCCAAAACAGGACTGAGTATTTAAAATAAGTTGTTTATGAGAAATATTTTGTTGTTTATTAACAATATTTGATCTCTTACAGAAACACAAGAAGAATTTGAGAGGATATAGGTCTGTGGTGTGGACACCAGGAATAGATCATTAATTTCAACTGCTTTAAAGACTCATGTTTTCCAGATGCATGTAAAGAATTCTGGAAATATAAAATTTAGTTAATAATAAAAAAGGACTTGGATGTGATAAAAGTAATACTAGCAAGAACATGATCTTGTTCTATATATATTTGAATTTAGCATCTTTCAAAGTGTTTTAAAATCAGCTGCATTTGGCTAACATGATTTGTGCAGATGGACCAGCAATAGCAAAACCACTGGTGTGAATAATTGCAAGGTAATTTGGAGATCTGTTCTTGATGCCAAGCCAGGGGCTGGAAAGAGATAACACACAGATGTCAGCGTAGAGGAGGCAGCACAGTGACAGTGACCTCTGGTATTTGTGTGTTACGGTGCTCTAGTGGAAACACTTCACTACTCTGCCCAAGTTTGCTTTGCTCCTGTGCCTCGCCTGTCCCCCACCCCCAAAATTATGGCTATGACTGACATGATTTCCAGCTCCTGTGGGTGAAAACTTTGACCAGGATGGTGTTATGCTTGATTCTACTCTTATGTAAACCTCTAGGCTATAATCTGAATATTATAAAATGGATTTAGTTGGATTCAGCTCTGTTTGGCCTGGAGCAGAGGAGCTGGAGGGGAGACCTCATTGCATTTACAGTTTCCTCATGGGGGGAAGAGGAGAAGCAGACACTGATCTCTGCTTTGTGGTGGCCAGTGGCAGGACTAAAGGGACTGGCCTGAAGTTGTGTCAGTGAAGGTTTAGTTTGGATATCAGGGAAAGGTTCTTCACTTAGAGGGTGTATTGGCACTGGAACAGACTCCCCCAGGAAATGGCCCTGGCCTCAAGTCTTCCAGAGATCACAAAGTTTTTGGACAACTTTTGGGAACGTGGTGTAATTGTGGGGGTGTTCTGTGAAGGGCCAGGAGTGGGATTTCAATTATTCCTTTGGGTTTCTTCCAACCTTTCCAGGATTATTCTGTGATTCCATACCTCTCCATGGAGCCTTCCCTTCTCCAGGCTGATCAGTCCCAACTCTCTCAATGTGTACTCATAGGAGAGACACTCCTCTGATCATTTTTGTGCCCTCTTTTGGATTTACTCCAGCATGTTCACATCCTTTTTATGTTGAGGACCCTAGAGCTGGACACAAGTTCTCCAGATGGGTCTCACCAGAGCAGAGGGGAGAGGCAGAATCCTCTCCCAACCCTGCTGCCCACAGGGCTTTGGATGGAGCCCAGGGTAAGTTTGACTTTCCAGGGCTGCCAGCAGACATAACAGCAGTGATGTTGATCTTCTAATCCACCAACCCTGCCAAGTCCTTTTCCTCAGGGCAGCTCTCAATTCCCTTCTCCATCCAGCTTGTATTTGTGCTTGGCATTGCCCTGAATTCAGTACCTTGCACTTTGCCTTGTTGGACATCATGAGTTTTGTACAGGCCCATCTCTCCAGCCTGTCCAGGTCCCTTTGGGTCCATCCTTTCCCTCCAGTGTGTGGCTGCAATACAGAGCTCATATCATCATCATCATCATCATCATCATCATCATCATCATCATCATCATCATCATCATCATCACCACAGTCATCTGCAAGCATGCTGAGGACACACTCAGTCCCACTGCTTTTTACTGCTCTGTTTGTGGTAGAGCTTTCATGACTCACCTTGACCAGGTCACTGCTTTGTGCTGGGACATGTAGTGAATTCAAGATGTTAAAGAGATTTTGTGCTGTGCTTTTGAACAAATTCTCTAATTAGGACAAGTGTACAGTTCAAACAAGGTACAGTTCAAAGAGTACATTTCAGTCAGTACCAAAAGAAACCCAATCCAAACCAAAGCCCCAAACTAAAACTGGCAGGCACTGTGCCTTACATTAGTATGGCAAGATGAGAATTTTGAGGATTAAGAATCTATGTTGAGCATTTGGAGTTAAGCAAGTACAAAGGAATGTAATCTCTGAGAATAAAAATATCTTAGAGGCATATTATAATAATTATTTGGTGGTGAAACATAAAATGGTAGTGGTACAGTTGTGGGAGTAGTATGATATACTTCAGAAAACAAAGTGCTAATTGGGTAGATGATAACAAAGTTATGCAGTATGTTGCAGTGGTGAATTGGACTGTGAATGGGTTGTGTGATCAGAGATATTAAATCTATTTAATCAGATATTGGTTGAGCTTTTTACATGACAGGAATTTTGATAAGGTAATTTTGAGGTGGCTCAATGTGGAAATTAGGTAGATTAATGCTTGCTTTAATAAAGTGTTTCTCAGTGAAACTACATATATTATGTAAATGAGAAAAAAAGAAATGTTTAGAGTAAACTCTGGGAAGACATTACCCAAGGTAAGCTACACTTATTTGTTAGTCACCTTTTACCAAACCAAGGATATTCTAAAAAAATAGCATCGTTAATTTTGGCTTTATGAAAATTTATTTTTGCCTCTAGTAAAGGATTACATTAGTTATTAATTTCTTCTTAAGCAAATTTGACTTTTTCTAGGTTAGATTAAAATATGCCTGGCCATGTAAGATTCCAAAACATAGCAGTAGTTAATTGAATATTCTCTACCTCCGATTTAACTTAATGGTCAGCATGGGTAATGTATTTTACTGATCACAGTAATGACATAGGGTAGCCTTTTGATGTGTCCTAACCTGGTTGTTCTAAGGTGGTACATTATTGTATCCATATATCATGGTGTCCTGCATTATCATTTCCCCTTCCAGGACAGTGTCTAAAGCACTTTAATTATTAATTTAAACTTGGTAAGGGTTTTTTTTTCAGGCATCTACCTTTATTTTTAGATAGCATGCTATCTCCATTTGTGTTTGTTGTTCACATGTACAGTAAATTCACGACCATAAGACGCACCTGACTATAAGGCGCACCCCCCGGGAGTCAGCAAAAATTGCAACATTGTAGATCAGATAAGGCGCACCCGTCTATAGGGCGCACTTTTTTTTTAAGCGAGGCTCCGCCCCCAGCTCCCCCTGTGAGGTTGCTGGCCGAGGCCCTGCCCCCACCCAGCAGCCATTGGTCCCCGGGCCTGCCAGGACCCGACAGGGGTGGCACCGCGGGCCCCCGGGCCTGCCTGTACCCGGCAGCCATGGGGCCCTGGGCCCGCCTATACCCGGCAGGAGGGGCGCCGCGGGTCCCCGGGCCCGCCTGTACCCGGCAGGAGGGGCGCCGCGGGTCCCCGGGCCCACCTGTACCCGGCAGGAGGGGGGCCGTGGGTCCCCGGGCCCGCATGGACCTGGGAGTGGGGGGGCCGCCGGCCCCCGGGCCCGCATGGACCCGGGAGGGGGTGTTGCTGCGGGCCCCTGGGCCCGCCCGGACCCATATGGACCCAGGAGGGGGGGCCGCGGGCCCCCGGGCTCACTTCCATCCGGCGGCCATGGGCCC
>PYHW01010764.1:2200311-2230146 GCA_013186435.1 Turdus rufiventris | reverse complement strand
AGCAGGCACTACACTGCTTTTTCATTCTAGGATTACCTGAAATGAAAGCTGTTTCAGCATTTCTGCGTGTTGCTTTACACATTTTGATTGTTGCTGAAAATTGCTGGGTGCTGGAGGAGCTCCCTGCTGTGTATATTACAATTTCCTGTGAATTCCAGAAGGAGCTTTTCCTGTAAGTGTGATAGGAGAAATCTCACAGCAGACATCTCTTATTCTGCCCTTCTTTAGAAGTCAGACTGAGAGACAAAATATTGCTGGAGCGGAAGGGGTGGGATAAGGAGAAGCTGATTATGAAGCTCAAATTATCCAATGTTCCTGATAAGCTTTCATAATTGCTGTTCCATGTTTTGCCTTTGACTGTATTATTTTTTCACCACATCAGTGTGATAGGTAGGACCAGAAAATAAACTACTAAACATGAATGTTTGATAGGATGGCTTGTATGCATGTTAAGTATTAGTTTGGCTTTTTTTTTCCTTTTCCCTCTATTATACACAAAGTTGAGATGCTCTATGCAGTAAATAATTGAGTGCCCCTTAGCCTTGAATCTTCTTAAACCACTGTCACACTTACTATCAACTTTGTTAAGTTACTATTTTATATCAAGAAACATATTTCTACTTCTGTCTTGAAAGTGAAGTGTGTCACTCCACTAGCAACAAGAAAGTGATTTGGTTTATTGCCATGCTTTGGCCAGGAATATGAATGTTGTCTGCACAAAGAAAAATGTTTATTGTTAACAAGTGACCCACATAGTAAGTCCATTTTGAGAACTAAAGCTTAATGAAAATATAATTTGAGGGTTTTTTCAATTTGAATTACTATGGATTTTTAAGTACATCTTCTATTTTTCAGGTTCTATCTCTCAGGATGAGGAATTTAGATTTTTTTCCCCCCACAAAATGACCATTTCCTAAAATGATATTGTACTGCTGGATATTGTACCAAATGTGTTTTATAATGATGAATAATCATTGTAATATCTTCTAGTTTAAAGAAATACAAAGGGAACACTTACTGCCTTTCAAACTCTAACTTCAAATATCTGAGGTCTCTAACAGTTCAAAGATAGACTAAAACAAGTGGATAAGAACTGATGCATTTTATCCTGACAAGTAGTTTCTCTGCTGCTGAAAAATAAAAATTTCAACTGACCGAGAATTTAAAGGTTTTGTTCTGAATAAGTCATAAGTGCTTTTTACCATTGACCAGAGCATTTCCCCAAGTTATTTGTGGTTACTGCTTACCCTTGGGCATAGAGGACCCACATTTGGTTCCAAGCTTGAACATGAGAACATAAAGCTGAATTTACAACATGTACCTGTGATGATTAAGTTTTGCCCTACATTAGGAACTTACTTATGGAATGCCACTGGCCTACTCTTCAAAATGGGTTAAAGCAACATATTGACAATTTCTACTGGTGTCTGTTGCCTTTAGTCAGTAATAATGGACTTGTATTATTCTCTTTTCTCAATGGTGGTGCTAAAAAAGTAGTTTTGTTGGATAAAGTGAGTAGCATTATACAAGTTCTCAGGAGGTTTCTACTCTGGTAGGCCTCTGCTGCATTTATTATTATATTGAAAACTTTGAACAAGATAATGAATAGAGGGATGGATTATCTCTGCTGTAAGGAAAGGCTGAGAGAATTGGGATTGCTCAGCTTGGAGAAAAGAAGCTTCAGGGTGACCTGATTGTGGTCTTTCAGTACCTGAAGGGAGCCCACAGGAAAGATGGAGAGAGATTATTTATGGAGTCTGGAGTGACAGGACAAAGGGGAATGGCTTCAAACTGACAGACAGGAGGTTTATGCTAGATTCTAAGAAATTCTTTACTCTAAGGGTGGCTCTTTACTGGGTGTGATTGTCTAGGAAAGCTGTGGCTGCCTCATTCCTGGAAGTGTTCAAGGCCAGTTTGGATGGATTTCTGAGCATCCTGGTCTAGTGGAAGGTTCCAGCCCCCCAGGGCAGCAGTTTGGAACAGGATGGTCTTTAAAGTTCCTTTCCACTCAGAAAATTCTGTGATTCTATAATTTACACAAGGCTTATGCTGAAATCCCCTTTAGTCTTACGGTTTGGGAGGCCCCCAGAACAAAAAAGATGTGAGATCTTATTTTGTCCAGAAGTGGAGGTAACTGATCTGAGCTTCTAAACAGATGAACACCAGAAGCCTCAAGTTACTGCATAAAAACAAGTATAGTCTACCTGCCAACTGATGCTGAAATATCACCCTATTTTTAATTTTAAATGCTTTCTCCAAACTGAAATGTATAAAATAAACTTAAAAAAAAAAAAAAAAAAAAATAAAATAAAACAAGTAAATTCAATTGGATATGTTTTAATTTTTTTTCTTCTCTCAATATGATAGTTGAACTAGTAAGAGGAAAAGTAATTTTATTTCATGGTGATAAAAGTGAGACTTTCCTTGACCTTCAAGGCATGTATTCCCTTTCTATCTAGAATAACTAATGTTTTGCCATTTTCTTCAATAGAAATAATAATAGCAATTGCAAGGGTTATAAAGTTGCAGTAGCAGCAGCAATAATTCTTTCCTGGTGAAAGACTAACACAAGGCAGATGAGAAGCCTTGTAGTACTTTCTCTGTCCATAGCTAATTTGGAAGAGGTGGGCTGCTAAGCAGTCTGGGATCATCTTCACCTTGGCTGGAAACTGCACTGTGAAAGTTCTCCAAGGGCTGAATTCAGTGATATTCTGCAAAAGGTAGTCTGGTTCCTCATCACAGAGCTGAATTGGAAAGGAAAGAAGGCAGTGCTAGAACTTTGGGCTGTTTCCTCACATCTTCACACTTGTTACCTGGGATCAGAGACCAATCCCCACCTGGCTGTACCCTCCTTTCAGGCAGTTGTAGAGAGTGAAAAGGTCCGCCCTGAGCCTCCTTTTCCAATGATTCTGACATGGCTGGTTTCAGCAGATAAACACGATGGAAATGCAGATATCACACAGTGTTCACACTATACTTTTAGTCTGCTTTAAAAATGATTTGATGAAACCAACAGACCCTACTAACAATGTTTTCTGTTGGATAAAGGTTTCCTATTTTAAGTAGAGTTTTCCCTACAGCTTCTTCATGCCCTACTACTTCAGGGGCTCTTGTACCAACAAACCAACTTTGTAAAATGATGCAAGTTTTATTTTATTTTCACCTTTTGCTGGAATGTGTTGCTTACTATTTTAAACTATTTAAATTTTTTGTTGTCATGAAAATCCCAAATCTATGGTTTACACACTTTAATAAAAATGAGTTGGTTTGTTGGTTAATTTTTAACATTAGTTAATATTTTAAATACTTTAGAGGTATTCTATATCCCCTGTTCATCAACATTGTGATTTTAACTTATCCTTGTAACAGATGTTTGCTAATTATTAAAGATACCTTGATTTTGTTTTGGATTTTGGTCTAACTTGATTTACTTTTAAATTTGTGAAGAAAATATGCTTGGCTTATCCTGTGCTGAACTTCTGCAAAAATGTGCCCAAATTCTAAAAGATTTTTCAATAATATTTTATGTAGTTTATCTTGATCTTTATGGAGAAAACAGCTGATACATTTACATCTACAGTTCTGCTGGCTGTAGAATTATAAAATTATAGAATAGTTTTTGCTGGACAATGTGTTCCAGTGGCTCACCATGGTCAGAGTGTTCCTGATGCGTCATCTACATCTACCTTCTTTCATTTCCAAACCATTTCCTCTTGTCCTGTCACTACATGTCCTTGTAAGAAGCCCCTCTTCATCTCTCTCATAAACCCCTCTTCATCTCTCTCAAAACCTAATTTAGGTACTGAAAGGCTGCTATAAGTTCTTCCCAGAGTTTTCTCCTCTTCTGAACAACTCCAACTCTCAGCTTTGCATCATAGACAGGTCCTCCAGCTTTCTGGTCATCTTCATGGCTCTCCTCTGGAAGAGGATAATATTCTTCTAATGTTGGGGGCCCTCAAAATGACTTTTCAGAAGCTTTTCATCAGTATTGGAAGAGTGATCTCTTTTTCTGCTCAAGAATATCTTGTCGCAGTGTTTTTTTCAGTATGTCAAGATGATACCTCATTCTCTCACTTGCTTCAGTTGCTGCTTTGTTGATTGTGCCTGCAGATTTTAGGCTTCCAAAATTTATCCAATAACATTATTTAAATATGTTGGTGCTGTGAATATTCTTTGACTGACACTGATTTGGTTTCTAAATATAAAAATAGTTGGAACATACCTTTTCCTTTCTTTGTTTCCCAGTATCTCTAATTTTGTCCAGAGTTGCTCTCAAGTATGTACCTTGGAGAATTAATGCATCAGCAGCCACCAGTGACAGAGCACTGCCAGGAATTCTGTCCAGCAAAAATTCCAGCAAAAAACAGGGTTGTGAATCAAAGGGAACTTCCACACACAGCAGCAGCAATTCAGTTGAGTAGTGAACTCCATTACCAGAGTTAACTTTGAAAATGGAGGTTTCAAAGAGATCATCAGCTTCCTTAGGCAGTGATTTCAAATGAGGTGACAAATACCCTGAGCTATGTTATCCATGAAAATAGAAAAATTTCCTCAATCATATGAAATGATGATGGATCAGCCAGTAAACTTATTTTTCATGTCACACAAGTGCTAAAGAATCCACAAAAAGTACTCCACAATAATGCCAGTACTATTTTTTTAGTCTTAATGAGAGACACGCATAAAACTAGTTTTAAGCAGAGGAAATATTTATCCTATGGTGTGTTCAACACAGCCTCTTCATAGCCTTGGGTGAACTTTAGGAGTAATGTGAAACATTAAAATGAATACCAAAAGATTTTATTAAAAGATTAATAATGGTGAGTTTTCTAAAGCACATAGAAAAATGGCATTCCTATTGAGAAATTTAAGGGGCCAAAGTACAAATATTAGGTGCACAAGTGTATGGCTGCTGACAATAGCTTTTAAAACATTGATGTTTTCAGTCTGCCATGATCAGTTTGAAAATCTGCATAGACTTTTTTTTCCCCATACAATAATACTTGCATTAAAAAAAAAAAGTAAAAATATCAGCAAGGATGTTGGAAGCAGACAACTTCTTTTAGTTAGCCATCTAAATACATTCTGACCTTAAATCACTTTATTTTTTGTGTTCTATATCTACAGCTATCACCATTTTTATTCCTTAACGTTACATTGTACCTTTCTAAAAAAAAAACAAAAACCAAAACAATCCCAAGAACTGTTCCACTTGGAGGTTAGAAACCCACCAATCCTCCAAAAGATGAAAATGTGCATAGGATGTGTGCTTTTTTTATTTACCCCTGTCTTTTACATACCTGTAATTATTTTCACTCAAGTGGAGTTTTTCTCCAAAAATGGCCATGTGATTTGTCGGGAATAATCTTGCTTGAATCCTGACAATTTGACTTTGACCCAAAATATGTTTAGAAATACAATACTCTGAAAGAAAACTCATTGAATTCAGAAGGTGACATCTATACAATTATGTATGCAAGAATCCTAAAATAGGGATTAAACTGCAAAATGTGAGAAATTTGACTGTGAATTGGATGTATTTTGTTTGATTGGTTGTTTTAGTTTAATTTGGAACAGTAGATAACCATATAGAAGCTAGACTACAGTAAAATCTGAGGGCAAAAGAGCTGAAAAGTGTGCACAAAGGTTTGCTTTGTTTACTTGGAGCAGCAAGGGACTAAAGATGTCCTTTTAGTTTCTCCTTGCTGCTTTTTTTTTTCTATTTCAATACCGTATATTGGCTTTTAATCAGAGGGATTCTGAACATCTCGTGTCTCTTACACACATATCAGCAAATCTGTGAATAAACATTCTATCTAGTGAGTGTGTACTTGTCAGCCTAACTAAATATTAAAGCTTGGTAAATACTTGCTCAAAAAATAACTTAGGATTATTTACTTACTTTTGAAGACTACAAATTTCTATAAGATATTTGCAAAGATATATAAATATAAGATATTTTTTTAAAATGAGAAATTCCTTTGAAAAAAGGGGTATATGCAAAAAATATTTTTTATACTAATCTGAAATTTTTCCATTGCCAATTTCCATTTTCTTTTTCAGCTGGAAAGTTGATATAGTGAATTATCTTCAAGGGAAAATGAGAGAAAAATCATCAGTACTCAATGAAACTCATCTAGCAGTTTAATGATTTTTATTCCATTATAGCTGCTCTGAACTTTCATGAAGTGAGGAGCACATTGACTCACTTTTGTTATTTTTGTTCTGCTATTTTTTAGAACATGATTAAAAGTACTTAGAATTTTTAATATGCATAATTTCAAGATACTTTTTATCTTCTGGGAAACATAACTCTTCAGAACTGTTATAATTAATCCTTTTTTCATGAAACTTCTAAAATGGGCAAAAGTCACTAACTTGTTTGCCCCTCTCATGGAGCAATGTCTTGTTCCCCTCTTTCTCAGGTACTGGTGATGCAAAAAGCCTGTGCATTCAGGAAAGAGAAAAAAATGGATCCCTACAGAATAGGATGTTTTGTCTCACCCTTCAGGTAAATGAAAATATTGTTCCCATCATAAATCTCAAGGAAAAAAAAATATTTCAGAATATTATTACTACAGGTGATGTTAATTAAATGATAATTTGGTAAAAATGCATATCCCAAATAACCAAAATGTGCCAAGGGTGTCAAGGAAAGGCAATGCCAGCAGGAGCCAAGGCCAAGCCCATCAGTGATGGTGGTAGCTCCTCTGGGATTACAGATTTAAGAAGGAAGGGACCTGCTGGCACAGCAGCCAGGGAAAGGAGTGAGAATATGTGAGAGACAGCCCTGCAGACAACAGGGAAGAAGAAGGGAGAAAAGGTCCTCCAGGTCCTGCAGGTGCCAGAGCAGAAATTGCCCTGCAGCCTGTGGTAAGTTTTAGTTCATGGAAAGTTTTGCAAATGTTGCTGACAGCTCCAAATGTGCCTGGTTAAATGGCAACAGATATCTGTGAGTTATAAAATACCTTGGCCAAGTGGTTGATTCAAGGGTAGCCAGCAAAGCTGTGCCAAAAGGGAATAGCAGTTGGAATCTTGCTTATTAGATGCCTGGTTAATATTTTGCTATGGGATCATGTGCTTATGTGAGTCCAAGCACACAAAAATACTCCATTAGGTTTTGTGATTCAGATTCAAGTAAAAAAAAAAAAATCTGTTTCTTCTGTATATTTTAGTTCTCAAGAAAGCCCACAAAAGATGGAAAAAATAATTGTATATAATTAGCACTTTAATTTTTAACCTTTGTGTAATACCCTGTCCTTGTTTTCAACATTCTTATTTTTGTAATTCTACAGGCTGCCCACTCTGATGTCCTTTGATTGTAAATTGGGATATTTTTCATTTGGTGTTAGGAGTACTACTATTTTTTTCCCCCAAATCATTATATTTCAGAAAGGCACTATTCTGCTCTCTTTCTGCTTGTGTTACAAATATGTTTTCTGGTAAAATATTTTTGTCCCTACTTTTTCAAATTGTTCTGTGCTGTATTTCAGTACTGAGTCAAAAGATTCACTTTCAGGTATCTCAAATATGCATGGAAAGACATATATATTTCTGTATTTGTCATTAAGTTATTCTTTTAAAAAACTCTGTGATATTGTTTTATTAGTTAAAAAGCTTTGTAACATCCTCCCAATGTGAGTTTCTTGCTGAAGAAAGGTTAAATAACTATGTCATCTTCTTCTGTGGACCAAATGGCTTAAGCTAGGTGAGAAATAAAGTTAGTTTCAGTACAAGGTTAAAAGAGGAAGACATATCAGAAGACATTCAAGATTAGGAGACAGTATAACAATATGACATGCTTTCATACTTACATGTTGCTCAGGCTTTATTCAGATTTTTGTTCTTAAACAGGGAAAATTGACTTTAATAGAGCTATATTGCAATGTAGTAGATGGTGAGTAGTTTACACATTAAGGCAAATCCCCATAATCTTCCTTTACATGTATTCAGGGCTATATTTAATTATCTTAGTTGATGAATTTGGAAATACTTGAAGGCCACTGAGAAAGATTCAGGACAACCAGATGTGAACTACTATTTATTGCCACTAAAATTTGCTTTCTATTCCTTACATTCTTGCCATGTAACAAATGAGTATTTATCTTTATCCTAGGCTATTTCATGGTTCTAGTAATTATCTCTTGCCAAACATATTGAAATTCTGGCTTTTTTAAAAGCAGAAGACCTTGCTTTGCCAAATATTTCCCTATTCCCCGACTTTTGCTTAGTGTCTTGAATGTAAGTTATGAAAGATGATAAATACAACCCAGAACTACTTTATCTTGTGGTTAACTTCTGTGTCCCTGATTTGGCATGGCATGGCGTGATGAAATGCGACTAGAAAAGGATTTCACAGTGAAAATTATTTTTGAAGAAAAGAAAGCAAAGAACCAGAAAAGAAAGTAACAACAGCGTATACACAAGATGCAAACAGAGAATTATTCCTGGCAGTAATTATTGACCTTTATTATTCAATATATGTATGTATATATATGTATGGCTTGAGCATATGGACACTTTAAAGCCAGATGCTGATTGGTATGACCATTTGATTGTATGTATGTATGTGTGTGAAGATACATATCATCTGGACTAGAGGTGAATAGAGGAAAAGCATTCATTTTCCAGGAGCTGTGGTAGTTTGATGTGTTTTTCTACCAATTTGAATGGCCTTCTGCCTATTTGGGGATAGATTTCCTTGAGTTAGCAGCAGCAAGCCAAAAAACTTTCCTTCAGGCAGGCCTATGGAATAAGATGGAGTTGTGCAACGTCAGTGTTTCGTATCTTCAGCCAGCAAAGACCATCAAGGCATACAGAGGTAATGTGGCTTTTATCAGTACATGAACACTGCTTGGTGTGGCAGATAAAATTATTAGGACCTCAGAGCAACTTGGGGTCTTCAGGAGGTCACAGACAGATTACGAGCAAAAAATAAATGGGGGTGACTGAAATCTTGATAATGAGAATTGAAGCCTTGACCTCAGTCCCGTATTTTACACCCATGAATCTCAGCAGATTCTTAGAGTCCTTTGTGTTTTAGCTTCTTAGAGTCCTCTGTGCTCTCCCAAAGCTGCATGTTTAGACTTTATTCTGTTTATAATGGTCCCCCCCAATGATGGCAAGGCCATATGCTGTGATGAACATCACAGGAATATGACATTGCCCATCCAGTTAGTACAATGATTAAGATGTCTGATGAAAAACTTCAGCAGTTGCCATAAGGAAAAGTAAGATTTGCTTAGAGCAAAAGCTGATATTCAGGCTCAACACTTTGCATTACATTTAATCACAAAAAGTGTCTATCCACTGTGCCAAGGAATGAAATTAATTTACAGATAAGTAACATTTACCAAAAAATAAAAAAAACAAAAAAAAACAAAAAAAAAAACAAAAAAAAAACAAAAAAAACAAAACCAAAACCAAAACCAAAAAAAAACCCTGAAAAAACAAAACAAAACCAAACCAACCAAACAAACAAACAAAAAAACAAAAAAAAAAACCCAAAACCCCCCAACAAACCCACAAAAAAATCCAACTTAAAGGACTGAAAGAAATTATGATGTTCCAATCCTGCATTTGGTTTTCAATATGATTTTCAGAAAAAAAACCCAGGTGTTTGCTATTGTGGAAATGGTGTAGGTGAGTGCTGAAATTGCCAGTCCCTAATCTAATTAATTAAAAAATATATTTTTAATTTTTTTAAAAATTTATTTTTAGCAATTCAATTCTCATTGGCTGAAGGAGATAAGCAAAGTCCTAGAAGGCAAACTCAGGCCACTATGTGGGAGTGATGATAGTCTCTCTTTGTGAATGACCATGACATGGACCCAGACCAGCAGGGAATCTGAATCATTTATTCAATGAAAAGAGATGGTTTTATACACTTTCCAAGGCACAGTATTTCCTTACACAGTAATTCTTATTATGTGAGCTATCTCATGTCGCCTCATCAACATCAGCAGCACACTTTTAAATGTCCTTCTATGGGGTGATCACACACTGTTCACCCATCTGTCAGCTTCCAGGAGGCTCCTCTCCTGCAGGGGTCTGCTGTGTCACCTCCTTCCCTCAAGGTCAGGTGGACACAAACCTCTCTGTGCTGCCATGTGCTTCTGCAGGTGCATCCCACAGCCTGCAGATAACTCCATCCCATCTCTTCCCACATCTCTTAGTTTGAATAATAATTTTTAATTTCTTGGAGCTAAAGATTAGTGTAAGATATTGCTGTTTGTTGTCAGATGACTTTCAGTTTTGAAATCTGATTTATAAACCAATATAAACCAATATATATATCAATATAAAGTTGTTTCTCAAAGGGTTAAAATTTGTCGTTTTATTAGTATGGCTGTTATAGTGGAGCACAACATATGTTTGTTCTGCATTTAGTATATTGAAATATCAGTATTGACCATCCAAATGTTGTCGTTTAGATGAGCAATAGTAGCTATTTATATTTACAAGTAATTTGTTGGGAAATTATTCCACAGTGGTTTTGAAAATGAAGTATTTCTGCAACTATAGTTATCCTTTTAAGCTTTGAATTTCCATAGTGAGGGATATCATTATCCATCCAGCCAAATGGCTTGTCCCCAGCAATAGCCAGTAGCAGATTCTAGGCAAAGCATACAGTGAAGCAGAGAAACCCTTCCCCCTTCAGCTTCCAGACATAAACAGATTAATGGCTTTATTAGCCAGCAGCTACATCAAACCACTGTATTTAGTGGCTGGGAATTGATATCTCTTGCATGAACTTATCTCATCTTCTTATGAATTCATTTATACTTTTGGTCTCTTGTGAATTTCACTATTTAATCACATTTTGTGTGGAGAATATAATTTCTTCTTATGACTTTGAATTGCTTGCTGTGACTGTGGTAGTATCATGATTTTCCTTTTCTGTTCTATGAAAAAATAAGGAATAAGTGTTCATTGTTTAACTGTGCGTATTTGTCATTATGCTGTAGGCATATGTTAATTTTTTTTCATAATTGTTTTTTTTTATTCCCTCAAAAGCTGATGGGATATATTTTGTCTACACATTTCTAAATAGAGAGGCTCTTGTTTATATAATCCTAGAATCATGGAATGGTTTGGTTTGGAAAGGACCAGTTTTAAAGATTATCCAGTTTGAACCCCCTGCTATGGATATTGTATGGAAAATCATGCTATGAAAAGCCAGTGTCCAAGAAGGAGACAGAGGAGTCCTGAAATTTTATTTGAATAAAGGGAGAGAGTCCACTGGGGCACAGGCCCAAGGGGTTTTCTCTCTCCAGGTTTCAGAGGGCACAGCCTCCTTTTATCCCAAATTCCCAGCCACACGTTGCCCTTTCCTCTCCCCAGGGGCTGAGGTACTGGGAAGGTACAGCCTTCCCAAATCTCCTATCACATTTTCCTCCCTTGAACCTGTTGTTTTACCCCAAAGTTCTGAAGTTCAGGTTTGTGCAGACCCCCTTATCTGTTTCAGGAGCCAAGGTGTCAGGGCTCTGCAACAAACCTGCTGCCCAAAGCTGGTAAAACCCATTTCAAAGATGTTAACACCCATACCCTCACCTATGGAACTGTTTGTAAAGACATTAGCACACATATCACATATTTCCTCTCAATAGGGACACCTTCCACTACACCAGGTTGCTCAGAGCTCCATCCAAACTGGTCTTGAACATTTCTGGGGATGGGGCATTGTCTCAGTTTAAAGACAAATTTTGGAGACAGTCTGGAATGAGTCTTCTTCCCTAAAAGTGTTCCAATAATCCCATTCCGTCAACTGGAAATGAATACTAATGGATAAAAGTTTTTTAAAAAAGAACAAAAACAGTTTGTGCACAGAACAAAAAAGACAATAAATGCGGCTAGATATTAAACTGTCAGACCGTATCCCACACACACACTGAAAGAAAACCCCAAAATTCCAGGGAATTTTAGCTCATGCAGTAGAGGATGGTGCTGGCATTGGTCTCAGGAGAAAAAACAAACAGGAGCTTCACACAGCACTTCAGGCAAGCAGATGAGAACCTCTGGCACTGACCTCTTCTCCACCAGCAGATGAAGCAGGTGGGCTTGGTGTGCTTTCTGTGCTGGCTCAGCTTTCCCAAGTTTGGGCAGAGATGGAGCAGCCCCTCTCTCCTGACCAGCCCCTCTCTCCTGACCAGCCCCTCTCCCTCAGGTCCCCGATTCTCTCTCTGGTCTCAGACTAAACAAGTCCAGTTCACCTCAAAAAATTGCCGAAGGATTTGTGCTGCAGCTTCTCCAAGGCCAGGGAAAGGAAAAACTTCTCACCTGGGCTAACAAAACCAAGCTGGGCAGGCAAAACCCAGACTGCTCCACACCCTGGACACCTGGGGAGTGAGGCTTTGGAAAAATCCCACCAAGGAGCCCAAGGCTCATCCCTCCCCTGGACCCACCTCAAAGATGCAGAAACCAGTTATGGGGCATAAAGCAGGGAGTCAGGGAACACACTGTCATCATAAAGCACCCCAAGACGGGCATCCACAGCTTCTTAGAGAAACCTGTTCCAGTGCCTCACAGGAAATATTTTTTTTCCTAATATCTAACCTAAATTTCTCCTCTCTCAGTTTGAAAGAGGGGAGATTGGTCTCCATTTTCTTGCTCTTCCCCATCTCTTTTCCCCCCATCTTAAACTAGGCCGGTTTGGAGACCATAACTATATGTGATATTGATGGCATGGGGTGTTAACCTCCACGGATTTCAATTTTCACTGTTAGGACTTTTTGCCTTTGTCCTCAGTTCCTGATAGCTCCTCACATCTTACTGACCTCCAGTAACTGAACTCTCAGAACTATTGCTACACTGAGAAGGATGAGAAATTTCATTTTTCCTTTTATATTGTTTGATATATAAATTGCTTCTGATACCATCAAATTTGATGGGATTTTTGTTAATTGTCCAGAATACGCTCATGTCAGGGCAATTCAAATTTTAAAGGCTTCTTAAAAGTAGTACTGCATCTCTTATTCCAAAGAGAGAGATTAAAAAGAGAGAGAAGAAGACAGTATAAATAATAATAATAAAAAAGTAATAAAAAAAGCAAGAAAACTCAGCAGTCAGGCAGAATTTGTCCTTGACTGCAGATTAACATTCAGTGATACAGGGTTAGGAATGAGACACTCTGAAAACCAGAAATGAAGTGGGATCCTTCACAATTTTGGGCAGAGATGTGAGGCAAGAAGGTAGATGGAAGTTCATGCCTGCTGTGTAGATCACTGTTAAGTAAAGTTATGTAGGAAAGTGGTGGGTTTTTTTTTCCTTTAGCCTCCAGAGACCATTGAGATTTTGACATGCTTGCACATTTCTGCATAATTTTCCCATGATTCATGGAAAAACAGTGGGTTAATTACCACCATGGTAGGAAAAAATGCTTCTTCTCCTCCACTGAATATTATATTTTAAGTGAATGGCTGACTGGTCCAGGTCTAGGAGAACTGAATTCTGTTTTCAAAGGCAAAAGACAACAGATAAGAATAATAAAAGAGAAAAGCAAAGAAGATGAGAAGAAAAGAGGATGATTCTGTCGTGTCTCATTCTCCTCCCACTGTGAGCCTAATGGGGTATGCAGCTGCTACCTCTTCCTTCAACTCAGAACTCTAGAGGATTTTCAAAGAAATTGCTAGATTTTTTTATGAATAACAAAGGAAGAAAGTAACTTCTGATATCTGGTGAGTGTAATGGGTTTAAAATAAATAGATTACTAACGAAATTGTCCCACTACCCATTATTTACAGTAGATACTTTAAAATTCCTGCTCTTAATCCAACAACATTCCACAACTGTTAAAACTGTATATGAATGCCATAAATTCTTTAAAAATACATACAATTTTCATGGTGACTGGGACTTTTCTACGTGTTGCTGCCTGTATTTCTGAGGCAGCTTCTGGTCTCTGCATGTGCTGTGGAGTCTTAACCCACAGCCCCCCTTCCTGCCTGCATTCATCTTTCTTAAAGGAGGTCTTTCAGCTTTCTTAAAAGAGGTTCTTGGTCTAAGATTGCTCAGCAGCATCCCCCTGATTTGGGGAATAAATCTTTCCCACCTAGGACCTATAACACCTTTCTAGGAAGGTAATGCATTGTGCATATTGGGGGCACAAAGAAATTTTTTATTCTGATAATCACTAGGTTTGTATAAATATCCAAATGGTAATTTTGAACTTCTTGTCATTGCATTATTCATACATATACCAATTCACATTCTGTGTTTAGTCTAGAAGGCATAAGGATCAGAGAAGTACATCTCCAGAATGATTGTATCCCTCTGGTTTAATTTAATTTTTTTTCTTGCTGGTTTTGCTACTTTCTAGGGGTGAAGAGTGTTATGCTAAGAAGGAAAGAAGAGGTGGAGATATTGTACAGCATTTGATATTAGGGTTAAGAGTGAAAAATACAAGTAATTTTTTTTATATATAGTGAGAGAGAAAACGTAATTTTTTAAATGTCCTTGCTTGTTGTGTATTGATTCTTTTTCTGAGCCTTCAACTGCAATTGAAGTTTAACAGTAATGTCCTTTTCAAGGTCTTCCTATGTTTCTCTTCAGGTTTCATTTAGGAGATCATAGGATAACTTTTCCTCTATGAAAATAGCTTGGAGGTTTTGTAGGTCATTATTACTAGAAAATAAAAAGAATGGGTGTTGTAAACCTGGGTGGTTCAAGAGAGGATGAGCTCTTCAGTGGTCAGGGATTTAACTTGATATAGGCATGAGGGAAGTCAGTTCAAGATCATGAACTTGGTTACAGACTTGAAAGTGTTTAAGGAATCAGGACATCCTGGAAGCATCAGAAAATTTGCTCAGATTAAGAAACCAGAATGTGTGAAACTTCCTAAACATCTACAATTCAGAAACTGGAGGAGAGGAAAGGAGGAAGGATACTTAATTGCTGGCAAATCACTTGTAGGGAAGAAATTTGGGTGTATGCTATTCTTTTAAGCTAGAGTCAGAATTCAGAGTTGCACCGTTTCTGAAGAGGAGGTGAATGATTTCGAATGACCATGTAATTACTTTCTATTCTCACATCTTAAATGTTGTTTTCCAATGTGTCATTAAATGAATTATTAAGTTTTCAGGGTATATAAATATGAAGATGTGTATATTTAGTCATCAGGCTGTAAAACTGCTTGGGAGAATATTTTTTAAATACCTCAGTAGAGCACCACAAAGCACCATCAGGTGATAAGCATGTGACTGAGGATGAAAGGAAACAGATTTATTAATGTCTTATAAATAGAGCTAGCAGAGTGACTTGATGTGTGATAAATTTGTTTATCTCTACAAGTACAGCTGCTGAATATCTTAATTCTTCACCTTAAAAGAAAGTGTCTGTGGTAAATTAATAAAGTCTTGATATACATGTATAATGATGAGGGTTTTTTTCTGCTCCTTTCCAGCACAGCTTCACTTTCATCTCTTCTGGAAAACAACTTACAATTTAATTATTATAGAGAGTCAAGAGGATTACTTAATGGAAGAAATAAATCAGCAATGTTATTAGAGCATGAAATCAAGTATATTGAATATAAAGCAGAACCCCTATATTATGTTTAGCTCACATGAGTAGGCTTATTCGAGTCAATGGAAATATGTGCATAAATAATTCTTTAAAGAATTAAGTCCTTGAATAACTGATTTTAGTATCTGGACATAATATCCTTACAGAAAATTGATAAAATTACAGTAATGTTCACTTCTCTCTTGTTTTCTTAATGTTTAACTTGGTTTATTTGAGCTGGTTACATCCTCCTGTGTTTATCTTATTCAGAAAATTCCCTAAGCCTTTGCTTGAGTCTCTTTTGGTGGTTGCTTTTTTTGGCTTGTTTTTTTTTATGTTTTTTTTTTTGTTTGTTTGTTTTTTGTTTTGTTTTGTTTGGTTTGGTTTTTTTGTTTTGTTTTTGTTTTTGTTTTTTTTTTGTTTTGTTTGTCTTTTGTTTTTGGTGTTTTTTTATTGTTTGGTTGGTTGGGTTTTTTTTGTTGTTGTTTTTGTTTTGGTTTGGGTTTTTTGTGGGTTTATTGTTGTTTTTGTTTGTTTTAATAAACTCAATAAATGCAGTTTGTCTGCACTGGATAGATATTTTTGGACATGTTCTGATTCTTGCATCATGACTAAGGACTGTGGAGTATAAGCAAAAAAAGTAAATCAGATATGTCCAGAGTAAAATAATGTATTTATGAAGAATGGGAAGAAGTCATACATGGCATATGTGTAGCATTATTTATGAGGAATTACTGTCACTAATTTTGTGTCTCTGATGAAGCAAAAACGCACAAAGAGGAAACTTGATTTTTTAACACAGGAAATTAAATACAACAAAAAAAAAGAAAAGTTGGCTGAATGATTCTTTGTACTAAGAAGCTGCAAATGATTTAATAAAATATAGCTGACTTGCACTGACAGCTACAATGAAGAGCTACGTTGAGACATCCCACAAGGAGTGTTTTGTCAGTCTGTACACATACTTAGCTAGGACCATGCTGTTCACCATGGAAGATAAATTTCACAATACTGTGGGAATGGATTAATTTGCAGTCTTTGTTTACTCTGTCTTGATTCCTTTGTTGTAAAAGTCTATTTCCTATATGCAGTAAGTAATTTCATACTAAAGAGATTTCACCTGGAGCATAATATACTATAAGCCAGAAAGAAATGTTCAGATCTGTTGTTTACTGACTTCTCCCTGACTGTAATTGGATCCACGTATATTCACTGAAATTATCTGAAAATAGATATGTGGTTAAAATTAGGATATAAACAAATGTGGGAGGGAGTGGAAAGCACTTTTCCTTTTAACTTTCATGTATTTGCACCACATTTTTCCTTAATATATTCATATCTGTTTGGCATATTATTCACTTTTCCTAAGACTCCCTCTCTTGTTTACATTATTCTTGTTTATTTAGCATTTTAATTGTATTTTAATGAACATTTGGGTTGTAGCATCAGTGTATAAAAATTTCCAGAGAATTAAAACTCACTGAGATTAGAAGGTTGTGCTTAAAAATTAGAGTTTATAAGATCTTATTTTTCTTAATATGTTAACAATTTGAGTTTTTTTCACAATACTGCATTTCAGGTAGAAACGAACATAAATTCTACAGTTTTTAAGGAACTAATAAGATTTGTAGACAATACATGGAATAAAAGTTTCAGTGTAAACTTAAAGACTACTGAAGTAAAGACTTTATTTGTAGTGCATTTTGCTTTATTGTAGTTGGGCATTTAAGTTGGACAGTTAGCTGAAAGGAAATCTACTATTGTTCTTACTTTCCATAATTTGTAGTAATTACTTTTAAAATTTGCATCAATTCTATTCTTTTTAAGTAATAAGCTAGCTGAGGTCAAACTATTTGATTGTACAATTTTTGTATTTTCAGGTGGCTTTGTTGCAATATTATTGTTTCCTTCCTGATTATGCAAGAGTGGATCATTATTCCGTACATTTCTATGTATCTTTTTAAAAGTGGTCAGAACTGTGTTCTGTTTTGTTTTGTTTTCCCACTAATGTTGTATATCTATAGTAAAAGATTTTAAAATTCAAGTTATCATAGGCTTTTTTTATAGTAAGTGAAGAGAAACAGAATAATTCATCTGACCTGGTTCAGCCATTTATTCAGTTAGGTAAATTGTGCCCAGATTCACATTTTCCCTTGTTATAAAGTGAACTTAAATAACTATGTTAACTGGAGATGTCTGTAGTGTTCAAAATCTGCAAGTCATTGAGGTGAATCCTGCCCAGATTTTCTTCATTCTGGATATTATCATGTAAGGAAAAGCTAATATGTGTTACAGGTCAGCACTATGTACTGCTAAATTTTCCAATTTCCTTGGTCATTTATCCAGCTTCATTCATATGGAAACAAGGAGACAAATCAGAGAAGCAAAGGATGGTATTTTTGGAAAAATGGATTATGAGCCCCCAAATATTTGACTTGGAAGGGTTTAGCCCATGTAGATTAAACTCAGTTTTCCACTAGACTTTTCAGAGGAAGAGGGTTTCATTTAGAAAAAGTGAAGAATATATTTTTTTAAATTCTAGTCACATGGATAGGTGTTTCTAGCATGCCTTATGGTATTAAATTTTCACGTAGGCTACCTGCAGTGACTATGTTGACAAAGATTATCATCTGCATGCTGCAGACTGAGGGATAAAAATGTGGTTTGGGGAATAGGGATGAAGGAGAGAATCTGGCTGTATAAACACGTACTCTCCTCAATGTCCTCTGTGCTTACCTTTGAATTGGTTATTTTGCCTTTATCTGTTAAACTTGGAGAATAATTTAGGCTTAGTCCAGTTAGGAGTTTGGACATGCACCAAAGTGATGAAAGATGTGAAAGTCTGAAAAGAATTCTCAGGAATAGTAATGAAACAGTGTGGATACAGTTTTAGAGAACAGATAAGGGACACAGGGCATTCCTTCATAAAAGTAAACTTCTGTATATATTTACCCTTACTGGAATTTATTCTGCTTAGGAAATGGCTGTCTATCACTTGTATGTCAAAATAGCTGTAGACTGAAGGGGTGTATGTGTGTGATTTCTGAGTTTTCTGTTAAGGGAAAAAAGAAAGAGAATCTAAAATTCTGCTGCAGTATAAGGAGTTTGTATGAGGTAAGTATAACCAGAAATAGGTAAATACTGAAGAAAAAAAAATATTCTTATGTCCTTTTAAGTCTTTTTTGAGTAAAAACTAACAAAACGTATTGGTCAGAATTAAAAACCCAAATCTATAAAGTATGTGCTGAGAAGAAGGTAATTATTTACTTAGCTAATACAATTAATTTTTAAGGTCAGCAAATGATAATGGAGTGTAGTTAATTGGAAGGAAGTAAGTTTGCTTCAGAGGTTCCAAATACTTCTGGGACACTACAAATAGATGATCTTTAAGGTGACTTCCAACCCAAGCCATTCTATAATTCTAGGAATAAAAATGTTGATGCTACATTATGTTCTTCCTCCTGTATTTCCTTGGTATGTTATGGCTTCACCAGGGATATGTTTTTGCCATGTGCATCAAAGAAAACAGCTGAGAAAAAAATAATTAATGGAATAAAAAGAATGAGATTGAAAGCAGAAAATCATACTAAGATGAGAATTTAAGTATTTTTAATTATTTCCTTTAAGTACTAACATTTGTTTAAAAATAAGTCATCATAAATATGATCAGAATTTTTGTTACATATGAACCAGCAGTGATATAATTTCCGAAGACTTTCTGGAAGTCTTCTAAAATTCTAGGAAAAGAAAAATTAATTTTCTTATATTAACCTTTCCTGGTAGATTTCAGTTCATTTCAAGTCATTAGGGATGTATGACAGAACACCAAAATATTTGCTACAAACTTGGGGATGTTATTTCTAATATAAAGAACAACACTTTCTCTTGAGAACATCACACAGAAAACAAAACATTAAATGCACTGATCTCAGGATTTTTAAATCCTAAATGTAGCTTGAGGTCACATTTAGATAAACTTTTTCCATCAGTTCCCTCCAATCTGGGAACTGAGTTCCATATATAATGGTTATGTAACTGCTAAAACAAGTTACCAGCTGAAGAAGTAGATGAATCTTTAAAAATCCTCTACATGATATGTTTAAAATCTTCATTAAGACAGTTTTAATTTTAGCTCTACTGAAGCAAAGAAGGATCTAGGATCTGAGAAGAAAACAGAAGAAACAGACAGAATGAAAAGGGAAGCTCATATCTGATGTTTGTCTGAAGGTTAATGCAATTGTTAAAAAAAAAAATAAAATTAAAGGACATTTTCCCTGTGCAGCAGCCCTTTGAATTCACTTCCCAGAGTCACTCAAGCATGCACCAATGTCCAGCATGTTGGAACTTGCTGCCTCTAAGCTCTCTGTCATCCCTGTTGCTTCCTCTCAGATTTTGTGCTCAACCCTGATGCAGTAAAAAATGCAAGTATCTATTGCCCCCTATTTGTCACTTACTTTTTCACAGATGAGTAGTTTATCAAACCAAAAAGCTGTGTTACAATTTTGGGAGGACTGAACTGCAGAGCCATGCAGGCTGGTATAAATTAATATTAGCTCTGAATAACACTCTTAAATCAATCGAGAGTCTCAGAACTGGAGTGTTACCAGGTAAGATGTGCTTGCTTTCTCTGAGCATCAGCATCATCAGGCTCAAAATTTGCAAGAAGAAATTTCCAGATGGACATAATCCAGTGAACGAGCTTCCTCTATCAAGGAGACAACTTCTGAGTTAAATCTCCAATGGAATCACAGTGATCAGCAAGAAGTGAAGGCTTGTGTAGGGAATCCCTGTACTGGCTGCTCCCTTGGGAGCTTCTTGGGCTGAGGTCTAATGTCAGCTGAATGAGAAAAGTAGCAAGTTTTGACTTTATGTCTCCAAGTTATCTTGGCAGTAAGATGATGAATAAAATGCAATAAAAAATTTATGTTCAGAAAATTGTCCTTTATACCTTGCATGTAGTTTTCATAGATATGTTGAAAGGAAATTTAAATTATTCATTAAAATTATCTCACAAATCAGGAAAGGTTTTTAAATTAAAATTAAAGTTTGATTCAAAAAATGTAAGTATTCTGGGTTTTGGTCAGAGTATTTGTATTTCATTTGACTAGTGAAAACCTAGGGAAAATTGAGTTTCAAGTATCACTTTCCTTTGCTCTCCAGCTACACTCAATGTCTGTACTGTGGTATTGTTCCTCATGAAAAGTCAACCAGGATTACCATGTTCCCTTATGAAACTTTAGCAGAAACAGAAATATTAGCAATTTTTTGTTTCCTGTTTTGGCACAGAAATTTACTTTCTTACACTTAAGCTATGACTGCCTTTTTTTCTTTAAGCCCTTAAGCTTTCCCCTGTTTTGCTCTGCAGAGGAGTGGAGTGGAGTGTGTGATGGGTGGGGGTCAGACTGGGGACCTGCTCCTTCCTCAACTGAGGGTGTGAGAAAACAACTTTCACTACCCTCTCCTACAGGAAACACAATAAAGTGAGAGGCAACTCTTGGTGGTTCTCATCTCACACTAAGAGAGCAGCGTGGCAATACAATAAATTTTTGAAGTAATGATAAATGTAGCAGAGGTGATAGGAGCACACTGCTTTTATGTCTCCCACATGCCGTGCATACATAATTCCTCTGCACAGCTTCACAGGAAAGGTTTTCTTTCTGAAGGATATCTGGCAGAAAGCCTAGCTCTTGGGAAGGAGAAGCAAATGGACTAAGCATTTCCTCATGTGACCTTGAAGTAGAAGCATATGGAATGTATAATATTCAGTATTCACCTTGAAAATTTGTTTTGATTCCCTACATTCCAGCACTTAGAACTGCTGTCAAGTTTAGTTTTACTTAACAGCTATCTTTTTCTTTAGAGAAAGATCTACCACCCTGAATATGATGATGTTGGAATAAATTCAAAATTAGTACTATATTTAGCACAAGTGTGAATAAATAACCTGGTGAAAATTGATTAATACTAGTTTCCTTCAAATGTGTCAGCCTGATGGTATTAATTTTTAAGGATTCGCAAATATTTGTTTTTTCACAATGGCTGAGGATCCAGGCTTTTGCACTGGGCTGGCTCTCTATGTGCTATGGATGATCACTAGAAATTTCTATTCCAGGGATTATTTCATTGTTGGTGATCAGCCTTCTCAAACAACAGAGGATTGTCTGAGAGGATTGATTACTGAGAGAAATTTGGCTGCAGTTGTGAAAATGTGATTTACAACTCTGGTTCCTTGTCCATCACTTGTCCTCCCTTTGTAGTATTCCTCTTGAAGTCCTCCCTGCCAAGGGTACCTTGAGTACAATAGACAGCTTTTTGTTACCATCTTTGTCTTGTCTCTGCCCTTCTTCATCTTCTCTGCTTTTCTGAAAGCATTTCCAAAGAAGAATTTTTTGAATGATTTGAAAGTATTTCTGAACATATTCTCGTACTAAATGAACACGCAGATGGTTGCATAAAATTTAATTTTTGCCTTCTATTTTTTTCTATAGTTAGTTATTGATACTGTTACTTAACAGTGAAATGAGTCTTTACATTTTCAATTTTCTCTTTTGTAGCAGGAGATGTGACTGAATTATTAGATGAAAACCTGCAGCCCTTGTTTGAAGAAGGCTGTGTGACTAGTAAGACAGAATCTTGAAGGGGGAAATGCTTTGCATGCTGTGCTCTTGAACACATCTAGGAAAACCGGACAGCCATACTAAAAAGACCGAGAAGTCTCAGTACTTGGAGCTGCTGATTGAGACAAATTAGACAAAAAATTAAATGACACATTCCACTTTCTGATGTAATAGATCTCTTCTTTCAGTGCTCTTTCTGATCTACCAAATATCACTATCTTTCTGGAGCAGACGGTTCCACACTGTCTTGTCTTGGTGTCTGGGAAAGTTTTCCTTTCCTTCATTTCCAAGGTGTGATTTTGCTCCTGTTACAAGAAAGCCCTTGGCTCATCTTCAGGTTAGATTTGATTTGCAGATCCTCCAAGTTGGGTTCTCATTTGGGGATATTACTGCAACTGAAACACTGGCTACCTTCAGGTCAGCAATAGCAGTCCTTGAACATCCATGGAATAGCACATTTTCAGATTAAGTGAATTCCAGAGGGGTTGGGGGTTATATTCAGTGTGCCAGGGAAGAAGGAAATCAATAAATCACTAATTTTATGAGGAGGGTTCTTAAAAGAGCAATGCTGGCAATATCTTCCTGCTCTCAAAGAGTTGGATATTCAGGATCTTCAAGCACTTACTGAGCCATAATAAAACAATGAAATCCATATATTAAATAAATAAAACCCATCAATATTTGGTGATGGGTAATTCCAGCTGCTGTTGTCAAGTATTCAAATGAGCAAAATGGGTCAAAAAATACAAGAATAGTCCATTAATCAACATTATCTATGTTCACAAAATATTTTATTGCTAAATTTTCTTGGGGTTGTGAAATTAGACTATCCTATTCTTAAAAGGTCACCAATAAAGAAGAAATAGTACTTAGAAATATGTGTCAAAATATATATTAATTAATGAGTAATAATGGATTTCAGGCATACTTCTCCCTCTATTTTGTATATTAATTCGTAGTTTAACACTAAATATGTTAATTTGTGATACATATATTTTCAGTCTCCTGCTAAAATAAAAAGGCAAGGAAACCAGCCTTTTTTTCCTATGTATGAAGGTAGTTTTGCAAGTCAGTATCAGATTAAACCTTCTGCTATTCAGATCATTATTGCTTGAACTAAGTCCTCTGAGGAGGCCAGTATTCTGCAATCTCTGCCTGGCTTCTCTTAGAGAGGATGATAGTTTCAAAATACTGCTGGCAGCACAATGAATATTCAATGAGAGGCCTTCCTGTGACACCTGCTTCTTCTGTAGAGCTTTAAGACTGACTTTAAAGGCTGACAGGAAAATGGCATTATGGGCCTGTAAAAGCAATGATTTTCATTTAAGGAGGTATACATTAAAGCTGTCTTAGGTGGCCTGATGGATGTAACACCTCAGTGAATTTATTATTTCCCAAGAAGCAGCGCCACGGAATATTTTATGTCAAAAATATGTATCAAGATTGATCCTCCTGTTGGAACTTCAGTTTTATGGCTACTATTCTGATTCTGTCAGCAAAACAGATGTTATGTCTTAGTTGGATTTTTTAATTCAAAAATCTATCTAGGTTTAAGGTTATGTGTATGTTTGTATCTATCAGAGAATTGTACTGTAACTAAGTACATTGTGATTTCTGTCTGGAATTAGCAAAGTTCAGATGTGCAGCTATAAAGATGAAAGAAAGTAGAGATGCTGCCTGTGTTGGATCCATTTAAACATTATGATTCTTCTGAGAGAAGTAGGTCTTATATCTATCACACACACAAGTACTGGCAATCAACTGCAGTGCTGTGCAAAAGAAAAATACATGGTATAAGAAAGGAAAATATTGTACATTATGTAGCAAATGCTGCATTAGGCACACAGTACCAGGAACTCCCTGCACAGCTGCCAGAGCTTCCAGTGAAATGCTCTTAGTGTGTATATACATCTTTATATATTCATATTCTTTTTCCTAGATGAAAGATCAGATGCACAACATCCACATAGACACTAACAGCTTGGTAAGTGAGGAAAAGATTAGTGAGGCAAATCATTCAAATCATTTCATCTGCTCAGGAGAGTAAGCTAAATTGCTTTAAACAAAGTGCTGTCACGGGCAGAAAGAAATCTGAGAACTGCTGGTAGCTAAAATGTTTCATTCCTTGCATCCAAGTTACAGGAGCTAATAGACAGGGGACTTGCAGCCTCATGCAGTGACACCCTAAATAGAAAAAGAGTCTGTGTTGGATGAAACCCTGTTATTTACAATGTTATCTGAGTTATTAAAGATGAGAGCTCCTGTAACTTCAGTGGAAGTCAGTGGGTTACCAAACCCATGCTGTAGCTAATTCAACATTATCAGGTGAAAAACTTGGAGCTGTAGCAAATTATCTTTTCTCTCAGATTCTCTTTTACTGATTTGGTAAACTGTCTGTGTCAGTCTGTCAAGTGCAATTGCAGGGAAACACTCCATTTCCTTTGGAAAGCAGAAGCAGCTTAACTGAGGAAGGATGGAGGGGGACAATTTCTGACTAGGAGGGCAGGTTAGACACCCTGTGCCAGTGGGGTTCTCTTCCTTCCTAGCCCTGATCCATTGCCATCTGCCTGTGTTGGGCTGCAGAAGGAAAAATGAACGTGTTTTTCTGAAATCATTCTAAGTATGGTGCATAAGAAGGTGATGAGAAATTTCCTCTGTTTCTTTCAGAAGTTCAAAATTATATTCATATATTGGTGGTGATGATGATGGTGATGATGATGGTGATGATGATGCTAAAGCATTAGAGGTGAAGAGATGATAACTGTGCATCCTTAGCTGTACCTATAAATGCCATCACATGTGCATGGTCAGGAGGTATGCACCACTTTCAGTGTGCCCTCAGTTGCAATTCTGTGACATTGAAGTTATTTGACCATTGTACCTTTGAGAGCATGTTGGATTGTTGGATTGCTGTGGAGCAAGAGGGCTTTGTGTCTTCTGTCTCTGCCCTGTATGTGTAGGGCTGGGGTCAGGTACTGCCAAAACCTTGTGTTCTGCACTGAAAAATGACAAGCTGAGTTTTCATTTAATGTGTGAATGCACGTGGAGAAGGAGCTGAGTGATTTGGGATTGTGGGTGTTTTGAGTTTTTACATTCTTGGCACAATTTGATAAGCAGCAGCAGTGAATACAGTTCTGTTTATCTTTGTAAACCTTAAACGAGATACTTCATGTCCCCTTTTAATATCCATTCAGTAGTGAGCTTCCTTTTGAATGATGAAGAAATACTTACAAAAAAGAACATTTTAATATAATTTGTATCACATTTTTTCCTTCTAGAAGAGAGATTAAAGGGACCAAATAAAGACTTTCAGTGCCAAGGTGTCTTCAATATTTTTTTTCAAAAGTCTTAAGGAACAAAGAGGGACACTTAGTGCCTACCAGCTCAGAATGGAGAGGCTCTTCAGAATAGTTCTTACCTGTTCTCTGGAAACATCAAGGCTACTAGTGTTTTCTATGCACTACAAATAAAGGAAAAACATTTAAGGGAAATGTGCACCTAGGGAATCATTGTAGCTCAAAAGATTAAACACACACACAAACACAAACTTGTTTCTGTGTTTTCAAGAACTGAGAATAATTTAGAAACAATTTGGAAGAGAAGTAGCTTGTGGGGTTTTGTTTTGTTTTTTTCTCCAGTGTAAGAACTTCTCTCTATGTGTTTCCTTATTGCTTAAGAAAGAAAAGCCCATGAGACAACACAAATGGCTTCCAAATTCCCCTCTCTCTAAATCCATCTTTCCTTTTACATAGTGAAATTGCTTATGGTTTTGTGCCTTAAAAGTATTTAACTACAGAGTCCAGAAAATTGAATACACATTTCAGAAATACTGCTACAGTGCACCGAATCTAACAGTGAGTAATTTTCACTGCCTGAAAAATATTTTATTTACTTCAGGAATTAAGAAGAAACATGTCCTAGCCTTGAGAACTCTCTCAAGAAAACACTTATAATAAAGTGGTAAAGTTAACATTTTAGTTGAACTCCTTTTTAGTAAGAAATACATTGAGTCTGTGAATGAGAATTAGCTGAGGTCACTTGATTTGTTCAGTCTGGAAAAGGAAGAAGAGGAGACCGAGAGGAGACCTACCTGGTTTCTGCAGCTTCCTCTTGGAGGGAAGAGGAGGGGCAGACACTGATTTCTCCTCTCTGGAGAGCAGTGACAGGACCCTAGGGAACGGCTGGAGCTGTATCTGAAGCTTTTAAGCTGAGTATTAGGAAAATTTTCTTCATCCAGAGGGTGCTTGAGCACTGAACAAGCTCCCCAGGGCAGTGGTCACAGCACCAAACCTGACAGAGCTCAAGAAGCATTTGCACAAATCTCTCTGGTACATGGTGTGACTTTTGGGGATCCTGTGCAGGGCTGGGAGTTGGACTCAAAAATCTTTGTGGGTCTCTTCAAACTCAGGGTATTCTATGGTTCTGAGTGCTATTTTGGTATCTTTAGAATAAAACTTAACTGCACATTGGTCATACCTGCCTAGGTTATACCTGTAAAGGGTCCAGGAATAATGTTAACACTTTTGATACCAATAGGTCTGTCTGAGAACTTGATGTTTATAAGTCTAAAGCCCTGGTTTTTTTCTTCTGCTCCTCTTCTGAAATTTTTTTAATCATTGTCTTTACTAGGATCTGTTATATTCCTCCCCATTCTTATCACTTATTTACATAAGCACTTCAGAGGGAAATTATTCAAGAAAAATGCAGTTTTATGAAGCCCATCTAATCATTGTTCAGTTGAAAGATGATCTCTTCTTTTCAGAAACATATAGGAAGAATGAAAAAAAATATTGCTAATGCTGAATTAGATAAACAATAGTAGATAAATTGATCATTATGCAAGAACTTTGAATAATTATTATATAAATTCACAAGCAACCATCAATGTCTGAATTTAGTGAGTCTAGCAAAATGAAAGGTAACAAAACACATGGTCAGAAATATGACATAGTTTCAGTTTATATGAGCTAGAAATCTTTTTGCCTCTAACTTGCCATGAAATACACCAGAAATATTTCAAGTTTCAAGAGTAAAATAATTTCATTCCATAAAAACTTTATGAAATTACTTCTGGTGATGTATATAATGTTTCAAAAGTTGTAGTAAGAAATAATGTCTGAAGAGGAGAAGCTTTGACTCTTCATATGTGCTGTTATCCATTTTGTTGAAAGCTTCATTAGTGCAATCACATTTCTTGAGTGTGTGTGAAGAGAAAAAAGAGAATAAAGGATATAAACTGTATTTTTGGAAGGAGTTATCCTGTATTGTATAACATCTTAGTCCTTCTGGTAAGATGTCATGGATAGAATTACCTGCCTGTATTTGTTCCTGTAGTGAAACATTCTAGCACTTTCAGTGAAGTCACATTGGACATTCCCAGAGCTTACCTCCTGTCTTTTTTGAGCTTTTGTCACAGATAGCTGCAGCAGAACTGCATGGACTCTATACATGGTCAAGGAGGACAATGGTCACAATGACTCCCTTGAAAAGAAACAAACTCTTAAAAGCCTTCAGTGATGTGTCACACACCTGGTGAATGTGTGGTGCAGCAGATCAAAGTGATTTCCCAGTCAGTTGTCCTCCCTTGTCCCGTGGGTTCTGTTTGTCTCATGGTTTGCAGGGCAGGCTGATTTCTGAGCACCTTTTCTGTGTCACCATGTGCTGCAGGCAATGGTGAAGGTACATCCCAACTCCAATTCAGATTTGGTGCTGGAGAAGCAGGAATCAGCCCCCAACTATGTAATGACAAATTTTGTTGCATTTTTTTAACAACGTGTGAAAGCACAGAAAGTAGATTTATTCACAGGGACTGTCTGAGAACAGTGAAACTCGTTCAGCCTGATAGGTTGTATGAATCTGTCACTATCAGCGTGTGAATTAATGGTACTATCAACATAAAAAATAATTATTTAGCTAAATGTACTTCTTTCCTTTCTTCTTTTAATCAGCACTGTCCATCTTTGAACATAAAACCATATGGTATTTTAGCCTCTTCTCATCATAATCATCTCTCGTTCTTTGGCTTTCTTTATGCAAAGCTCATTACTTTTGCATCAAAATGAGAAATATAAACAGCATTAGACACTGCAGAAACAAGAACTGGATTTGGTTAGTGAAGGAAAGAGAGGTAATTTTGAACTTTGTCCTGGTTTTAATAAGAGCTTGAAGAGGAGGCTTTGATAAGTCTGTATTGATATAGAAGAGAAATTGAAACCTATAGAGACAGAAGGTTCCATCTTTTTGATATATAAGAACCTTGACTCTTAATCCATGGATATATTTAGATAAATTTAAATATCTCAGACATGAAGACATTCATCCACTTGCAGATGTCAAATGTTGGCACATATGAATTAAGTATGTTGTGTTCAGCAGGCTGAAAAAGACTTCCAACTAATCAAAGTGAGTTCTGTCTTCAAACTGGAGTTTTTCATTTATTCAGACAAAGTTCTTTCCTGTTCTTTTCTAGATATCTTTTTCCTCTTGAAACTGCCAGCAACTCCTTTGGAGTAACACCAGCTCTGGGAAAAATAGCTTGTTAGTCACTTATTCAGTCCTGCTTATTAACAGTGGAAAGATAACAAATGTAAAAAGGTTTCAATTCTCTCTAAACTGTAGCAACTCTGTGAATAAATGTTCAAATGGATAGGAGGGATTAAAAATTTCAAAAGTAATAAATTATAGTTCTTTACCTAATAGGCATTTACTTTGGATAGGTTCTGAATTATTTTTACATTTTATAGTATTTGTCTTGCACCTGGTTTATAGAGCACATAGCCAGAAATGTTAAAAATCTTGTTATGAAACATTGCTTTTATTTTCCAATATGCTGAAGTAACAATACAATAATTTTTTTTTATTAGAAACAGTCAAAAATAGAATACCTTTGCCCATGCTTCCAGGCTCAGTTTCACTTCTTCATCCTCAACTCCTCTTCCTTGTCTCCTGCCCCAAGAAGCCAAAGAGAATGGGTAATGGGGAGTGGTATGTTGTTAGTCTGGAAGCTTTGCTGATTTTCTCTCAAAATGCCCCAGAAAAAATGTGGCTAAAGAATCAGTATATCAAGAAAATGAAATGTGTTTTTTCACATCCATATAATTAGCAAGACAGATTATGATGATGCCTGAAGGATGGATTTCTAAAATTGAGCATTCCTTTGAACAAAAAACAAACAGATAGAAGTAGAAATGTTATGTTTTTAGTGTATGATGTTTAGAAGAAGATTAATTTTAAAAAATAATTTAATGGATATTTTCCTTACAGAGGTGCCAAAATTCAGAGAAAAATCTTGCATCAATGGGGAATTAAGGTGTGAAGGAGGTAAGCAGTAATGGGGAGCATACAGAGTGTGAATCCTTTCCCCTCAAACATTCATCCTGTCTCATTCAAGACTGGGTACCTGTAAACAGCCCAACAAAAGTGTGACTGCTCTGTGGATGGTGCTCTGGGGACAGCATTCCTGCCTTGGCTCCTCTGTGCATTCCTGAACTGCAGAGGCTGGAGCTCAGCCAGCAGAAGGARCCTGGCAGTTGGAAGCTGGGTTGCCATGAAGTTTTAAAACCAGAAATCATCACTTTTTAAGCAATTTTAGGAAGAAAGTTGTGAACTGTATGGGAAGGTAGCCAGAGCAATTGGGATGAAACCAGGCCAAGCGAAAGCACATATGAAGCACAAATGCTCATTTTCATGGAACAAATTAATAAAAATGGAGTTTTTT